>CP092885.1:11916586-12516586 GCA_030710605.1 Cordylochernes scorpioides
GATCTTGATGCTTATACCATCCTCGAATTTAAGTGGAGTTGTATGCGATGAGAAATAAGATTGGCAGAGAGATGAGCTCAGTTCTGTTCTTGAACAAAAATGTTTAGAAGATAGGGGGATCATCGATATAAGCAAATATATATTCAAACTGATGTATATGTAAATGCTCGAAGCATATTATATATTTATAATTATATAGGTTTTTAAATTCAAATTAAAGATTTTTAATATCAAATTAAAGTTTATTAATGTAATATTGAATATTTTCAATAAAAAATGAATACTAACAAGAATAAGAATCAAACAAAGTTAAATAAATCAATTTGGACAAAGCATTTAATGCAACGGTTGTTCTGCTACAGTCAGCGGTAGTTTCCTAGACATGTCAACGTAATAATTGTTGCAATCAGTAGAAGTGGTCGCTTCAATAATCTGTACCAAATTTTGATTATTTTGTTTATCGGTCAGCAAATTTCGTGCAGACAATTTTATTTTTGAAAATAACTTTTCTATAGGATTTAACATGGGGGAATATGGTGATAGAAACTTATAATTACTATAAACTTCAATTTGAATTTAAAAAAATAATAATTTGAAATTAAAAAAAAAAAACTTCTATTTGAAGTTAAAAACCTATATGTATTTCTACTGTCCCCTCAAAGCTTATGTTCATAGTTCATTTAAAATAAGCTTACCAAGAGTCTAGCTTCAGTATCAGTGCAAAAGTAAAAACTGCAAAATGCAATATTACAGCGGTATGGTAGATTAAACTGACAAAACCTCTGGGAAAGTTCACCACTAATTAACAAGGCCTTCCTATTATTTTATCATTGCAGTAAGGACATTAGAAAATTGATTTATTTTAAAAAGAATCATACGTGTCAAAAATAGTTGAATTTTTTCATAACAGATGGCGCGCTAATACATCATATTAATATTGTGTTTAAAAATACCTAACCCAGATTCAATAAAAATCATCCAGGACCTCAAACACTACCATATACAATATACCTTGAATAAACTAATATATTCATTGCAATAGATATTTTTTATTTATACCAAAATTATAAAACAGAATAATATTCAGTTGTTTATATCCAACATATTATTATTTAAAATATTTTGTTTAAAGGTAAATTTTTCTCATTAACTTTTCCTTAAAAAAAAAAAAAAATAGGTAAAATTATTATTTGTTTTTTAAAATAAATTTGCTTATCTTCATTACTTTTGACTTTATTTATTTTAACATATGACAATATATATTAAAAAATGGCATATCCTGACCAGGAGCACATGTGCTTTACAGAAGGCAGAACGCCATCTGGTGGAACAGAAATCAACTAAACATTGATTTAGCCTGTTCCCTGATATTTGGCCAACCCAATTTCTTGATAAATCAAGAAAAGCCATCCACGAACGCGTTTCGCGCTTTTGGCGCTTTATTTTTTTCTTTCGTTTTTTAATGTGCTAAGCGTATTTACGCAAGTTTGGCCTTAAATACCCATTTCTTGGTTTTCCAGGAAGCCACTGGGACCAAAAAATATTTTTTGGTCGCAGTGGTTCAGCCTACTCCACCTGACGAACGCCAAAAGCGCGAAACGTGTTCGTGGATGGCTTTTCTTGATTTATCAAGAAATTGGGTTTGTCAAATATCAGGGAACAGGCTAAATCAATGTTTAGTTGATTTCTGTTCAACCAGATGGCGTTCTGCCTTCTGTAAAGCACATGTGCTCCTGTGGTCAGGATATGCCATTTTTTAATATTGATTTCAACACCTGATCTTTTTATCTTTTTTTTTTTCTTTCGTTTTTTTAATATGACCATATATGAACGTGCCTCTGATTTTGGCAACACTTTGGAAGTTTTTTTACAATTTCATTTTCTAGAGATAATATTTTAAGTCACAATCTTTAACTCTTTTCCCCCTCAGTTTCATTTTTTAGCTTTTTCATCCATTTTACTGCATCGACAATGGATGAAATATGAAATGAGTTATTTGAACATATTTTATTTACAATACAACAACAAAAAGCCTTTATTCAGGGTCACTGACCCTATACAGGATTCACCAGAGGTATGCATAAGAACAAAGCAGTGAGACAAAGGAAATAACGATATATACAGAAGAAAAAGAAAAAAAAACAAGAAAGAGAAAGAGGGAAGCAAGAAAAACAACACAAAAAGAGTAGCAGTAAGAAAGTGAGGAGTGAGTGTCACTTGGCCTTCTTCTGAGATACGGACTTGTGGAAACCATAAAACGCCGTAGCAATATACTTATTCTGGGTCATATTGTCAATTATTGATGGAAGTGAAGCACAGAGTTGCCCAGTTTTGAGCACAAGGGTTCTTCTTTCTTCTTTCAGAGCATAGCAATCAAAAATATAGTGAGTGATTTCATTTTTTAGTTTTGAATTACAGAAGGTACAGATCGGGTCCTCACCGCAGAGCATCTTGGTGTGGTTTTCTCTAAAAAAACTTGAAAGTATTCTAACTTGTGCGAGTAATCTTACAACCGGGAAAGGAAAATCCCCTAAAAGGTATCCCTCCGTCATGAAAGAAATGTGAATGTCTTTGTAGTGAGAGTATAGCTTAGATTTATCCATTCTTGTAAGGTCGTTTTGTATTGATTGGTCTGCCGCTGTTTTTAAGAGCCCTGTAATCGTGCTCCTCAGCGTTTCAGAATCATCACAGGAAACAAGTGCAGGGTATCCATTATTGTTAAGCAGATTGGTGAGCTTTTTAATGAAACCGATGGGTGTGCCCGAAGCATTAGACAGTTCCCGTGTTCTATTAAAACATATACGCGGCAATCTGTCACTGCTCATATTCAACACCCGCAGCCAATACTTCAGGGTTAATTTTAAAGCTGTTACACTCAATGAGATACGACCGGTTTCTAATCTGATTATGTAGCCTGGAGTGTATCTGGGCAGATTCAGGAGCCTACGGATAAATATGTCTTGTATACTATCCAATAAGTCTTTATGCTCTGTTGCCCACAATGGAGCGGCATACATCAGGACAGCTCTCACTATTGTATCAAAGAGTTTGGTTGATAAATTTATTGACTTTGCTTTTGATTTTATTAATATTGGGTGTGTGGCATTAATTGCTGTAAGTGCTTTTCCTTTAAAGTAATTTGCCGGGTGAGTAGTTGTTATTGTTGGTGTCAGAGGGAATCCCAAGTATGTATATCTTGAAGTTATTGTTATGGGTTTATCATTCCAGAACCATCTATCTTTATTTGAGGGTTTACCTCCATTACGGAACACCATAATCTTTGACTTGGACTCATTTAGTGTCATTAAGTTCTCATCGAGATATTCTTTCAGTATTTTGATCTTCTTTTGGAGGTTCATCCTGGAATCACCTATAATTGCTATGTCGTCGGCGTACAGCAATAAATGGATATCTCCAAATTCTGGCAAATTTACACTCGGCAGGTCTGAATTATTATAAATTTCGATTAAGTCCGTGATAAATAATATAAAGAGCAATGGGGAAAGTGGTTCTCCCTGGAGGACTCCCGAGTTTATCTTAATACTTTCCGTGAATGATCCCTTCCATCTGATAGCTATAGTTGCTTGTTCGTAGTAACTTCTGATCGTACTTATGAATTGGTAACTTATGCCTAGGTTGTAAAGTTTTTTCCAAAGTATTGAGTGAGGTACAGTATCAAATGCCTACCTTAGATCGACAAAAAAGACATATAGTTTTCCCCTCTTTTTTCTTAATGATAGTTGGATTAAAGTAGTTAGTGTAAATATGTGGTCAATACATGATCTTCCTTTTCTAAATCCCGCTTGGTTTTCCGGTACAACCCTTCTTCCCTCGACCCATTCCTCCAGTCTTGATCTTAGGATTGAAGTGAAAAGCTTTGATACATTGCTAATCAGTGCAATACCTCGGTAGTTGGAGGGGCTGTTCTTATAACCATTTTTAAAGATTGGGTGTATAGTGGAATTAGTCCAGATTGCTGGGTATTTTCCAGTCGTCATAACACTATTGTAGAGTTGTTTCAACAGCAGTATGTACGAATCAGGGAGTATTTTTAATACTTCATTGAGGATGCCATCGGGCCCGCATGCCTTGTTACTCTTCAAACCAGCTATCTCCTTGTATATGTCTGCATTGGTTATCTCCGAGTCCAATATAGGATCGTTCTGAGAAATCACATTATGTAAATTAAAAATTCTCAAATTTTTCTCTGTAGTCATTAGTTCGCGGTAAAGGTTCAGCCAGTCCTGCATAGCTATTTCTCCTTGGATTATAGCTGTGCTTTTGTAGAGCGCAATAGTTTTCCAGAAGGTCTTTGAGTCTTTAGCAATTCTGAGTATTTCCTGTTTTTCATTATCAAAGCCTTTTCTTTTTAGATCCAATAAAGCAAGATATTTCTTTCTGGAGGAAGCATAACATTCCCTGTCTTCCAATCTATTTGTTTTACGATATTTCTTCAGACTTTCTTTTGCCAGTTTTTTCATATCATAGCAATCCTTATCGAACCACGGCTTAGATTTCCTGGGGCCGCCCTTAGTTGAGTACGTTATTTTTGCAGATGACATTGCTTCCAAAATTCGCTGATTGAAAGTGTATACAAGGTCATCGGAGGCTGGTATGTTTTTTTTCCGCAATTCTTCCAGTTTCATTTTAAACATTGCGAGTCCCTCGGCTGACCATCTATATCTCGTAATATTATAATCTTCCCTTTTGGTTTTTTTTCTCATTGAAGTTTTGGCCTTTTATCGTTAAAACCAAAGGGTGGTGGTCAGAGTACAGTTGGTCATCGACTTTGAAGTCCAGTAAAATTTGCAGTGAACCCTGTGAGAGTATGCAATAGTCAATAGTCGAAGAGCCTCTTTCAGATATGTATGTAAAATCACCATCTTTATCCCCTCTAGATCTTCCATTAACTATTGTCAAAGAATTATCTTCCAGGAAATCAAGAAGTTTATCAGACAGAGGTGATATTATATGATCTTTGGCCCTTCTTTCCGATGTTAGAGGGAGCTGGAAATTAAGTGGATTGTGTAGTCCTCCCAACCTCCCAATTCTGATGTTTAAATCTCCAAGTAAAATTATTTCCTTTCCATCTGCTATTTGCTTTTGAATGTATGTAGACAGTTTATCTAAGTTATGCAGCTGTATTTGGTTTGGAGGAAGGTATACAAATATCAAACAGATAACATGTTGGAGGGCTCTTGTGTTTGTTGATAAGAAAATAGATAACCAAGTGCCATCCTTTTCTGAACTGTCTACTCTATATTGCCCGCCTTCCCTAAAACCGACAATCATACCCCCTGACCCTCTTCCCCTTCCAGATTCTTTGGTGGCAGGTAATTCGATAATTTGATAATCTTTTAGTGTTATGTTAGTCCTGTTCAGGCACCATGTTTCAAGTAGAGCAAAAATTTCGTAGTTCTTTATGTGCTCGAGGAGTGGAAATATCGAAAGAATCCTATAGAAACCATTTATATTCCAACATATTATTTTTTCCGCGATGTCTCGCGAATTTTCAGAAAAATTTGCATAGTCAGGGTCTTGAAAATCAAATTTACATGTATTTGTGTCGAAGTAACTTTCCGTTATTTGATTGTTGGGTGGAGAATTGATTTGTGATTTTGATGTCGTATTTCTTCTATTTACACAATTGTTTCTACGAGGTTGTTGCTATATAGCAGCTCCTGTGCTATCAACAACTTGGCCATTCATCACTTTACAGACTTTATCATTTACAAAAAGCTTGTTATCTCTCAACTTCGATTTTATTCCCCTTTCACCCAATTCTTTCCTTTTTGCAATTAGAATGCGCCGTTGCTCTCTAACATTTTTACTATAATCTTTACTTATCGAAATTTTAGTATCTCTGAGTTTGTATGCATTTTTAAATATTTTTGCTCTATCAGCATAATCAGGCACCACAACAAGAACTGGTGCATTGGATCCGCGTGAAAGTCGGTGACATTTTGTTATTTTCAAATCATCTCCGATTTCCATTTTATCTCTAATTATGTTTTGAATCTTTAAGTTACAATCTGCCTGATTTTCGTCACCCTCCCTCTCAATACCATAGAACACTAGATTGGGCTCACACAGTCTCGTCTCAAAAAAATCGACTCTAGCCTCCAGTTCATTTACCTTTAACGAATTACATGAAGCCAATTTTTCGGTAGCCTGTTGAGACTCTATACATTTAGTTATCTTCTCCTCTATATTGCAGAATCGCATATCCCAATCGTCCATTCGAGTCTCTATTTTGGTAAGTCTGATGTCAATTCTCTCTCCTAGACTCTTTATTTCCGCCGCCATGTTTAAGATTAGCATTTTTAGCTCGCCATCTATTGATTCTCTCTCTCCTGAGTGTACTGGCGCAGTCAATGTAGTTTGCCTTTTATTTTATTTACAATATTCATGAGTGAGAGATTTGAGATTTAAAAATATTTTATTGACCTCATACACAAGTCAATGGTAGTAGTATATAATAATTATAAAAAGAGGGATAAAATAAAGGAGTAAAATATATACAGTTATGTACAGTCGAGGAGATTCCCCCAACGACTGAGAGTCCTCCTCCAGACAGTAAGGGGGTTTTCACGTTCTTCCCTCATCTCAAGGCTCAGAAAGAACCTGTGTATGGATGACTTGGCAGACGCGAGGATGGCGAGGGCGTCGTTATCCAGCCCTTGACCGAAGAGCCAGCCCTGCAGGTCGGGTGGTTACTGTATGATGTTGAAGGCCTCCCGTATGAGGGGACTGATGGAGCTGCAGGACCAATAGCGGTGGGCCAACGTCAGGTCGCTAGAGCCACAGGCGATACAGGTTTCTCGAGCAGAGGCCGGATGTGCAGGATGGGGAAGAGCGTGCAGGGCCAGCTGTACTACAATGTCGGCATTGTGCCCTGAAAAGGCGCAACGTCGAAGCGATGGCCAGCCGACAGTGAGAGGAATGTTGACAAAGTCTTGCCAACGGTACAGAAGCTGGGCGATGGGCAGGGTTGCCAGGCGTGGTCGCTCAAGTGTACGGTGGATGGTGCGGGTAGTTAGGCGCATGAGCGGAGTCACCGTTCCGCGCAGCACCAAAGCTTCGCCTAGGTTGTCCGCCCGGTGGGACCCTAGGAGGTTTTCTTCAATAAGCCTATTGCAGAAGTTGGCCAACGCTGTGGCGTCTGCAAGAGCGCAACGGGTCGGACGAGTGAGTGGTGACACAGGGCCATCGAAGTCCCCGATACGTGCTCCTATCCACCGTGCAGCGGCTAGGAAGTCAGGTGGCCGGAGGAACCTGCATCCTCCGATTATTGCGAGGTCCCTCAGCTGTTGTGTTGGAACTATCCGGTGGTCCAGTGCTAGGAAGTCTGAAACTGCTTCCCATATCTTCATGAGTCTACGACGTCGAGGTGGAAGCCATGTCCCGGATGGAAGGGGAGTTAACCAGGCCCCACTATCAGTGAGCCAAGAGTAGGCGTTGAGACTTCCACGAAGCGAAGCTTGGACACATTTCATACTTAGTGACTACAGGATATGGAACATCAGTCCAGGAGAACCATCTGGTCGAACTGATGGAAACGGCCGCTGCAAGATGGTCCCCCTTTGTCCGCAGCCTCTCTCGTTGGGAGGGCAAGAGCTGCAAACTCCCTGGTGCTCTCCTCAGTGGTACATCATCTTCACGGATACCTGCCTACCGACTCCACCATCTCTAAGCTCCAAGCTCGACTGGTGCGTTTCGTCTGGGGACCTGGGCGCACCGCCTGGCTGCCGGGAGGTGTTCATTTTGCGTTGCTCCTGTAGAAGGGCCACCATACCCGAAAGCTTGAGCTTTATTAAACGTTTTAAAGAAAGAAACACAACCTCGGAGGCTTTATTATTTTATCCTAAACATTTCATACACGCCAGTCTCAGCTGTGTGCCGACGTCGAGGAGGCCGAAGCCACCCATGGAGACAGGGCGTGCTAGAACACCTCCCGGCAGCCAGGCGGTGCGCCCAGGTCCCCAGACGAAACGCACCAGTCGAGCTTGGAGCTTAGAGATGGTGGAGTCGGTAGGCAGGTATCCGTGAAGATGGTGTACCACTGAGGAGAGCACCAGGGAGTTTGCAGCTCTTGCCCTCCCAACGAGAGAGGCTGCGGACAAAGGGGGACCATCTTGCAGCGGCCGTTTCCATCAGTTCAACCAGATGGTTCTCCTGGACTGATGTTCCATATCCTGTAGTCACTAGACAGCCCAGCACCTTCAATTGGGCTGTTGACCAGCAAATGTCCAGAGGGGAATCGACCGGGTTTCTCCAAGCACCACACCACAGACCTTTGCACTTGCTGTAGTTTATTTTTACTCCTGATGCAAGACGGAATTCGTCGAAGATATTTTTGACGAGTTTAAATTGCTCATCATTCCGTATGAGTAAGTTGATGTCGTCAGCATAGGCCAGGACGTTGCCTTGGCCGAGTACCCGCTCTAGACGACGTAGGAGTGGCCCTGTCGCAATGCTGAACAAGGCGGCACTGGCGGCGCAGCCCTGTTTGACTCCGTTCAGCAGGTGGAAAGGTCGTGTGTAGTGCTTGTTTACTCTGATTGTAGCGTCTGCCCCGGCGTAGTGTACGAGGAGCCAACCGATGAAGGCTGGCGGCAGCCGAAGAGACACCAGTAGAGAAGTCAGGAAACCCCGGTCCAAGGTGTCGAAGGCAGACTCAAGGTCTGTGGAAATTACAGCTAGCGGTGTGTTGTTCCTTGAGGCTGCGGCGAACTCGTCAGACACGCTAGATACATTCCAAGAGGAGGACCGTCCCGGAACAGCGTAGGTCTGGCACTTCGGTACTAGGCGAGGAAGATGAGGTCGAAGTCGCCCGAGGAGAACGCTGCTGAGGACCCGATAGTCTGTCGTTGGATTGGAGATGGGTCTGTAGCCGTTGAGGCCCGGACCACCGTGCGACTTGGGTATGAGACAGATGGAGTTCCGTCGTGATGAAGAAGGTAATTCCCCACAAATCCGCGACGCCTCGAAGAGACGTTGGAGCGCACCAACGAAGAACTCATCGAAGGCCATCATCAGTACGCAGGGTATTTCATCCCATTCAGGAGCTCTTTCGAGCGGTAGGCGGCGGATGCCAGTGGTAATCTCCTCCGAAGAAATCTCGTGCCTGTGTAGGGGATTACTGTTTTCTAGGATGATGGGGGTTGTTACCTCACGCAGGAAATCTGCGGCAATGTAAGGGTCGCAGGACGGGCGAGAGAAACGTTCCCGGAAGGTTGTGAAGATCTTGCGACGCGCCGCTTGACCTTCCATGGGACGCCCATTCTCGTCGAAGATGTTGTTCAGTCCTGAGCGATGCACACGGAGCGCCCGGCTAAGGTCAGGTAGTGATGGGTAGTCTGCGTCCATTGACGCGGCTTCGAGCCTGGCTTGGAGGAACCGGCTGGCACGAATTATGTAGTCATCTTCAGCGACGCAGGGGACATCAAGGCACTTAATCTGTGAGACTATATTTGCCTTAATAGAAGTCCAATTTCTCCATAGTTCTCTGTTGGACAGGTCGGTGATAGTACTAGATGTCTCGTCGAAGAACGTCGCCACTCTGGCGACAACGATCCTTGAGCGAAGTATGGCAGCTATGCATTTCGGGCGTGGAGGGGATGGTTGGCCCAGCTGAAGAATCACAGCACGGTGGTCCGACAGTATGTAGTTAGTTGTCCAGTAATGGGTGACGTGGTCAGAGAGCCTAAATGGTAGAAGGATTCGATCAAGACGACTTGTGTCGATCCGGCTTCCGAATGTGGCGACCCTAGTTGGTAGGTGCGTGGCCTCGAAGATGTACGCAGCGTCCACGAGGTCGACTTGTTCCAGGAGTTCTGTGAGGGCTTCTACTGAACCGGAATTTATGTCGCTTGTGGAATCTTCGGAGATATTTAGGTCACCGAGGACCCAGGCGTCTTCTCTGATGGCTTCAGCCGCGATGGTCTGCAGCTGAAGGAGCCGCTCGCCTAGAGCATGGGAAAGGTGACAGTTGACGAAAGTCCTTTGGTGGCCCCGGACGTTGGCGCAGACCACGGCGATCTTCACTGGCCATAGTATGCGCTGCCACAGGATGGTGACGCCAGGAGCTGCGACACAGGCAAGCCCAGATCCAATGGTGGACGTCGATGACGCGATGGTTGCTTTATAACCAAAACAGAGATCTTGTTCATTGTCCAGGGCCGTGACGTTGGCCTCCTGCACGAATGCGATGTCGATGGCATGCTGCTAGAGGAAGCAGCAGAGTTCCATGCTTCTATGGCGAGCGGCGAGGCCGCGCGCGTTGAGCGTCGCAATGCGGAAGCTCATTGCTGTTGTTTAGCAGAGGTTCTGGCTCTTGACAGCTTCTTGTAGAGGGTACACGAAGTATCCCCCAACAGAGCCATGATCCTAGAAGCCAAGATGTCGATGGCCTTCTTCTGCTCCGAGTTCGATGTTTCTAGGAGAGAGTCGAGCTTTCCGTTCATGGTAAATGCTGTGAGAAGGGTTTCCCTCTCCAGCCCCAGTGTTTGGAGATTATCAATAGCCTCCAATGCCTCGCGTTTCTCAATTAGAGAGTTCATTTGCTGCCGTGCCTTGAGTTTTGCCGGGTGTTCCTTGTTCTGTGGTGAAGCTTGAGGTGGGGGGATCGATATTCACTTCAGAGGTTTCAGGTTTTTTTTGAGGTGCTTACCTCGGTGAGTACTTTGTCCGTGACGATTGTGGCAGGTGTTGCCTGGGCGGGAAGCACAGGAGCGTGGGCCACTGGAATATAAGCTGCTGCCGTCGTGTCATGAGTGGGCGGCATAGAAGCAGGGGCTGGTAACCACGCGCGCATGCTCCCTCAACTTGTGGTCGACTTCTGCGGGAAAGGTGCTTGATGAGGCTCCGATGCCGCCTTGGGGTTCTGTGGGCAGTTAACACGGCGGTGGCCCAATTTGTGGCATTTGTTGCACCGGATCCCGTGAGAAAGGAATGCCGGAATGGTCTCTCCTTCTACCCTAATGTCGATACGCGTGGGGAGTTGATGTATCTTTAGGCCATCGTTCAGCATCATAAATGCTTCCCGCCTGCTGTCCACGACTGTGTATTCCCCGATAGTGATGTAAATGAGGGCGATGGAAGTCACCTGCCCGTATGGTCGTAGTGCCGCGATCACGCCACTATCTTGAACGCAGAAGGGCAGGTTGCTGATAATTATTTTTTCAGCTCTTTTCCGGTATGCGTAAGCTCTGAGGAGGGTGTCCTCGATTGTCAGGCCCTCGTCGATCAGGCGTTCTGCGAAGGCGGTGGTTGACAGGCCAACTAGGACGTGGCCATTCATCTTGGCCAGCTGTAGGATGGCCCTATGATCCCCAAACAGCTTTACCAGCGCTTGAAAGTACTGCAATTGGGTGAAGTCTGGACAAAATTCCACGAAGACACAGTTGTCGAGAGAACTCGATTGTGGCATAGACCTGTCATCGGCGACCTGTTTTTTTTGTCGCCTTGATGTTTTGAGGTTGGGTCCTCATGATTGACGAGGTCTGACCTCCAGAGTTTCGCGAAGTTCTGTTAAAAGAGCGAACCTCAGTTCTGGCCGTGGCAGTTGCTCGAGGTAGGCGAGAGTCAGGGGTGGAAGCACCGCCCCTCTTCCTCTTGCGTCTGGGTTGAATAAAGCCGTTTTCGTCGGCTTCACTGGACTCAATGATATTAGTCCAGTTTTGGGCCCTGTTTGCTGACGCGTCAGCTGTCACAACGGCGCCTGCTGAAGACGACGCCCCTGTCACACGTGGTAGACCTTGAGCTGACCCCGAGGGGTCATCCCCACTCGTTGTTCTCCTGGCTGTTGATAAATCAAGATGTTCTTCTGCCGATATCTCGGTATTGGTAGCTAATTCCTGGATGGGAGTTACACCATCGTCTTCCCCATCCTCTTGGCTCTCCGCGAGTACTTGATAGGAGTTTGATAACTCCATTTCGACCGTACCTTTTGGCGATAAGTGCGGAGCTCAATAGCCGCGTGGCCGTACGACCGTGACAAGGGGAAAAAAAAAGAGAGAGTTTGAGATTGAAAAAAAAAAAAACTTATTTTATTTCAAAGTCCACTTAAGATCATATAAGATTAAATACAGATAAAATATAAATGTGAATAAATAAGATTATATAATGATAAATATTATGAAAAAGGCATCTCCTTATCGTGCAACTGAAAGTTGCTGATAGCTTGAGCCATCTATCGGAATAAATATCAACTATTCTCGTTGATTTCTAATTATTCCAGAATTGGTCAAATACCCATTCTTGATTAATCAAGAAAAGCTAACCACGTACGCGTTTCGGGCTTGAATAAATACACTGGTGTCCAAAAAATAAGAAACTTAACCAATATTGAAATTTCTCAAAAGCTAATTTATTAACAAATATAAAATTTAGTATACAAATAATTTAAACTATAGAGAATTTGACTAGCTATATGAAAATTTAAAAAATATTTGAAATTATGAAATATGTGCAAATTATTACCAACATACCCAAAGCTAAGGTTCCAGATCTTAAAGAAATAAGATATCAATAGGGAGTATGATCACCTCTAACAGCTATCAAGGTCTCACAGCGAGCCCTCATACTGTTTACCAGGCTTTGGAGGAGGTCCAGGGGTAGTAAACCCCACTCCTCCAATAGAGCAGTTCTTAGCTCAACGAGGGTTCTGGGAGAGGGGTGACGAGCTCCAATACGCCTCCCTAGAGCATCCCACACATGCTCTATTGGATTCAGGTCCGGAGATCTGGCTGGCCAATCCATCCCTCGAATTTTCTCACTCTGGAGATATTCATTGACTAGCCTAGCCCAATGCGGACGAGCATTATCGTCCATAAAAATTAAATTGTGACCAATTTGATCTCTATAAGGTCTTAGGGCTCAAGGATCTCGTCCCTGTACCTTTGGGCAGTTAAAGTGCCCCCAGAAAAAATGTGGAGGGGGTGTGCGTCTGCTAGAACTGATGCCAGCCAAGACTAAGAGACTGTCCCCTCTAAAACTGTCTATTTCCCTAATGTTACTGGGATGATAGCGGGTTCCAGGCTCCCTCCAGATGAAAACTCGTCGAGAATCTGTGTTTAAACTAAATCTTGACTCGTCACTGAAGAGAACATTGGCCCACTGATCATGAGTCCAGGCGTTATGTTCCAAGCACCAATTCAAGCGGGCTCTCCTGTGAGCAGAGGTTAAAGGGATACAGACCATTGGTCGTCTTGCATAAAGAGCACCTTCGTGAAGCCTTCGGTAAACAGTTTGTCTTGATATTCTCGTTCCAGTAGCACTTGAGAGTTCATTAGAGAGTTGAATAGCTGTCATTTCCCTATGGCGCTTGGCAGTTACGACCAGATAACGGTCTTCGGAGGTAGCTGTTTTTCTTTTTCTACCAGAACCTTCTTTTCTTTTGATGGTTCCTGTCTCAATGAACGAACTGTTTCCATATTTTGCTGACCACAGATTTATTCACATTTAGCCATTTTGCTACTTCAACTTGTGATTGCCCTGCCTCCATTCTTCCAACAGCTCTCCATTTTAAATCATCTGCTAAAATTTTTCGTAAACTCATAATTAACTAAGGATTAAATAAAAGTATAATTGGACAATTCTTAGATGGGGTAAACGACACGCCAAATAGCACACTTATAAAGACAAGCACAAATTTGCATATTTTCAATTTTACCGAATCGAATGGTCGCGATAAATAAATTCTACGACTTAAAATACCTAATTAAATTACTTTTTAGCTTTTAGCGTTGTATATTTTAAAGCATATCATTAAAAAACAAAAGTTTCTTATTTTTTGGACACCAGTGTAGATAAAAAAAAATAATTGATAAATATACATATATGAGTGTGAGAGAGAGGAATATATTTTAAAAATAATTCAAAAAATTCCCAACTCCATAATGTTTTATCTCGCCGACAAATGTGTCCTACCAGGAGATGAGGCAATGTTGTTTTCCTGTCAGGCGACACCTATGTAATTGGTCCATAAAAAAAGTCATTATGGTCAACCATTGCATAGCAGTAGCCCAATTCCTAAAATTTATTATAAGCACGCCATTTTTCGAAGATGATGGTGTCTTTCTCCAGGTGCTTCTGTATATGGTGGCTCTTGAAATCCTCCTTCTTTTTCTGATGAAAAAGGATTGAGTCTACCGCCTTTTCTCTCCGTCGCTGGAAGGATGGTCTGCGACAATAGCAGCATCCTCGGGTTGGTCTGCGACGATAGCAGCATCCTCGGGTTCGACACTCCTGGAATATGCCGATATGTCTATAGCAGCAAGTTGCGCCTATACGGAAGGGCATTCGAAGTGGAGGGCAGATAGAGCTTGTGGACAACAATTCAAAATTTCATGAAAAAATACATTTGCTCGATCTTTTCTATTCAAGCTGTGTAGATTCAGATCGGTGATCGGATTATGCCAAAACAACAGCTTTGACAAATCCGGGAAAAGTCAACAACCCTGGTTTGAACCTAGACTCTTGTGACACTCATTTAGCGATCTTAATTTCTTTATTTAAAAGCATTAAAAAAAAAACAGAGGTGCCATTTTCCCACATGAATACCATCTTCCCTTAAAATTTCAGAGTTTGCGACCCTTATAAAGAGAGACAAAGCTGTATGATATTCCCTATGTGTGTAGTTTCTATTTTCTAAACAAGAAATTTAAATTATATAATTCTGTGCGTTATGGAAATGTACATTAATTGAGAGAATTGAAGATTCAATTGGAAAGTTCTTTTTTTTTCATCTTTCTCTCTCTAGATATTTACTAGTAAATTTGATAGGGTATGAAGGGCGCAGGGTATTATATAATTGTCAAAATATATTTGAAAAAGGCCGGAGTTTCTGGAGAAAGCTTAGCAACAATGAGTTCAAAATATTATTATTTAAATGAAAGGAATCTTTCTCAGATATTTACTGGACAGTTAAAAGTCTTGAAACCACTCTTCAAGTTTTATATAGTTTCAACTCTAAAAGATTTTAAAGAATTAGAAGAAACATTAAAGTTCAAGCCGGGATCAAGTTCTCAAAATTTATCCCAATATAATAATCAGTACTGGAATTGAGCTGTGCTTTGAGAAGGCTCAAGGAAATGGTCCGAGCAAGGTGATCTGGGCGGAGTCATGGCTGCAAGATCGGGCCTCTTATTTTAGATGCCGCTCGTTGAAAAGTCCCAATGAATTAAAAAAAAAAAAACAGCAACATACATGACTTCGAGATCTGAGCGGTGGTTTTGAGGCGCACATTGCCAAATCAAGGAATTGATCAATGAGGAACTACGGCTGCAAGTTCGGGCTGCTGTTTTTAGATTTTGCATGTTATGAAGGCTCGAGAAATTGCTTAGAAGAGAACCAAGGCGAAAGATCTGGCTACTGATATTAGAAGCCTTAAGTTGCAAAGGCTTAAGAAATTGATCAAGTCGACACCACATGACTGAAAGGTCTGGCCGTTAGATTTAGAGGCCGCACGTTACGAAGGCTCAAGGAATTGGTAAGGGCAGTACCGCAGCTGCAAGATCTGGCTGCTGGTTTTAGAAAGTTCACATTATTGTGACTCAAGGAATTGATCAGAGCGGCGGCATTGTTTCAAGATACGACCGCTGGTTTTAAAGACTGTACCTTGCGAAGGTTCAAGAAATTGATATGAGTAAAACCACAGATACGTGATCTGGCCGCTGGTTTCAAAGGATGTACGTTGTGAAGGCTGAAGAATATGAGGGAAACCAAGGCTACATGATCTGGCCGCTGAGTTTAAAGGACGTACATTGCAAAGGCACAAGAAGTTGATATTGGTGAAACAGAAAAGCTACATGATCTGGCCGCTGGTTTCAAAGAATGTACGTTGTGAAGGCTGAAGAATATGGGTGAAAGCAAGGCTACATGATCTGGCCGCTGGTTTCAAAGGACGTACGTTGCAAAGGCTCAAGAAGTTAATAAGGGTGAAACAACAGCCACATGATCTGATCGCTGGTTTCAAAGGACTATGTTGCGAAGGCTCAAGAAGTTCATAAGGGTGAAACAACAGCCACATGATCTGATCGCTGGTTTCAAAGGACTATGTTGCGAAGGCTCAAGAAGTTCATAAGGGTGAAACAACAGCCACATGATCTGATCGCTGGTTTCAAAGGACGTACGTTGCAAAGGCTCAAGAAGTTCATAAGGGTGAAACAACAGCCACATGATCTGATCGCTGGTTTCAAAGGACGTACGCTTAAAAGGCCCAAGAAGTTCATAAGGGTGAAACAACAGCCACATGATCTGATCGCTGGTTTCAAATACATATATTGCGAAGGCTCAAGAAGTTGATATTAGTGAAACAGCAAAGCTACATGATCTGATCGCTGGTTTCAAAATACATATATTGCGAAGGCTCAAGAAGTTGATATTGGTGAAACAGCAAAGCTACATGATCTGATCGCTGGTTTCAAAATATATATATTGCGAAGGCTCAAGAAGTTGATATTGGTGAAACAGCAAAGCTACATGATCTGATCGCTGGTTTCAAAAGACATATATTGCGAAGGCTCAAGAAGTTTATATTGGTGAAACAGCAAAGCTACATGATCTGATCGCTGGTTTCAAAGGACATATATTGCGAAGGCTCAAGAAGTTGATATTGGTGAAACAGCAAAGCTACATGATCTGATCACTAGTTTCAAATGACGTACATTGCGAAGACTCAATAATTTGATCACGGCGGCACTATAACTGAAGAAAATGTAGAAATATAATGCATGGATGAAAATGAACCCAAAGAGATAGTTCCACATATAGCGTTGGGCTCAGCTTTATATAGGTAAGTAGAAGTCACTTGCTTTTTAATAAGATATCCAATGAATGTACACCGTTTGAAAGTAATCTCGCTTTTCAAATTCTAATCAAAATAAACCATTTCACAAAAAGTCATAATTGAATAGTAAAAATCGCTAGTATAACTAAAATTAAGAACAGGATAAATCAATGTTTAGTTGATTTCTGTTCCACTAGATGACGCTTTGCCATCTAAAAAGCACATGTGCTCCTGGTCAGAATATGCCTTCTTTATTTTAAAAATTAAGAGATAACCTATTTTCTATAGCGCCATATGTTACTTTATTTGAATACAAACGATCGAGTTTTGGGGTAAAAAATAGCGCTTCTATACGGTCTTCTGGTGTACAATATAACCTACAGGGCCAATTAAAGAACGGATTTGATCAAAACTTGCCCATTTGTATTCAAATAAAGGAAAATTAGATCTATGGTTACCATTCTTTTTAATATTCATAGAAAAAAATTGATATCAGAGGCATACTCTCTGGAATAAATGGCATGTTTAATTGTGGGCAGAACGTTAGCAATTATAATGCAGATAGCATTCCAAATATATCTGTTTTACATTTCGTTTTGTTAATTTAAAACTCCGTTGGTATCACATGTTTTTTTTTTTAATTACGTTTTATAATTCGGAATGTTTTTTTTTTTTCACTTATCTCTACGCTATTTTTATAACAACAAAAAGAAAAAGCTTTATTGAGACCTTGCAGTCTTATACATATTCTCCGAGTAGAAATGCAGGGTACATGCAGGAATAATAGTAAAAATACCAGTAATAAGCATTTTTATTATTATTATTATTATGCATTGAGAATATTACAAGAGAGATTGTGATTGAAATTGATCTATTAATCGTTCATATAAGATTACATATGGTTAAATACAGAATAAATATAAATATGAATAAATAAGATTATATAATGATAAATATACGAAAAAATAGATATACATAAAAATATTGTAAGAAAGTATTAATTAATTTTATTATTTTTATTAACAAAGTGGTCATTTTTATGCTTATATTTTGCTACTCTGTAAATTTCCCTCGTGGCTTATCTTTTGTTTACCGTTCTTAGTTTTGTCCTTCCCTGAAATAAATTGCTGTCCCCTCCTGAAGTTTTTGTCTTCCCTAATTATCCACGTGGCATTTTGGTGGAGATGCTGGGTAAGTTAGGAACGACAAACTGAAGACCGCCGAGAAGACCTTGAAGCCATGGGTGCTGTGATCTACATTTTCGGAGACTGACTCCAGGATTCCACCGCCGTGCTAAAGCCAAGACTTCCCTCGAAGATGACGATGTCCCTATAGACGATACGACGACAAAGCCGCTCTTCACGCCGAAAGAAAAAGGACGCAAAGGTACTAGGGACAAAGTTCCAAGACTTCGATGGAATCCTTGGCAGAAGCACGTCAGATCCATGTCAGTATCTACAATAATTGCTAGCTGTGGGTCACAGCTCCCATAGGGAAGAAGCTATGTAACAAAGTATTTATTAATTTTATTATTTTTTTATTAACAGAGTGGTCATTTTTATGCTTATATTTTGCTACTCTGTAAATTTCCCTCGTGGCTTATCTTTTGTTTACCATTCTTAGTTTTGTCCTTCCCTGAAATAAATTGCTGTCCCCTCCTGAAGTTTTTGTCTTCCCTAATTTTCCACGTGGCAATATAAATGCCGGCCAGGCAGCCTTTATCTTTTTGGTGGGGCCCACCGCAGGAAGTTACAAGAGAGAGAGAGAGGAGATGGACAGAATCTAAAACAGAATAAAAAGCTTGGGAGATATTTATGGAATGAAACTAAATCTAAAGAAGGCAAAAATAATTAATCTCTTAATAATAATGATTCTAAAAATCTAAAATAAATATTGTGACATTCAACTTTGACAAATTTAATTCTTATCTCTTTATGTTATGATGCATTAGCGCACCATCTGTTATGAAAATTCGAAACAATTATAGACATGTATGATTCTTTTAAAAAATTAACAATTTCTACTGCCCTTACTGCAATGGAAAAATTAATGGGAGGGCCTGGCTCATTATGGAGGATTCACCACTAATGAGCCAGGCCCTCGCTTTAATGTTTCCATTGCAGTAAGGGCAGTAGAAATGGTTTAATTTTTAAAAGAATCATACACGTCTATAATAGTTTTGAATTTTCATTATTTATCTCTATCCAAACCCATAGTACACAGGTTAGCTTTCTGTCTGGATTTTACAAATGGGTGTTGTGGTTTATTCCTTATCATAAACGTGAAGTGTTTTACTGAAGTACTAAACATAATGTATTGTGTTTTTAATGCATACAAGGTGTGTCCAATAAATAATGAGACTGGTCAAAGATAAAGAAAAAATAGAATGACTAAAAAATATTTTTATTAGTATTTTTCAAAATAGTCCCCTCCCGCATCTATACATAATTTCCATCTCTTCTCCCATGATTTAAAACATTTAGAAAAGGCATCTTTCGGGATGTTCTTCAAGACCTTTTTCGAATCCGCTACGATGGACTCTCTAGTGTCAAATCTCCTTACTTTTAGAGCCATTTTGAGTTTTGGAAAGAGAAAAAAATCATTTGGAGCTAGGTCTGGGAAATAGGGAAGTTGTGTGTGTTGAAGTATTTGGATGCCGTGTTTAGCCAAATAAGTCAGTACAGATGTAGCGGTGTGTGGTTGTGCATTATCATGATGGATAATCCAAATTTTGGAACTCCACATTTCACTTCTTTTCAGACGAATTGATTCACGTACACGTCTCATGATGTTTAAATAAGACTTCTTATTGATTGTTTGACCTTCCTCTAGGTATTCATAATGCACAATTCTCTTTATGTCAAAGAACGTGACCAATAAGACTTTGTTTTTGACTTGCAAAGTCGGGATTTCTTCGTTCTTGGTTCATCTTTTCCTTTCCATTCCATGGATTGGCGTTTTGTTTCCGGGTCATACCCGTAAACCCATGTCTCGTCTCCAGTTATTACTTTTTCCTTCTAATTAGGGCTTTCTTCCACTATTTCAAGCATTTTTTTTTTTTGGCAACTTCAACGCGATTCTCCTTTTGTAAGCATTTTAGGGACAAATTTTGAAGGTGTCTTCTTTAACTGCAAGTCTTCTTTAATTATCGATCCAACTAATGATTTTGATATCCCTGTTTTTCTTCCTCAATGTCCCGTAACCCTATTCGTGGATTTTCTTTTATCAAATTTGAAATTTGGCTCACCTTTTCAGGGTTCCTGTGCAGAATTGGACGTCTAACACGCTTCTCATCTTTCACCGATTCAATTCCATTTTTAAATCGTGAAAACAATCTAAATGTGGTGGGCTTATTTACATTTTCATTTCTAAATGCCAATTTCAACAAATCTAAAGTTTCTGAAGCCGATTTCCCAATTTTGTAGCAAAATTTAATACAAATTCGTTGTTCGAATTTTCTATTCATTACAAATTAGAAGTTGTTATGCAAGGCGTTCTTTTTACAAGCTTACAATTTATCGACTGCGCGCGCAATCACGTGATGTGATATACCGCAGTGTAGCTGAAGCTTTCTATTTTTTTAATAGACCCTAAAAAAAATATCATTTCATTTTTTCTTTGTTTTTGACCGGTCTCACTATTTATTGGACACACCTTGTATTTAAAGGGAGAGAGGAAGTCTTTTTGGAACACGAATACCCTTCTCCCGACACTTTATATTATATAAATATATATTTTTACACGTGTTAAGGCGCATTTTATATCAAGAAACTGTTGGATTATATAAAAAACATAGGTAAAACTTTTATATATCTAATTTTATAACTTATATACATAGTGTCCCTAAAAAAGAGTCGGTGGACGAGTAGGTAACACCCTCGATTCCCGACAGCCATGAACCGGGATTGAATCCCGCGTTAACATTTTGTTTAATATTTGAATAACCTTCACATATTATTCATTGTTGCAATTATCATAAACTAGGTTGCTCTTTTTGAGCGGTACCTAATAAAGTGATTTTGGAACAAGATTTGTGTATTATAGTCGGTGGACGAGTGGGGAACACCCTCGATTCCCGACAGCCATGAAACAGGATTAAATCCCACGTTAACATTTTGTTTAATATGTAAATAACCTTCACATATTATTTATTGTTACAAATATCATAAACTAAGTTTATCTTCTTTAGCTGTACCTAATGAAGTGATTTTGGAACAAGATTTGTGTATTATAGTCGGTGGACGAGTGGGTAACACCCGTAATTCCCGACAATCGTGAACCAGGATTGAACCCTGTGTTAACATTTTGTTTAATATGTGAATAAACTTCACATATTATTCATTGTTGCAAATATCATAAACTAGGTTGCTCTTTTTGAGCGGTACCTAATAAAGTGATTTTGGAACAAGGAAAAAGTGTACACAAAATATTTTCAAATATAGGATAGACACTATTTTTCATCTTTTAATATTCAACACATCATTCATATAAAATAATGTTTATTTTAAGAAAAAGGTATTTTCTGATCATGCAACTAAATGTTTGTTCGCGTATATACTTAACTTAAATCTTATAAGTGTTTCGCCGAGTTTGAGTTCTTTTTCTCCAGGAGACCTTTTAGAATAAAACAAAGACTTAAATTAGAGTTTAGACTTTTTCAACTTACTACAAACAACAAAACAAAATAATTTAGAATTTTACATACACACCACTGAATACCATTTTTAATTTAGATCACAAAAAATAAAAATAAAATAACAACACACTGTTGCCAAATTAAGAAAAAATAAACATAAAAAACTAATAATCAATTAATATATCTACAAATTAATAAAGCACAACAACAATAAAGAATAATTCTCCAAATTAAAGATACTTCGGCCGGTAAATCTTTTTATTGTCTCGACGTTTCGACAAAAAAAAATTTGTCCTCGTCAGGAGCGAACAAAAATTAAAACATTTTAACGCTTTGTCAAATGTTTTAATTTTTGTTCGCTCCTGACGAGGACAAAAGGGTTTTGTCGAAACGTCGAGACAATAAAAAGATTTACTGGCCGAAGTGTCTTTAATTTAAAGAATTATGAATACCGGCCAGGCAGCCTCTATCTTTATACGATAATAAAGAATAAACTAACAATAATAATAATTATGTTATGATGCACTAGCGCGCCATCTGTTATCAAATTATAAAACTATTTTAGAGGCGTAATATTCTTTTTAAAATAAAATAGGACAGTAGAAATTGTTTTATTTTAAAAATAATATTACGCCTCTAAAATAGTTTTATAAAATAATAATAATGATTTTAACCAAACAAAGTTGTTGATGGCTTGCTCCATCTGTTAGAATAAATATGCACTAATAGTTTATTATTTTATTATTACAGAAACTGTTATGGAATACTGCGGTGTTAACGTGACATTGGCCAGTCGATAGGGCAGTACTAAATGTAATCTGTCCTCCCCATATCTCGGAGTCAACATTAGATTGTGGGTAACACGCCACTGTGTCTGGTCGTTACAGTCAACTCCATATCTACCTATTAACATAGTATCATGTAATTGAATTGAATATACTATGAAAGCTTGGACCTTAGTCTACACCTAAGATTACCATAATGTATGAGGTCCTGTACCCCAATCTTAGGGAGCCTCTCCTCGAGGAACTCTCGCCTGAACACAAGATTATCCTTGTCAAATTCCTTAACGCTGTCATCGAGCATGCTCGGGACATGGATTCCATAACTCGCAAGGGCCTGTCTGAACTGAAGACGATTCTAAGCTCCTGATAGGATCCAGGCGTCTCTTCGGAGAAGGACTCGTCTGGTGTATATATTTTCTCTACTATTTTAAACTCTGTAAACTCTCTCTTTTGACCGTTGACTAGATGTCAATAAACTATTTTTAATTGTCAATTGTCAAGATTACCATAATATAAAACTAAAAATATTTGCGACCTCTCCAATCCGCCTTAGGTCATTCCTGTTCAAAATACGCCCTGGAACCACTACCATCCTTACTGGTCACGTTCTGGCAGATCTCTGGCATAGAGATCCAACATGTCCTCACTGCCGGGAAGAGTCACAAACTGTGGATCACCTCCTCTTCTCCTGTCCAGCTTTTATGTTACACAGACTACAGACACTGCTTGGAGTACAAGACTTCATCCCTGCCCCTACTTCCTGACTCCCTGCCGGTCTGGAACTACCAGGTTCACCGCAGCCCCCCCTACCCATGACTTAACTTCTACACTGTAGCTGTACAGCCAGGGTAGTTGGTGATTTACGCTCCAGGATCCCAGGTTACCTCTCTTTTCTCTCTTGAATTAAATATATATTTAACAAAGTATTTATTATTTTATTAACAGAGTATCAATTTTTTTATATAATTTGCTATTCTGTAAGCTTCTCTCATTGCTTATCTTTTGTTTATTATTCATAGTTTGTTCTTGTCTTAAAATAAATTTCGGTGTCATTCTGAAGTTTGTCTTTCTACGTGGCAATATTAAAAAATATTTGCAGTTTCATTTATTCTGAAATAGGGAAGCAAGTCTACATGCTTTCATGCTTCATCAGGCCACTGGCTCTGCAAATGCGTGCAACTAACATATAATAGATATTAACAGAAATACATTTGAAAAATCAAATATAAAATTTATTTCTGTGAATTTTTATTATATGTATGTTGTATGCCTTTTTGCGGAGCCAATGGCCTGATGAAGCATGACCGCGTGAAAGCTTGCCTCTCAATTTCCGAATAAAAAGAAACTCTGCAAATATTTTTTTATGTTTATTTAATTCAATTCAAATATTATTTGTATCTATATTTTAAGTACAAAACAGTATCGTGTAACATACCGGGAGGTTGGTCGATAGTTGTGTTGGAGCTTGGTTCCTGACAATGTTAGGCAGTACTTCCTTTAGCTCCTTCAGCCTCTAGTCTGGTCTCAGGAGATGACAATATGTGGCAGAGCTTGTTATTGACTGTACTTTACGAGACCAGACCGGCAGATTGACTACTGAGAATGTTGTCCCTTCGCAAGACTGCGACGTAGCAAACTGGTTAAATAGAGGAAGGAAGCCTCACTCGTTTTAGCTGAATGACTGACTATTGAATCATTCACTCCTTTTATATACATATATCTATTTACATAAATCAAAATAAAAATGTACATGATTATAGAACAATGCAGCCTAGCAAGTTATTTACATAGCTAGGCGTAAACAAGTTGTGTACCAAAAGAGGCACCTCTCCCTTTAAAAATGAATTAAAACAATTCAATTTGTTTATATCACCCCAGTACATAAATTACTCGGGATGAAAGAACACATTAAGTACTATATCACCTCAGGTCACTTAACTTAATCTTTATTCAGTATACATAATGTACTAATAAATGTTCTTCCCTGCTTTTACAATTTGACAAAATCAATAATGAATCTAGGGTTTGGTCTCTTTCTATAATTCTTTATTTCTCAAGTTTTCAGGCTAACATGCCCTTCAACACGGAGACCAAGAAGTATTACTTCTAGCCCCCCGTGTGTTATAATTGGATAAAAGTAATACTTCTAGGTCTCTGTGTGGGCATGTTAACCTGAAAACTTGAGAAATATATTTTTAAAAAAATAATAAAAAGATCAGGTGTCAATATTGAAAATAAAGAAGGCATATCCTGACTAAGGAGCACATGTGCTTTTCAGAAGGCAGAGCGCCATCTGGTCCTAGGTCAGGATATGCCTTTTTTATTTTTAATATAAAAAATTGTAAAAAGAAACCTAGCTCTAGATTACTTATTGATTTTTTCAAAACATTATGTGCTGTTGGTGATAAATATTGAGCCACAATACCAATTTTGACTAATTCAAACAAAAATTCAACCTATATACTATGGTTTCAGGCTGTGGTCCTCATCAGAACAGGAGCGGCTACAATTTTACAATCCTACAGGAATTAGTTAAATCTTCCTCAAAAAACGGTGTTTCAGGAACGATGTGTTGGAACAGAATACATTGTGGAATTTTGCGAGAGGAAAATATTCACGAGAGAAAAAAAAAAGAGAATATCTTTCTCTTTTAAAAATTTATGCAAATTTGATTTTTGTGTGGATTTGTGAAGCTGATCTTGTGGCCTATTCTATCAGCTGAATCTGTACGAAGATATTCGAACAAAGAACGTTATTATACAGAAGCGCCGTCATTACACTTTCAATTATATAGACAACGAATCCGTCAACAATGAAAAGAGTGACTTAAGAAGTGGATCTTCAACGACATTACGCATTTTTCTGTCGACTAAATAAACCGGAAATTTTGTGGTGATGTCTAGTCTTCATGGAATGGGGAGGTGGCATTGCCCTGTTAGTCAGCCACATTTCAGAGTTCCCTGTTCACGGTTACCGTAGCGGCTCGGGGCTCACGACACCGTACTTCGCCATACAGAACAGTCCCTTACTTGTGCTGCTTCTCCCGCCTGCCATGTAGAGGAGGACTTCTTGGCCAGCCGCAAACTTTGTTCACGAGCTGATAGTAAGAGCATGGTTCTACCGCAGTGTAAATCACTGTAGTGTACTGTAGATTTGGCAGGTCGGTCAATTATGAAAAACGTCGCTGACTGAGTGCACACTCGGTGACGGCCCAGCAGGAACAATAACGGTGTGTAAGTGATTGGATCCACAAGCGATACAGACTGCCTGGACTGCTGCCGGATGTCCCAAAATGAATCAGGGCGTCTAGGATCAGTCGTTGAGCTAAATTAGTCCCATGGCCCTTGTAGGAGTGGTGACCGATATAAGCCCGTCAAGGCCATAAATACTGCGAAGTAGGAAAGGACGGCGAGTCGGGGAGATTCTAGCATGCGACACACCGACCGAGTGACAATGCGCAGGAATGGCGTGACTATCCAACGTAGCATCACGTCTATTCTCCTCTCCTGGTTGTCACTCTGTACATTTGTGGCAAATCGAAGTGGTGGAGCAGGGGTTGTCAGGTTTCCGACGCACATGTCATGTCACTGCGCTGTTATAGGACCGTTGGGGTCTCCTTGGTTCATCTATGAGAAATCTGATTATTAAACGCAATGATTCCTCTAAAAATTGACGATGTTTTCTGGGAGACAGGTGGCGCTCTCTGAGGAGATTGAAGACTAAGTGCTGCAGGTGCTATTCCTCGATTCTTGATTTTGCTTTACGATATTACTTTGGTGGATATCTGAGTATTCTTTGATATGTTAGCAAAGTATTTATTACTTTATAAAAACAAGGTAATAAGACCAAATCCAAATAAATAAATAGTGTGTGACGTTTAGGTAACAACGCTGTTACTGAAACGTCACAAACTATTTATTTATTTGAATTTGGTCTGATTACCCCTTGTGTCTATAATCTATATTCCAAATTGAGCCTCATCATACTTTATTAACATATTATCAATATATTTTTGTTACTCTATAAACTTCCCTCATTGCCTCTCTTGTATTTTTTAAATTTTAATTTGCTCGTTTTCGCTCCCTCTTAAATATATTGATGTCTCATCCTGATGTTTGTCCTTTTTTTAAATTTCTTTTTCTACGTGACAATATTGCTACGTGAATCCTGTAGCCAGTCTCGGAAAATGTAGATCACAACACCCATTGCCTCTCGGTCTTTTCGGCGATCTTTATTTTGTCTTCCCTAATTTACCCAGCATCTCACCAAAATGCCATGTGGAAAATAAGGAAAGACAAACTTCGGGATGACACAGCAATTTATTGAAGGCAAGAACAAACTATGAAATGCTTTAAAAAAAGATAAGCAATGAGGGAAGTTTACAGAGAAGCAAAATATAAACATAAAAAATGATACTCTGTTAATAAAATAATAAATAACTTGTTACAATATAATTCAGACTCAAATCACAGAGATAAGCCCCTTATTCATTTGGATGTCCTCCAAAAACCCACAAAGTTAGAAATTTCTTTATTTATATCTTGAAATATTTTTTTCATATTGTAATTTCTTACGATAAGTCTAAAACGAAGAAGAATTTCGAAACAGTTTAGAAAGGTAAGACGTCGGCGTAGTTCGAGATAGAGAACTAAAGTCGATGTGTGAGTACCAAGCCATTATACCGTTTTAAAGAAGGTCAAACTAGAGGTTTGAGAAAACAATTCGAATAATTTATCGAATGATTATTTTGAAATATAAACCAAATTTTACTACTGTCCTTACTGCGATCAAAAATATATATTGGGAGGGTTTTGGCTCATCAGTGGTGAACCCTCCCAGCGGTTTCGTCAATTTACTCTACCAGACCGCTTCTTAGAGCTCTAATACTGTATTGGACGATTCTGCTTATATATGCTGCAATGAAGATTGGATTCTTAGAAATCATATTTGATAACTATGAACATAAGCTTTTTAGGACAGAAGAATTTCTGGTAAAGTAAATTGGCTAAACCGCTAGGAGGATTTACCACTGATAAGCCAAGCCTTCCCAATATAATTTTCATCTCAGTAAGGGCAGTAGTAAAGTTAGGTTTATATTGTAGCAAAGTATTTATTATTTTATTAACAGAGTATCATATTTTTATGTTTATATTTTGCTACTCTGTGAACTTCTCTTATTGCTTATCTTTTGTTTATCACTAATAGTTTGTTCTTGTCTTAAATAAATTGCTGTGTCACACTGAAGTTTGTCTTTCCTAATTTTCCACGTGGCAATATTTTAAAACCATTCATTCTTAAATGCTTCCATTTATTATGTATAGATGGCACGCTATCGCCTTATACTATCGAATGATGTTAAGAGAGTTTAACTATTTTACAAAGAAATTGAAATGAACAGAAGATATCGTTAAAGATAATTCTATTTTACATCTTATCGAAGATATGAATGTGGATCTAGTTGTTCACTACCAGCAGTTACATAGGTGCAGGAAGCGATGTATCAAAAGACACGTTGGTCTATACTTATATTATATTTATCATGACAAGAAGACAAAAGGTCTACTCAAAAAACGTTGAAAAAAATATATGACTGCAGACGAACCTTCGTTAAACCAAACAATCAGTCATTATACTTCAGTTCATTAGTTCTAATGGGCCAATTTGGTCGATACGGGACAAACGCAGAAACGGGACAAAAGAAAGACCTCATTAAGATAGCCAATAAACTCATTTCCATTTATATATGGATCTTAGATTTTCAGGATACAATAGTACAAAAGTGAAATTGTACTGAGATCAGGTTGATGAATTTATTTTAAAAGAATGGGGAGGGGGGGGGGGGGGTCGTTGACTTTTTTGTTTGATCAAGAAAGAGTATTTGGTCAATATTAAGTAAAATTTCGATTTCAACGGTATTTTTGATCTTCAATAGAAAATGGGTAACGTTGCCACGTTAGTCACCTTGGAAACGGACTAGAATTTGGTTGAATATTCGAAGGGTCCAGGGGGGAGTGCAGGGTTCATCATTGGCAGCAGCCTTGCAGAAATTTTATATGAACCCAGAACTGTAGCTTTACACTCTCAAGATAGAGGACATTGCGACTGTTGTGATAGAGATGTATGGAGACATCTGAGGCTCTTCATTGGACACGACAACAACAACAACAGAAAATTGACATGGACCCAGAACAGCAGCTATACACACCCAAGATAGAGAACATTACTACTGCTATGATAGAGAGTTGACAGTGTGAACTGTGATACTATAACCCCAACAAGTAGACACAGAACTACAACAATGAGATGATGATAAAGGTGATGAACATTCCTCAGAGTGCTATCAGATCTGACCCGGATAGGCGACACTTTCCTGATCCCACTTCCTCCTCCAGGCAGTTTGTCCCCTCCTACTAACCATTCACAGTATCCCACACTCACTAATTTATCGCCTCATGTCAACAAATACTTCAGTCTTATAAAACCCTTGATTTTTGACACAATTTACCTGAGTCAGTCATAGGAATCATGTCAAATTATTTCCAATATCCTCAAGAAATAAAACTCCTGCTTCTCAATTAACTGAACGACATTCAAACAAGGTAAAAATAGATTCAAAACTAATTTTAAATATTAAGAGATTATAATATAATTTACAAGAAAAAGAATCGCCTGACATCATCTTGAAGAAGGAATCAAATTTTACGGCGACTTGTTTACTTTATTTGGACTGTATAATCGGCAAGCTTTTTCAGACTTTGACGTCTTTCAACAGGCAAATTTCCAAGTTACCAACTTTCTAGTTTCTTGGAAAGTTGCCTGTTGAAGGACGTCAAAGTCTGAAAGCTTTCCGAATTTACAGCATAAAAACAAAACTCGCCGCCGTTAACTTTTCTCACACACAAAACTTTATTGAGACCATCGGTCTTATACAGATTCACCACAAGAAGAACCAGACTGCCGCTTTCCATCTCCTAAACGACGCGAGACAAGTGTTGCGCTGTCAGCGCCGCGCTCTTCAGCATCGCTACAGGGCTGCTGCTACGTCGCCTGGAGACGATCCTCGGCGCGGGAAACGTCATCGCCTACGCCGACGACCTCGTCCTCCTCGTCCATCGCGACGAGATGTTCGCCGGAATCGCGGCGGTGTTCGAGAAATTCAGCGGAGCTTCGGGGATCGCCGTGAACTACGGGAAGAGCGCAGGTCTCTGGTGCGGAACTTGGCGCGAGCGAGGAGACTCTCCCCTCGGTGACTCCTGGTCTAACACCTCCATCCGGGTCCTGGGAACGAGCATCCCCACGAGTAGCTCCGTCGCGCACCGAGAACAACATTTTCTAGCCCTCCTGGAAACTGCCTGACGCAAGGCGGCGCCCTTCACCCGCGGCCTCTCCCTCGTCGGGCGAGCCAGGGCCGCCAACTCCCTGGTGATCTCTACCATCCAGCACCACCTCCACGCGTACCTGCCAGAGGCCACGACCATCTCGAAGCTGCAGGCTCGCGTGTCGCGCTTCATCTGGGGACCCTACCACACGGCATGGCTTCCTGCCGGCATCTTGGCGAGACCCGTTGTCGCGGGCGGCATCGGCCTGAGGGACATAGGCACGCAGCTCCATCTCGCGTGCCTGAAGGGGGTCCAGGTCGCGCTCCGAGGAGGTAGGAACGGCCTCTCCTGGCTGGTCATTAGCGGCGCCTGGATGAGACCTCCACCCGACGGCATTCGACTCCAGTCCCGGCGTCTCCGGCTCCTTCGGATCTGGGAGGTCATATCCGGCATCCTGACCCTCAACCACCGGGTGGCTCCGACGACCCAGCTGCTGGACCATCCCATCATCGGCGGTTGCCGGTTCTTCCGCCCACCGGACCTCCTGGATCCCGCCCGCTGGGTCGACGCTCGAGTCCGGGACCTGGGCGACCCCTCCATCGTCCGCCCCACGCGCTCCGCCCTCGCTGACGTCGCCGCCTTCTGCCAGAACATCGTGGCGGAGAACCTACAAGGAGTCCAGCCTGGCTGAGGCCGTTGTCCTACGCGGGACAACAAGGGCCCTAACCAAGATCACCACCCGCCGCGCCCTGGAACGCCCCCGCCTGGCGGCTTTACCGATCGCCCGGCTCATCGCGAGGTGGCAGCCCATAGTCGACGTGCCTACAAGAGTGAGCTGGACCTTGCTGCAGTGCGAAGTCTTCTCGGGGCATAATGCCGACATCGCCCAGCGATTGGCCCTCCATGCCCTGCCTCACCCAGACCATCCAGCTTCTGCCGGTCCTTCCTGCCCTGCCTGCGGCTCCCCCGATGGCTCCCTGGGCCATCGGTACTGGAGCTGCCCTTACATCAGGCCTCTCGTCCGGGAGGAATTCAACATCAAAGGAAGGCCCCCTGACCTCCAGTCCTGGATCTTCGGGACAGGCCTGATAGAAGACGATCTGGCCATCCTCGAATCGGCGAAATCAAGAATCAACCGATACTTCATCCAGGTCGGACTGGCCCAGACCATCGAGGACCCCGTCATCGCCTGTAGGAGGACACTATCGCGGTGGGGACCTGGCTGATTGTATATAGTTCTCTCGATCTTTTTCATGTGTAAATATTGACTAAGAAGTCAATAAAAGTGTTCTAATTGTCAATTGTCACAGGAAGAAATAATAGATGGAGCTCCTATACTCCAGGCAGCGCAGCACCCAACAACAGCCTCCTGGTCCAATGCATGTCCAATGGCCACACGTACCTTCGTGCATACGTCATGGTTAGCGAATCACTGAACAGGCGAGTGTGGAATCAGCCGCGTTCTAGTCTTCGCTTTCCTCATCCAAATGGACCACAACATTCGGCGATTCTATTAATCTCCTCCGAACGGTGACTGCGGCCTTGTAGAATTTATATAAACCAAAAAGAAGACATTGATCAAACGTCATTGCATTCATCCAGTTATATATTTGTTTACTACCGGATTGAGACAAGGATAAATCACCCAAGAGTTCCCCTCTTTGTTTCTCCAAGTAACGCAATCAAAAAGGTAACTTGTATTTCTTCTTAAACATAATATAATTTAAGAGTAGACACCTCCTTATCGAATTATTGAATGTTGTTAATATCACTGCCATCCACTGATAAATATATCAATTATCTGTTGATATTATTTTTCAGAGTTCTTTCTCCTTTCCCTAATTTCAAGCTCTTTTATGCGTCGGACCTGGAGGCTGTTGTAGGGTTCTGCGCTGCCTGGGGTACAGGAGCTCCATCTATGATTCCTTTCTTCCTGTGGTGAATCTGTATAAGACCGGTGGTCTTTATAAAGCTTTGCGTGTTAAAAAAAATTCAAGCTCTTTTTTGAATATATACCATTTAAAGTGTATCACATGAAATAAATGCATAAACAAATTATATATTAGTTTCCTTATATTAAACATAAAATAAACATGAGATAGCTTGATAACTTATAATTGAATCTTGTTTTTATGAAAATCACCGAAAACCATATATTTTCGTAATATTATTGGAATTTTGATTAAGATAATTCCTGAAATATACAGTATGCATAATTTAATATTTAACATGTAGAATGATATACAGCTTATGAATCATGAAATAGCTAATTTCAGTTATGCAAATCATATACACACACACAAAAGCCTTCATTAGGGACTTGCCCCATACAGATTCTCGCAATTGGGTAAGGTAATAATCATCTTGTGTTATTTACATAGAAATTGAACTGGTTTTACTCTTCGTCTCAAAGTCATTCACTTGTTGACTGGTCCTTACATAATGATGATCTAAAAAAATTATAGTAAGCTATTGCCTTAGATTTGTTTGCTGATATTTTTGAAAGCAATACGTAGGGTGAAATGTTGGTTATGCAAATCATATAAAATTAAACATTTATTGCTTAACTAGATAAACATTAACGTGACGCTTAGCTTGTATTTTTACAGATATGAAGTTTTCCCATTATGTAAAATTCTTTCATTGCATCAATAACGAAATTATTCAATATAATAATTTGACGTGAATAATGGAAACTGTATGTTCTCAACTTCCTTTTAGAATTTTTGAAAATTAAAATAATATTAAGTATATAAAATATTCCGTGAGTGTCAATTCTTATATGGTAAATGAACACAAAACAAGCTGAGATATCACAGGAATCTCCTTTATCTGAAGCTAAGAAAGATGGTGTGGGTAGCTATTAGGTTTGTATTTAAGAACCAATTAGAATAATGCTGAACCGTTAGTGAACCAGAAATAAAGTTAAAAACAACCAAACTAGCTAAATAGATTATAGCTTAATACAATAGATTTTAAAAATCTTTTTGAATATAAATTAAAATTCTGCAACAGGTTCTGAAGAGATTAAGAGATATATATGTTATGTGAAAATTATATTATATTTTAAAATTATAATTTCTAAAGCAATATATTCCCCATATAAACCTATTGTTTCCCGTTGGCCGGCTCAAATCTTTCTGTAGGTATGTAAATACCTAATCTTCTTCTTTACGCCTCAAATCAAACAATACTTTTCAAATTATGTATTTTATATTCTCCCCATAAGCTAAATTGAGGCTAATTCCGAATTTTTAATTATTTCTATCACGACTGCAATATCATAAAATACTGCAAAATAGTATTCATGCATACAAAAACAAAAGCAAAACCTTATCTCAACAATTCCAAAAAATCAACAGATAATTATTTTTTGTAATATATATATATAAGTTTCTTTTCATTTTATTTGTATATTCTCAATATTTTGAGTATTCTATTTCTACAGGAATAAAAAAAGAAATGAAAAATATTGATATTTTTTTTAATTCGTTTATTTTTATTTCTGTAGAGAAGGTTGGAAATGCCCAAAAACTTGCGAATGCATTAATAAAGTGAAAAGAAACTCATCTTCAGAAACCTGTTGCGGTATTTTAAGACAGGTATGGCGTTCTCTTGGCAAGCGCTGCTCTCTGACCTTAACTCCAGGTAGGGCCTGGCAACTACACAAAAATTCAACCAAAATTGGACACTAGAGAAGTTGGATGCTTTGGGGGACGATAGGTAAAATCAGCTTATTCATGACAACAACAACAAACAACAAAAACCTTTATTAAGACACTATTGTCTTACAAGGGGATTCCCCTGAAGGTTATATATGTACATAAGTGAGGAGGAAAAGCAATCCAGAGGAGAGGGGGAGCAATCAGCCGTTGTCTGTGGAGTTGAGCACCTCTTCTCTCATTTTATCAATCGCCTTGAAAAATTTAAAATATTTATAAACAAATGCTTTATCCAGCAGGAGAGCATTAAAGATTTTATATACGTGTTGTTCATTGTAGTGAGCTAGCTCCGAAATTTCGCGAATTTCCAGTCTCTTTTCATGTAGGAATGGGCAATGGAATAGATAGTGGACCAAATTGTCTTGGATGCTAACATTGCAGAAGTAGCAATTTAAAGGGTCGCTGTTCCAGAATCCCGTGCTTATTCATGATAAAATTGTGAAAAAAGTTTTTAAATTCCAAATATTTTCTCAAAATGAGTTTCTTTTTATTACAAAACTCTAGCTTTCAAGCGATAATCGCTCTTCTACAGGCTTAATGAACATCGATAAAATATTTTCTTACAAAATAAAAAATCGATGTTTTATTAAGCCCTTTGAAGAGCGATTATCGCTTGAAAGTTAGCGTTTTGTAATAAAAAGAAACTCATTGTGAGAAAATATTTTGTAATTTTAAAAATCAGCTTAATATTGGAAAGTACGTAAAAGTTCAAAGTCATAATCATAACAGCAATTATTATATTCAAAATAGTAAAACAGAATTAAAAATAATAATTAAAAGTCGCTTTTGATGTTAATTTCTTTAGCGGTCACTCTCTTTATTGACTCAAGAGGGTCTGACATCGAAAAGTCGTTTTTAAATAAAACTGTGTTTTTTTAAGTGGTAGTTTTAGAGAAGTTTCTTTATAAATATTTGACTGTATTGATCGAGGGGCAAACTCGAGATTTTTCCACCAAAGAAGAGTTTTAAAAACATTAATTGAAAAAAAAAAGTTTATACCCTCTTTGTTCAGATAATTTTTTTTAAATGGTCGTTTTAGAGAGGAAGTCTCTTTATGAAGATTTGACTGTATTGACCGAGGGGCAAACTCGAGGTTTTTCCACCAAAGAGAGAGTTTAAAAACATTAATTGAAAAAAAAAGTTTATACCCTCTTTGTTCAGATAATTTTTTTTTAAATGGTCGTTTTAGAGAGGAAGTCTCTTTATGAAGATTTGACTGTATTGACCGAGGGACAAACTCGAGATTTTTCCACCAAAGAAGAGATTTTAAAAATCAATGATAAGAAAAACCTTCATACACCATTTGTTTAGATAAAATTTATAAAAGATTATATTTTTGAAAATAGAGCAATCCATAATTTAATCTTTAATTAAAAAGGCATATATTGGATCAAAATATCCTTTATTTTACCAATATTTCAGTTGGCTGAACGCCAACCTTTTTCAAGGTATTATAACATACTTGACACACTTTAAAATGTTATAACACCTTGATAAAGGTTGACGTTCAGCCAACTGAAATATTGGTAAAATAAATGATATTTTAATCCAATATAGGCCTTTTTAATTAAAATATTATATATAAATATTCTCGTTATTAGTGAGATAAGAGGATGCCAGCGGGCGACGCGGGCATGGGACGCCGGGAATTCTGCGAGCTGGCCAGCCGGCCTGCGCGCGCACCGGGGGCTGCGCGCGCACTTTTCGAACACCGCCTGATGTCAGCCGGTTGTTTACCGCGCGTCGCTACAACCTGCGGCGTTTCCTTCCATTATATAATACTCTAGGCGCTGGTGGAGTAAAAACTGTACTCCATCTGCCTCTTATAATTGTATGTAATTTTTGGACTTATTAAAATATAAATTATTAATTTATAGTTCTCACTGCAGCTCGAACCTTTACCCTAACGCGTCCCATGCCAGCGTCGCCCGCTGGCATCCTCTTATCTCATGTTCTACCGCGTTAGGGTAAAGGTTCGAGCTGCAGTGAGAACTATAAATTAATAATTTATATTTTAATAAGTCCAAAAATTACATACAATTATAAGAGGCAGATGGAGTACAGTTTTTACTCCACCAGCGCCTAGAGTATTATATAATGGAAGGAAACGCCGCAGGTTGTAGCGACGCGCGGTAAACAACCGGCTGACATCAGGCGGTGTTCGAAAAGTGCGCGCGCAGCCCCCGGTGCGCGCGCAGGCCGGCTGGCCAGCTCGCAGAATTCCCGGCGTCCCATGCCCGCGTCGCCCGCTGGCATCCTCTTATCTCATGCCCCCCCTGGAGATTGGGACTTGGGACCGATCCAACGTAGTTGCTATAACGCGGGTTCGGTTCTCGGGTTCGAGGGGATAAGGTCTGCTGATGTTGAGCTGAGTTGGGTGGGGTGGTGTACGGTGGAGGCACGAAAGGTCGTAAGAATCTGCGATTACGGCGAAGAAGGCGTCCGGCGTCGGTCCGGATGAGGTAGCTGCGACCGCGTGGAAGTTGTTCGAGAACCTTAGCAAGGAGGGTCCAATGTTTTGTGCGGTGATCCTGGACAAGGACTATTGCTCCCACTTCCAAATGTGAGAGTGGCTTGGCGTTGCGATTGTATCGCTTCCGGAAGGAATGTTCTCTTACATTTTGCTGCAAGAGGTACTGGGCCATCTGGATCTGCTGGGGCGTGCCAGAGATGGTGATGACCCGTTCGTTGTTACCAGGTTGAGACTCATCTATGGTGATCCCCGCACCAGACTCGCGCCGGATCTTCCTGATGCGTTGACCACCTTTCCCAATGATGGCACAGGCGAGATCATTTGGTATAGTGACTTGTGATGAGCCTTTTTTCGGGACGACTACCATAGGATGGCACCAATCGATGGCTTCGCCGACGGGTACCTGTTCGATTATCCCTTTCGCCAACATGGTATCGAGTTGAGTTTTGACGGGGTCTCTCCAGTGAAAGGGAACGTTGTATGCCCGGTAGCGTTTGCAAGGAACGGCATCTTTAACTAGTTCGATAGACATGGGGGGTCCTTGCATGGGTTTTAACACTGTGTCGTCGAACGCTCTAGCATAATGGGTAAGGATAGACTGCTTATCGATCTCATTGGCTCTCACCGGGGTCGGCGGGAACGTTAGAACTTGTCCGTTGGTTATGGCATTGACGATCATTGAATGGGGCCAGTTATCCGGCAGAAGTCCTAAGGCTTTGCATCCGCTCTTGCTCAAGAGAGGGGCGTTCAGGTGCTTGCAGACTCCAACGGTAGTACTGTATGTTTTCCCGTTGAGATGCAGTGCCGCGACGAACGATCCACAAGGACTTAAGCTGATGCCGTTGGCTCCTACGCAAGGGACGTTCTTCGGGTTGAGTGCTGATCGGGTCTGCTCATCCAGTAACAGGAATTCTGATTCTGGGATTAGATCCAGATCTGACCCCGGGTCCGCCAGCCAACGGATTTGGTGTAATTTATGGTTGATATCGGTCGGAATGGTTATGAGTTCGTTGCGTACTCCAGCTGCAACAACTGTGTTTGAGGGTCCTGGTTGGGACTGATTGTTTCTGGTTGCGGGTGGCGGGATATTAGGTTTGGTTGTGGGTTTCCGTTTCAGTTGTCGGCAAACCCTTCCGTAATGCCCGGTGATGCCGCATTTGTTACACTCTATGTCTTTTGCTGGGCACTGGTCACGGCGGTGTCTTGGGTTAGCCCCACATCCGGAGCAGGGGTCGTTAGGATCATAGGGTTTCTGAAAGAAACGGTTGGCCTTAGGTGAGGTTTCAGACGAGCTGGCTTGTTGCTGCTTGTAGGTTGATGGTGCACGTCTATTGCAATGAAGGCTTCGGGGGAGGTGGTTGGGGAGGGTGAAAGAGTCGCGCCCACGGCGGTAGCACTCTCATGTGCGATGCAAATTGAGAGGACTCGGTCCAGGGAGAGGTCGGAGTTGTACTGCTCCGCCAGTACTTTTCGTTGGAGGTCTTTATCAAACAGGCCACATATTAACCTGTCACGGATACGGAGTTGCTGTTGATAACCAGCAAGGGCAAACGTTTTCCCACAAGCTCTTTTTGTGCATATTGTAATACACGGGTCGCCGCATGTGCTGCACTTAAAATCCAGCTCATGTGCACACGAGTCATCAAGAGCTTTAAGGGCTGCGAAGTAGCGATCCACCGATTCTCCGGTTTGTTGGTCCCTACGATGAAAATCTTGCCGATCAAGGAGGGGGTTTCGCTTCTTGCGTAGGTAGGCCTCGAGAGCATTCACGGCTTCATCGAGGGTGGTGGTGGTAGAAATATGAAGGCGGCCTGATTGCCAAAGGATGGTCCATTCGGAATGGAGGGCGGCACGCAAAGTCGCTTGCTGTGTGGATAGCGGGAAGGTGGCTACTTGTTGGGCGTCCACGTAGTCGTTCCAACGTTGTTTCCAATCGCGGAAAAAAGACATCGTTAACTCCTCCGGGGAAGCCAGTTTAGGAAGCTGGATGATTTTTGTGGCGTGGTGAGGAGGAGCTCCTAATGGGACTGTCGGTGTCGGATTCCGAGTAGCCATCTGCTGCAACAGTGCGGCTATGGACCTGAGGATGTCGGTGCTGGTCGGCGAGGCAGGGTTCTCTGGAGGGGTTTGGGATGGTCGGCGATTCCTTCTTGAGGGCATCTTGATTACTAATTGTCACTGAGCTGTTACTTAAAAAACGGCTATAATTAACCGAATGTCGACTGCGCCATGTTCTACCGCGTTAGGGTAAAGGTTCGAGCTGCAGTGAGAACTATAAATTAATAATTTATATTTTAATAAGTCCAAAAATTACATACAATTATAAGAGGCAGATGGAGTACAGTTTTTACTCCACCAGCGCCTAGAGTATTATATAATGGAAGGAAACGCCGCAGGTTGTAGCGACGCGCGGTAAACAACCGGCTGACATCAGGCGGTGTTCGAAAAGTGCGCGCGCAGCCCCCGGTGCGCGCGCAGGCCGGCTGGCCAGCTCGCAGAATTCCCGGCGTCCCATGCCCGCGTCGCCCGCTGGCATCCTCTTATCTCAATTAGTGTTTTTAAAAATCTTCAATACGCTAAAGAATCACGTGTCGAAGAGTCAAAGAGACCATTTTGTATCATGCTGTTGTGATATATCGAACAAACACAAGTTGTTCTGGCATAGACTAATGCTGTGCTAAGGATGATCTGTAAAGGCACATTAGAACACGTCTAAGAAAGTCTGTAAAGTTATCTTTAGTTATCCTCCTAGCCAAGAATAGATTACAGCCAGCTCTTACTAAAGCGATGGCTCATTCGGGAAGAATTCTTCACTGTGGAAACCTTGCTATGGTTTGGGGGATGTCAATGTTTTCTCAAACTTCAAACATGAATGGTGCTTTTCTTCCGGCCAATCATTTAACGATTTTCCATCTTTTACTAGATTGTCCTGTTTTCAAGGCTATAGAATCGACAATAATTTAATAGTAACAGATCCAAGTATTTTTATTTCCAGTAAAGAATTGTATATTAAATTAAATACTTTTAATAGATATACAGGGTCCATTATGAAAGTAATGAGCATAATGTTATTGTGACGCGACGATAGATGGCAGCATGGTAAAACCGTGAGAAATGTGGTGGAGGGATATGCCCTTTTAATCCATCCGGTCGTCAGTTGAGTTCGAGCAGTGTGAGGGGAGATACATGCCTCCGCTTGAAGTGTGTTTTCAACTTTTGTAACATAGCGCGATGGAGCGTTTGCTTGAACAACGATACGCCATAAAGTTTGGCGTGAGGCTTGGAAAAAATGCAACCGAAACATTCCAGATTCTGCAAAAAGCCTTCAAGGACGATTGTATTTCAAGATCACAGTCTGGGAAGTGGCACAAGGCGTTCAGGGAGGGCCGGGAGGAGGTCGCCGACGAACCCCGTTCAGGACGCCCAACAACGTCCAGAACTGACGAGAACGTGGATCGTGTGCTCGAAGTTTTGCGTACCGACCGTCGATTAAGCATCCAGCAAATTGCTGACACATTACACATGTCCGCATTTGTGGTACATGGGATAGTGACCGAGGATCTGCAAATGCGTAAGGTCTGTGCGAAGCTCGTGCCGAAAGTGTTGACGCAAGACCAGAAAGAACTTAGAGTTTTGCGCTGTCAAGAATTGTTGGATTTGATTCAAAATGAACCGGACTTTCTGAACTCTGTAGTAACCGGAGACGAATCCTGGATGTTTGAATACGACCCAGAGTTGAAAAGGCAGAGCTGTGCATGGCACACAAAATCATCCCCACGCCCCAAGAAAGCGCGAATGAGCAAGTCGCGCATCAAAACGATGATCATTGTCTTATTTGACATCCGAGGAATAGTCCATTGTGAGTTTGTACCGCAAGGACAAACTGTAAACTCAGCCTTTTACCTGGAGGTGCTCAGGAGATTGAAACGCCGGATCGCACGCGTGAGGACTGACATTAAAGACACGGTCAAGCTCCACCATGACAATGCCACCAGCCACACAGCCTTCATCATTACCAACTTCCTGGCCCGGAGCAACACCCGGGTGATCCCTCACCCCCCTTACAGTCCCGACTTAGCTCCATGTGACTTCTTTTTGTTTCCTAGACTCAAGAGAGAGATGAAAGGAAAACATTGGGAAACCGTGGAAAACATCCAACACCATGTTACAATGTTCTTGGGAAGCATTCCTGTCGAGGAGTTTCAGGGTGCCTTTCAGGCGTGGCAAACGCGTCTCCGCAAGTGTATTGATGCAGGAGGAATGTATTTTGAAGATTATTGAACATTTGCACAAATTACGATCAATAAATGTATTTTGCCAGTAAATGCTCATTACTTTCATAATGGACCCTGTATTTTAAATTATATAGCAACAAATATCTTTTAAGATACTGATAATATATATTATGTTGATTGTACATATGGCCAGACACTTCTTTCTTTTGTACACAGTTCTTTTTTCTCTCTTTCTCATTGTTAATATCATATGACTATTCTATTCACGGCCTAAAATTATCGTATAAATATGTATAGATAAATGTAAAGGCATACATATATGACAGCGCAAGTGCCCCTATGGGGACATAGCACTTTAAATTGAAATAAAATAATAAAATTTAGGGATTTTCCAGACTAGCAATCCTGATGACTAAATTCATGGATTCTACTTCCTCTTAGCTTATGATAAATAAAAATGACGTTTCGCATCTCAGAAAGAGCCTCAGTTCCATGGATAGGGTCTACTTCTTGTGTACTCTTTGGCTATTTCTTGTCTACTTATTTGTAGACCTTGTCTACTTCTTGTCTACTTCCTATGTACCCCTTGCCTATTTCTTTTGTATTCCCCATAACATTTCTTATCTAAAAGAAGTGGAGTAGTACACACATAAGCCTTTATTAAGACATTCCGTCTTATACAGACGATTCTCATGTTAGAAAGGAATCTAAAAAGAAATAAGAAGCAGGGGAAGAAATTGAATCCTCTCTCAGAAAAGAGAAAAAGAAGAAAAGGAAAGAATATTTATATACTAAAGTTGGAATTGGAGTTGTAAACAGAAGAAGTAGACAAGAAATAGACATGACGTACAAACGATATTTCTAAAAAGACAAAGGTCGCCTCTCCCGTCAAAATCCTTCCGGAAATTTTTTTATCTATAAACGGTATTTCCTTATCACAAAAATTACAAAGCCTTAAAATTTTTTATTAATTGGATAAAGAAGCTTTCAGGCATTCTTTTTTTTTTTAATTTGCCGAGGAAGGACTTGACCGAAAACTTCTTTATACAAAAAAAAAAGAGTTGCGGAATCTTATGCATTTTGGTAAAGGATATTTCGTTTGTACGTCATTGTCTATTTCTTGTATACTTCTTTTATATATTCCTTGATTATTTATTCCCTACTTATTTGTTTGTACTTCTTGACTATTTCTTGTTAACCTTTTGTATACCTTTAGAATAATTAGAGGATATTTTTATACTTTTGATGCATATAAACATTTGCTATCCTTATTTCATATAATCGTCATGGTGCAATGGTTGACGCGTCTGATTACAGAAGATCCCAAAAAGGCTTTTTTTAAATAGTTGTGAGAGTGTCCCAGCAATGGACGCAGCCTTGCAGAAAATTGACATGGACCTAGAGCAGCAGCTTTAAACACCCAAGATAGTGGACATAGCGACTGCTGTGATAGAGATGTATGGAGACATCTGATATTTCATTGGACACGACAACAACAGAAAATTGACATGGACCCAGAGCAACAGCTTCACACAACCAAGATAGTGGACATTGCGACTGCTGTGATAGAGATGTATGGAGACATCTGAGGTTCTTCATTGCACACTACAACAACAACAGAAAATCGACATGGACCCAGAGCAACAGCTTTACACACCAAAGATAGAGGACATTGCAACTGCTGTGATAGAGATGCATGGAGACATCTGAGGATCTTCATTGGACACAACAACAGAAAATTGGCATGGACTCAGAGCAACAGCTTTACACAACCAAGATAGCGGACATTGCGACTGCTGTGATAGAGCTGCATGGAGACATCTGAGGTTCTTCATTGGACATGACAACAGCAACAACAAGTGGCCATCTCCCGTAACGCCTATTTTGTGGTAAAATTTCGTAAAGCTTTTCTTTATCCTCTTTCGTGACAATGGGACATTTTTTCCGTTTAGTCACTATAAGAGCAAGTACAATTTTTTTGCTTATCCCTAGTACACGTGGTACAGGCCATGATAATCATGGTGGGTAGAAGTTGGCGACTGCTTTTACTCTAAGTGCACCACATGACTACACATGTGAAAAGCAGTTCGACTTAGCACTTACAAATGTGCCAGAGCCCCGTTTGGTTACTTGCACTCGCTGGTGGGGTTGAACTTTTGCAAGAATCGGGGGCCATTGGAGAATTTTTTTTATTTATTATTATCAGAAAAAAAAAGTGCCCAATGCGGGAATCGAACCCGCGTCGTAGCGGTCAAAAACCAACGGATTAGACCATACTTCCACCGACCCCCAGAAAGTACAATGCTATCTGCATGTCGATGAATTCGAGGTTTAATGCATTGCACAGTAATATATTAATACAAAGCAATAACGCGCCATCTATATATAACAAATGAAAACATTAAGACGCGAATGTTTATTTTCACAAATAAATCAAACTTCTGCTATCCTTACTGCGATGAAAAAATATTAGGAGGGCTTGGTTCATCAGTGGTGATTTTTATTTAATGTTTTCATTTGTTATATGCAATAATATACACTAAAGGGTATTAGGACAATCTCAGATCAATCAATACAAGAAGACCAATCAAGAATAAGAAATTCTAAACTTTATCCACATTATAAAAATTTCCATACGTCAATAGAAACAGAATGCTACCTAACCGATGATTTCCCTTTACCAGTCAAACGATGCATAGCTCAATCGAAAATACTATTTACAGTCTTAAAAAAAAACACGTTCTGACGTTTGAGGCCAAAAACCTAATATTTACACTGTGTGTGACAAGGAAATTACTGAAGAATTCCCCCATTACCTGCTTAATTGTACAGCCCTTGATGCAGAGAGGAAGGCCCTATATCAACAAATTAAATGTACCAACATTTCACCCTTCGTATTGCTTTCCAAAATATCAGCAAAAAAATCTAAGTCAATAGCTTACTATAATTTTTTTAGATCATCATTATGTGAGGACCAGTCAACAATTAAATGACTTTGAGACGAAGAATAAAGCCAGTTCAATTTCTATCTTACTACCTATGTAAATAACACAAGATGATTATTACCATACCCAATTGGGAGAATCTGTATGGGGCAAGTCCCTAATAAAGGCTTTTGTGTGTGTGTGTATACACTAAAGAGAAAATAAAGTTTTATTACCAGAAGGATTTGTCTCAAATTAACTTCTTTTGGTGAATAATGAAGGAGCAAACTTGGATGGAAACGTTTAAATGAATGGTTAAATATTCCCATTATTTTCATTTTGATAAAATTTGTAATAATTGTATTTCGGCAATGTCTTTCTTTTCACATGTATCATTAAATATTATCTCTACAGACATTAGTGTAATGATAAAAGTTATTGAATTAGAGGGCTTGGCTTATCAGTCGTGAAACCACTCATTCAATAAAGTTTATCATTGCAGTAAGGTGTCTAGAGATAATATTTGATGATTTGATTTTGTGAAAAGAAATACATTTACAAAATAATTTTTACAAATTTTATCGATAGAGAGAAGTTGAATTTATAAATAAAAATATTTTTATTTTGTTATAATTCGGTCTATTTAATAACATGTACGTTAATGATGCAAACTCCGCCATGGCCGGTCCCAAGCCCGGATGTAAAAGGAGGAGGGGGAGCCGTAACAAGCTCGTTAAAAACCAGGGTTCAGTTGGCCCGACTGATAGTACCCTGTAAGGGTTCCTATCCTTCGGTTACAGGATAATCAGCAGTTCTCCATGTTAGGAGCGGCTGTACAAGGCGTTTGTTCCTCATGTTAGAGGCAGCCATTTAATACCAGGTCAAAGTCCAAGTTCCTCCTTCAGCCTCTCTGTAGGTGACCTCGGGGAAATGCTAGATAAAACCAGCGTAACTGGCATATAACCTATATGGAGTCGTGAGGATAAGTAAAAAAAAAAAGTTAATGACAAATTTCATGATATTAAACTAGGTCATTATGGGTGTGTAACACTTTCTTTTACCACTTAAGGTACTGTATTTACCTATTCTGTAATTTTCGCAATAATGCCCATTGCCTCAATCTGTAGTTCAAATTGCTTTTAAGAATATAACATACCAAAATAGATCAAGTATATCCATCAACATGAAGCCGCTTTATAAAACATTTTCATATACTCTTCCAAAATACAAAGAGATTATGTGAATTTAACATTTTATTCGCCATTTTTATCTTTCGTGTTAAGAACCCTTTGTTCGGAATGTCGGTTCACCTGCCGCTTGTATTTACACTGCGTGACATTGAAAATGGAACACCAAGAAATAGTGGCCAGAAAATTATGCAAATTTCAGGGTAGACGCTCCTAACCGAGTTATGCAAATGATGTAAAATGCGCAGCTCTCGTGCGCACATGGAGTAAAATATAAGGGAAGGAACTTGCAGAAAGGACAGTATTCGTGTCGTTATTTCTTCAAGGAAAATCATTGTAGAAATTTTTTTCTTGTGTCAAAAGACACGTGTAATAACAGAGAATGCCAGGTCATCGTAAACGGAGGCAGTTCAAGCAGAAAGACGCTTTTACGAGGGGCATGGTGATCGGACTGAAAAGGGCAGGTTGGTCCATACGTCAAATCGCAGCTGATACACACCTTGGTGCGTCCACGGTGCACCGACTGTGGAGAAGATGGTTGGAACAAGGAAATGTGGCAATTTATAGGAATGTCGGTGCAACCAGAGTGACGTCAGCACGTGTGGATCGGCGTATCCTTCGACAAGCAGTGGCGGCCCCACAAGCCACTTGTACCGCCATCCTGCAACATGTGCAAGACACCCTAGATCATTCCATCTCGACCAGAACCATTTCCCGTCGATTGGTTGCTAATGGCTTGCACTCATGCCGTCCGCTAAGAAGACTGCCATTGACCCCACCGAATGGTGCCGGGCTAGATCGACGTGGATGACGGAATGGCACAGGGTCGTGTTCTCAGATGAGTCGCGTTTCTGCTTGTCCAGTGATAGTCGCCGTGTACGCGTGTGGCGTCGACGTGGAGAAAGGTCCAATCCGGCAGCAATTGTGGAACGCCCCGCCGTGCGACAACGTGGAATCATGGTTTGGGGCGCAATCGCGTATGATTCCAGGTCACCTTTACTTCGTATTCAGGGCACTATGACGGCCCAACGATACGTTGATGATGTGCTGCGACCGGTGACACTCCCCTACCTTCAGGGGGTACCCAATGCCCTTTATCAGCAGGATAACGCCCGACCGCACACTGCTCGCATTAGCCAACAAGCTCTGCAAGATGTACAGATGCTTCCCTGGCCACCGTACTCTCCTGATCTCTCACCAATCGAGCACGTCTGGGACATCATTGGACGCCGTTTGCATGCCTTGCCACAGCCGCGTTCAGAAGACGAACTGTGGCAAATGGTTGAGAGGGAATGGAGAGCCATCCTTCAGGACGCCATCCGTACTCTGATTGACTCTCTACCTAGACGTGTTGCTGCGTGCATCGCCGTCCGCGGTGGTCCTACTTGCTACTAAGCCGACGCCGTTCTCGCTCTGTATTATGACTATCATTTTGAAATAAAGATCACTTATTGTTCGTCCCTGTCTCTCTCTGTCTGCCGAGTTTCATCACTTTCTGGCCACTATTTCTTGGTGTTCCATTTTCAATGTCACGCAGTGTATATATTGTATATAATGTATATCCATAGATCTATCAAAATAAAAGTCCGGTTTCCCATCAAAATAACTTTGAAAACTAAGCGCTATCTACGAGGGTGAGTAGAAAAGTAAGGTCGCCTATTTTTTTTTTTCATAGAAAAACACATTTAATTACAACTTTTTATACATCATTGGAAATGTTGGACACTTTGCTATTTTTCTACATAGTCGCCTTGATGCTCAATCATTTTTTTCATCCTGTCAACCAACTTTGTAATTCCGGTGTTGTACCACTCTCCCGCCGCCTCTTTGAGCCACTTGTCGACCCACCTGGCGGACACCTTTCTGTAGCCGAGGGTCTCAGACACAATCTTGTGCACGGAGAAGTGGCTGCAATCGGTTGATTCCGGCAAACTCGGCCGCCCAGACCGCTGTTCATCGTGGACGTTTATCCGCCCCTCGTTAAACTCCCGGCACCATTTCCGCACATTTTTTATGTCCATGCACTTCTCACCATACACTTCCACTAACTGACGGTGAATTTCGACCGGAGAATTATTTTTCGCATTTAAAAAGCGTATAGCTGAGCGCAACTCGCACTTGGCGGGAGAGCTAAGGGGAAGCTCCATCGCGAACGGCTGCCAGACAGCGACTGAGCGTCCCAAGATCACCGGGAAGGTTCTAGACGGTAGAGGGGGAACCAAGGAAGGCAGCGGTGTTGTCGGATTTCACCTAGCAACGCGCGTTCGGAAATTATCTCGTAGAAGACCTTAGTGTCCGCCAGTTGGATCGACAAGTGGCTCAAAGAGGCGGCGGGAGAGTGGTACAACACCGAAATTACAAAGTTGGTTGACAGGATGAAAAAAGTGATTGAGCATCAAGGCGACTATGTAGAAAAATAGCAAAGTGTCCAACCTTTCCAATGATGTATAAAAAGTTGTGATTAAATGTGTGTTTTTCTATGAAAAAAAAAAAAAATAGGCGACCTTACTTTTCTACTCACCCTTGTAATGTCGAGAGAGATTTCTTTTGATTGAAATAATATATTCCCTGCAAAAGTTTCATCTATATTTTGGTCATAGAATTGGTCTAGCTACTTTTCTAGCTAATAAGACTTATTTTTGTTTTGTATACCTTTCACAATATTTCACCTATCCATATAAAACTTTAATACTACCTAGAGTTAGGTCTAGATGAAGTTACTGTCATAATATCAACTAAAGAATATGCAAAAATAATCTGATAAACATGATAATATGCAATTTTCTTTTGTTCTTCGTACCTTTCCATAATATTTTACCTATCCAAATGAAAATTTGACACTACCTAGAGTTAGGTTTGTAGATGGAGCTACTGTCATATTTACTATCGTATTAACTATATAATAGGCTAATATGCAAATTCTTCTTGTTCTACATACGTTCCACAATATTTCACCTATCCATATAAAACTTTAATATTACCTTTTGGAGCTTGGTTCCTAACAATGTTAGCCAGGACTTCCTTTAGCTCCTTCAGCCTCTAGTCTGGTCTCAGGTGATGACGATATGTGGCAGAGCTTGTTGATGACTGTACTTTATGATACCAGACCGGCAGATTGACTACCGAGAATGTTTTCCTTTCGCAAGACTGCGATGTAGCAAGCTGTTTGAATAAAGGAAGGAAGCCTCACTCCTTTTAGCTGACTGACTGACTTTATTATATCTTTCACTCCTTTTATATAGATATATATTTACATAATTAAAATAAAAAATAAAAATAAACATGGTTATGAATGGGTTCACCACTAATGATCCAGGTCCTCCCAATAATTTATCATTGCAGTAATGGCAGTAGAAAATAGTTTTATTCTGAAAATAATCATACCCGGAAACATTAGTTTTAATTTCATATATAATTTAAAGAAAAAAAAGAGATTGAAAAGAGATTTTGAGATAAATATAAACAAAGTAAATAAAGAAGGTAGTTAAATTTTTTCTAGAGATGGCATTTCCGTTTTGTGTGTGCAAAGTGAAGCGTGAATGCATGTCTACATAGCTTTATAATTAAAAAAAAGGACTAAAATCAGCAAATAATAACAAATTATAAAAATTCTAGTTCCTCAGTACATATCAACAATGCCGTTGTTGCAAAAAGAGATTAAAAAAAAAAAAGGAACACGAGGAAGTTCCGTCTAGGAGGATCTGTAGAGTTCCATGGAAAACCAGAATTATTCTGTACACATACATACAATATAATGCGGCTTATGATTGTAGAAGGACGTTTTACACGAAAAATCGTAATTTATTTTAAGAAGAAATATTTATCCTTAAAATGAATTACGATTTTTCGTTCAAAAGAAACATTTGCGGTAAAACTTGTCAAACGTCGTTCTACGTACATACATACATATACACGCAAATAGATGATGGCTCAGCATATGGCTCGTTTCATAGGATTTTATCACTATCTGCTTCTATTGTTTCTGTTTACTATACGTATAAAAATGTGTGTGTGAAAAAAATTAATTTTAAATATATAAAAAAAAGGTCTAGGAAAGTTCACTTTTTTAAACAATAATATTGATAATTATGAATCTTAGTGTTTTTTTTTTTTTTTTTTTTTCTGAAAAGGGAACCTTGCTTTCTCAAGAATCAAGTTGGTCAATAACTTCTGATCTAAGGGAAGAAAACCAACTTTACCTGACTAATACAAAACAAGTTGCTTACAATAAAGACCAATACATCAAGTTTAATAGTTTCTGCAGGCTGTATATTTTAAGGCGAAAGTGTTGACAGTACATATTTCAAGCTACTATTTCTAATTACTATATGCAAAACGTTCAATTGTGTTAATTGTATATAATTTCAGTTATACACGCAATTATCCTAATTGTGGATATGGCGTGTCTCTCCCAACTGTTAAATAAATAAATAAAGTTGGTCAATTTGAACAAACAATGACATATTTCTTTATGTGTATTCACTTAAGAGACTTCACTACTGTATATATATATACATCAAATATCCTCTATACTGACTTCGCTACTGTAACAACTGTCCTGGTGTGGAACTAACACCTACCCATATATTATCATGCCCAGAAATGACCGCAGCCTTGCAGAAACTTGACATGGACATAGAGCAGCAGCTTTACACACCCAAGATAGAGGACATTGCGACTGCTGTGATAGAGATGCATGGTGACATCTGAGGCTCTTCATTGGATACGATAACAACAACTACTGTATGTATATACACATCAAATCTCATATATACTGACTTCACTACCTTATATATATCAAATCTCCCATATACACTCACTTGACTGAGGTCAGCATACCTCCACATACGGTTAGTTTTTCCTTCCTCTCTAAAGTTCATATATTGTGGTTGCCCTAGAGAGAGAAGGAAATAGATCACGGGGCCAACCAGCATGGATCATCCTAACGACGTCAAAGAAAATGACGAGGGTCAGCAGACGAGACTTCCTTCTTCCTTCATATCCACCAACCCGCTCCCACGGGCTTTTCCTGTCACATCTTACTTGAGCCAATCCTGATCTAGGTTCAATATTCCATCATAACCTGGAAGAATCGCAAACAGCGGTTGACTATCTTCTGTTTAGCTTCCATACACACACATTGATTTTACAATTATATAATAACTTGATATGCCTAAACTAATTATGAATTGATTCAAATCCCCTGGATTTCAATCAAACAAATGGTGCAGGTTTCTGGAGATGAGTTTCTTTATCTTTATTAAATGTTTTCTCGAGCTTTCGGGTATCTCTGACCTTCTACAGGAGTACATAGAAACATTAATAGGTTATAATGCCTTGATAAAGGTTGGCGTTCAGCCAAATGAAATATTAATAAAATAAATGATATTTAGATCCACATACACACTCACACACCGCGATGATAGAAATTTTCTAAAAAAAAATCTCTCGCCTGAACACAATATTATTCTTGTCGAATTCCTCAACACTGTCATCGGGTATGCTGGGGACATGGATTTCATAATCCGCAACAGCCTGTCCGAACTCAAGGCGGGTTTAAGCTCCTGATGAAATCCAGACGTCCCTCCGTCTGTTGTATACATTTCTAAAAATGGTTGTAAACCTTCTCCCTACTGTTGACTAGATGTCAATAAACTATTTTTAATTGTCAATTGTCACACACATACTAAACGTAATACTAATTCTCAAAGAGAATACATAAGAAAAGAACACACACAGCTTTATTAACACCACTGATCTTATAATACATAAGAAAAGAAGGAAATAATACTCATATGCATAGACAAAAATGTGTTTCATAAGGTTATTCACCCACTTCGAAAAAAAAATCGTAAAATGTTTGACATGACTTCAAAACATATGCTTCTTTAGAGAGTGCTGTAAAAGATATTCAAACATTTTAGAGAGAAAGTTACTCTGACTTGAAGACAAAATTTTATCCGAAAATCCATCAAATTTAGGAGTTGAGTCTTTATTTTTAAAACTGTGTTAGAAAATTTATAAAAACATAATTCGGCGATTTCTGAGAAAATATAAAATTTTATAATAAATAGGGAAACTTTTTCGCAAACAAACAGCACTATATAGCACTATCTTTATTTCACAATTTCAAATTACCAAAAATTTAATTTAAAATTAAGCTAAAAAAAACACACGTTATCTATTCATAATACGATTATGATATATATAATATTTAAATCTTTAAAATATATTTCTCTATAAGTTTAGAATTTTTGTAATTATATTATATATTTTTTTTTGTTTATGCGTTTATAATTAATTTTGACCAACAAGAAGATGATCATCTACTTTATTTATTTATTATTTATTAATCAACCAGGCGCGATATTGAAATATTTGCGCCTATTACAGAGGAAACAAACAAAACAAATTAAAACTTAGAATTAAATATTTGTCATATAGATAGATATAAAAGAATTGATTTTTCCTTGTTAGTTAAGACTCACACACAAAAAGATGAGTTATTCACACACACAAAGTTTATAAAGACCACCGGTCTTATACAGATTCACCACAGGAAGAAAGGAATCATAGATGGAGCTCCTGTAAGATGAGTTACTCTTTAATAGATTTCTAACAATGGAAGCAAAAAACTGTTGCTATTAATCTTATGCCTATAAATCATTTCTCAGAAAGTGATAAATTGAAAATGATCGTCAGGGAAACTAACACCGTAATATACCCTTCCTTTTCTATTGTTAAAGTATATAGCGACTTGACAAATTGATACCAAATGATTATATAGTTATAGCAGGTGAAAAGCCATCCTTTTCAGTAAAAGGGAAAAGCGCGCTATCCCCTTCCCGCCAAAATTCTATAAATGGCGCGTTATTTGAGGAACCGTTGGCTAGCAGTAGATAAGCACGAATTTGTGGATCTTTTGATGGGATTTTCTTTTTCCTTTTTGATTATCTATTTGATGGTACATTTCAAATCTAGTTTTATTCAATTTTCAGCTAAGTGTATATAGAATGAAGATTTTTTTTACTAATGAAGAGAGAGAGAACTATGTAACAAATGTAAAAAAAAAAAAAACACAAAATATATTAATCGAAATCCTTAAAAAATATAATTGATGTAAGCGTAGGTTTGTCGAAAATTTAGATGAAAAACCTGCTTTTTCACCAAGTCCTTAAAAGATAGGAAATTCACTTAAAAAAAAAAAACTCTCTCTAACCAACTAGATAATTTTAAATCCTTGAAATAAGCATTGATGTCGCAGCCTTTTTTGGCCTATTTCGAAGAACAACTGCCAAACCAGCTCCATACTGACGACGCCAGTGATTATGGAATTGGAGCTATCCTAGTGCAATCAATGATGGGAAAAACATCTAATTTGGATATGCTCCAATAACTTTATCTAAGGCGGAGAAGAGAGAGAGAGAGAATTACTCACAACAACGGGAAGAGAATGCCTGGCCGCACTATGGGCCATCAACAAATTTCGACAGTACCTTTTTGATCATGAGTTAATCATTGTCACTAATTACCACCTTTATTGCTGGTTATCTAACCGGAATGATCCAACAGGAAGACTAGCGAGATGGGTCTTAAAACTCAGAGAATATGACGTAACTGTTGTTTACAAAAGTGTACACAAGCACCAAGATGCTGATTGCCTTTCACAAAATCCTTCCAGTTTGAATCTGATGAGTCATAAATTTAATAAGCAGATGCATAGATAAAGATGCAGTCTAAATGATGGGCTATTCAAAACATATACAAACTAAAAAATAAATAAATGAAATATATATTTTTGGGGAATAGAAAAATTATGAAGATGTTATCTATCTATATATATAAAAATGAATGTTTGTATGTTGGTCTGTTGGTATGTCCGGTATACAAATTCGCAGTAGTTCACTAATTCAAACCAAAATTTCCATACATAGGTAAAAAATAACGGGGGTGACGATAGGCTATTTTAAAAATATATAAATAAATTATTAAAACTATATATTCAAATTATTCAACTTAGCTCACGAGCAGCGCCCTCTATCAATACTAAAAGGTTATAAATACGTTTAAAATCTAAATCTTCTCAATATTTTATTAATAATAGTTCGCTTAATAACACATATAATATAAATATTTATATAATAACTGCTCTAATTTGAAATATTTGGTAGGTTTTATTCATTTATATATTTTAATTTTTAGATATAACTGATCTAATTCACCGTTTAAAATAGTTCGCTTAATAACACATATATAATATAAATATTTATATAATAACTTCTCTAATTTGAAATATTTGGTAGGTTTTATTTATTTATATATTTTCATTTTTAGATATAACTGATCTAATTCGACGTTTAAAATAACTGCTCTTGAAATATTTGGTATGTTTTATTTATTTATATATTTTCATTTTTATATATAACTGATCTAATTCGCCGTTTAAAATAACTGCTCTAATTCGAAATATTTTGTATGTTTTATTTGTGTTCACTCTATTTCTATTTATTTGAAGTATTATAATTTCCATGTTTCAAAAACCTATTTCAAAAAGGTCGTTAGAAATATGTAAGGCCTGAAATAGCTTTACATGCGAACATTTATGATGCCAAGCGTAGCTTAATGGTTAGGTGTGCGGCTTCGTATTTCCACAACCTTGGTTCGAAACTTAGCCTGGGTGTTTTTTTTTTTTTTATATTATTGAAGCAAAGTTTTTTTAACAGTACCAAAATTTCCATACATAGGTAAAAAAATACGAGGAAAACGATAGGCTATTTTAAATTAAATATTAAAACTATATATATTCAAATTATTCTGCTTAGCTCACGAACAGCGCCCTCTATCAAGGTTATAAATACGTTTAAAATCGATATCTTCTCAAAATTTTATTAATAATATAGTTCGATTAATAATTAGAATACTTGATCTAAATCGAGATATTTATAGACGCTCGCTCGATTTGAAGATTTACACATGTGTATATCGTAACTAATCTGACTGTAAAGTTTGGAGCGGGACGTTTCACAAAAGTGACGTCCACGGTGCCAATTTATAATTGTAACGAATAGTATTCGAATAAAAACATTTAATCGGGTAAAACCCGGGCGTTGCCCGGGTCATTCGTCTAGTATGTTATTGAAACGATGCAGCAGAGAAGTAGCAGGGAAGAAGTTGGAACGCCAAGAGAAGAAGGGCCCCTTCTCGGAAGTGTTGATGGAGGGGGTGGTAGACACTCGGGGCAGTCCAGCTGACGCCGCCGCCGGGAAGGGATCAGCCGAGGCCAGCTGGTGCCGCAGTGGAAGGAAGCTGGCCGGCTGCCGGGGATTGGTGTGTGCCGAGAAGACTGTCTGGCAGAGATAGCAGTCTGGGGGAAGAAGTCTGTCTGCTGACAACGGGACCTGCAGCAAGGAGAACGGCGGTGGTGACAACAGACGCAGCAGGTGGGCACCGAACGTAGTGGCGGGAATTGAAGGCAAGTCAATCTTCTACTGTATAGTTACTTATCAACTCTTTAGAACTCTTACAATAAATATACCGCACTAAGCTGTATCCTAAAGAATCCACATTGTTCTCTTAGAACCTTGAACGCAAACATTGACGGCTGAGAAGCGTCGTAACATTTGGTGTCAGAAGTGGGATACAGCTTAGTCAATTTTAATTGAAGATTTTATTTTGCGCTAATTCAAAAAGGAAAATGGAAAAACTAACCGACCCCGAAATCGAAAAATTCACAAAATTGCTCCGTCTGTTAAGCCAGAAAGTAGATGAGCTCGGAGAAAACTTGGATTCTCGGTTGAGCCGACTCGAGCATATTCGGAATGTCAAACGTTCTGCCACACCCATGTCTTGCGAAGTCAAGTTCAATGTACTACCGCCAGAAAATCCTGATGGCTTTTCAAAACCAATCACAGCAACCAATAGCCCACGTATTCAATGTCTGAGGGGACAAAAGACGATCCCAGGTGATGAAGATCCCGACAAGACCATCACAACAAAAATCATCACGTCAGGAGACGTTGTAAGGGAACTGCCAGAATCTACACTAGAAGATTCTCCCGTGATCCAGAAGTCCGAAGAGTGTCGACAGCAGGAAATGATCCAGACTGGTTGTGTAGCGGAGGAGGGTGAGCTGATCGCCTCCGACAACGGCTGTGGCACGAGTGTTTTGCATAAAATCAAGCGGACGGAAGGAGAATGCCCTCAAGGTGATATACAGAGCGAAAATTCAACCCCTGGGATTCTTTCTGAAATACTCCATGAGAACAGCAACGATCTTGGCGAGCTGCAGTGCGACAGCGTGGCTGACTTCAGCGACAGTGTCAGACTGTCAGGGACTACAGCGGCGATCCAACTGGACGGGACGGAGCTGGATGCTCCGTGGAAGTGCGACAAGGCTAGATGGTCGAAGCACCCTGAAGTTGGAGCCGGCAACCCGACTGAACGGGATAGAGCATTGGACGCTCTGTGGAAGTCCGACGACAATGTCTGTGACGCGGAAGTCGCGCGCAATGTGTCAGCGCCGTCGTCTGCAATGCAAGCTGAAGAGTTGTGCCAAGAATGTGTACCATTCATCTTCGTTCCTTCTCCCGACAAGGTGCAGATCAAGCAGCCACCGCCTAGGAAAAGTTCTACCGACCTTGAGGCTGCCACGGGATCCGACACCTCCAGAAGGTTTAAGAAATTCACAGCCCTGTGCGTGGTCGGCACTAAGGAGCCCAGGTTTGAAGGGTTAGGAAAAAGAGAGCCTCTAGAGCAAGAGAATGTGAAACATAAAGAAGAAAAGGGAGGCCACGATATGGACAGCGTGGATCAGGTGGACGAATCCACTGTAAAGATCGGCGATCTACAGCCCCGTCGTGGAAGGAAGCGACGAAAGCGCAACACAAACGATCACAACCCTTTGTACATTGCGTCTACAGTGTGTTCACAAGGAGAATTCAAAATATCAGATGGAAGCATCGTAGGCAGTGAAATATGGCCGCCATCTTGTGGAGAACCACCGCCCTGTGCTAGACAGCGAGACCAATCAATGGCGTCGGCACTGGTTGAGAGTGGAAAGAAAGCCCGAGTTGAGATGTGGTTCTGCAAACAAGGGTTGGTGTTAACCCTGCCGCTACGCTTCCGGGAGGCGGACAACCCTCATGTGGCCAGAGACGTCAGGGAGATCAAAGGGCCGCCGATCAGCGCCTCTGGTGAAATCAGCCTTTTCGGGACGAAAAGGATTGAGAAGGGGGCAGTGAAACGATGCAGCAGAGAAGTAGCAGGGAAGAAGTTGGAACGCCAAGAGAAGAAGGGCCCCTTCTCGGAAGTGTTGATTGACGAAATTCCAGGGGAGGGGGTGGTATACACTCGGGGCAGTCCAGCTGACGCCGCCGCCGGGAAGGGATCAGCCGAGGCCAGCTGGTGCCGCAGTGGAAGGAAGCTGGCCGGCTGCCGGGGATTGGTGTGTGCCGAGAAGACTGTCTGGCAGAGATAGCAGTCTGGGGGAAGAAGTCTGTCTGCTGACAACGGGACCTGCAGCAAGGAGAACGGCGGTGGTGACAACAGACGCAGCAGGTGGGCACCGAACGTAGTGGCGGGAATTGAAGGCAAGTCAATCTTCTACTGTATAGTTACTTATCAACTCTTTAGAACTCTTACAATAAATATACCGCACTAAGCTGTATCCTAAAGAATCCACATTGTTCTCTTAGAACCTTGAACGCAAACATTGACGGCTGAGAAGCGTCGTAACATTATATTAATACATTTTTTTATAAGATTCCATCGTTAAAAAAAAATATCATTAGGAAAACTTTCAATGAGATAAAAATTTGGCGAAGTCGGGTACATCCTCTAGATCTTCTATATCATTCATATCATTTCATCTTCAGCACCGTCATGCTGAACAACGAGTCGTGTTATCATCAATCCAGTATCTATCACAGGATGTCTTTCCGCAGGTCCATTTCCTGAAAACAGTATATGGATACAGAGTGCTCTAACCCGTTTTTGAGTATCTTTAAATTCATTTGGTGTTTAAATTTCTGGTATAGTTAAATTTAAGATTTTTTATTAACGCTGCAACACACACACATATAATTGCTTTTTTAGTTCAAAGTTTTAGGAATTTGGTCAATTAAAACTAAGTCACACAAAACATTGCTGAAAACCATGGAAGAGATCAGCTTAGATAGAAGGTATGTAACACCAATTGCGTTTCTAGCTCGTCTAGAAATAGCTCTAAGAGTAATGAGTAGGGAACCTTCATTTAAAATTACACGTGTAATATTGAAAAAAGAAAAGGTATCTCCTGATTGTGTGCAACTAAAGGATTCTGATAGCGTGGGCCAATCTGTCGGGATAAATATGAGTTAATCGTTGATATGATTTATTCCAGAATTGACAGAATACTCGTTCTTCATTAATCAAGAAAAGCTAACCACGTACATGTTTCAGACTCATTAAAAAACAATAATAAACATTAAGAGGAGCTTCTTGTGTAAATTTCTTTAATACCGCAAGCTTTCGAACAAAACGTTCTTCAACGGGCGTGGATAGTAGAACCGTACTAACAAATTATTAGAGGAGAAAAACTAATATGTACACCAATAAATTTACATACTAAAGAGATATTAGCGTAAAAGAGAATACAGCATAAATATTTAAAATTGAAATTTGCATGTTACAAACGTGATGACGAAAATATGCAATAAACTTTGCATGAGACTAAAAACTAAGGTAAAAAATTATTAAAACGGCGACATCCTTACATTAAAAGAACATAGAATATAACAGTATATGGAAGCTAAAACCCAAAAGGCCAAGGCATTGGGGTCCCACCCAGTGCTACCACTATCTTTGAGATATAAAAGGGGGGGGGGGTGAAAGAAAGGCTATTTACAGAGTATCTGGTAAATGTCTGGGAGGTCTATTCTACGGTTACAGCTATTGTTTTGTGTGGAGATAATAGATTCTAGGCAGAGTCTGTGATGTTTGTTATATATGTGTCGGTATTTAACTTGAGGATGGTCGAGATCAAAACTATGGCCTGTTTGAGCTATATGTGTGAAAATTAAGGATTTAGGATCTTTATTGCGGATGTTGCGTCTGTGTTCTGAAATTCGGATGCCAGTGGTTCTTCCTGTTTCCCCAACATAAGAAGTTGGGCAATTCAGGCACTGTACGGAATATACTGCACCGGTAGAGTTTATGGGTAGGGTGGGTTTATCAGATTTGGTGATGTGATGTCTAAGGATGGTGGCCAAGTTGGGGGGACTATTGTAGAGAACTTTTATGCCGTATGGGCGTAGGACTCTGGATATAGATACTGCGGCAGGGGAGAAAGGAAGCCAACATGTGGCCCTATGAATTGTAGTGGTTCTATGGACACATGGATCAAAAGTATGTTTTTCTATAAAATCTATGGGATAACCAGCGGTTGTTAATAAGGAATGGATTCTGGATCTTTCTATTGTTTTAAAAATGGGTAAGGAACAATGGGTAAAAATTCTTTTAGTTAAGGTCCTGACTGTATTTATTTTAAAGGCGATGGGACTATTGGAGGAGAAATGCGTATATTGGGGAGGGATGTGCTTCTTATGGAAAACAGAGGTGTGAAAAGACTGAGAGGTGCGAATAATAAGGATGTCTAGGAAAGGTAAAACAAAGCCTATTTCTAAAAGAATTTTTACCCATTGTTCCTTACCCATTTTTAAAACAATAGAAAGATCCAGAATCCATTCCTTATTAACAACCGCTGGTTATCCCATAGATTTTATAGAAAAACATACTTTTGATCCATGTGTCCATAGAACCACTACAATTCATAGGGCCACATGTTGGCTTCCTTTCTCCCCTGCCGCAGTATCTATATCCAGAGTCCTACGTCCATACGGCATAAAAGTTCTCTACAATAGTCCCCCCAACTTGGCCACCATCCTTAGACATCACATCACCAAATCTGATAAACCCACCCTACCCATAAACTCTACCGGTGCAGTATATTCCGTACAGTGCCTGAATTGCCCAACTTCTTATGTTGGGGAAACAGGAAGAACCACTGGCATCCGAATTTCAGAACACAGACGCAACATCCGCAATAAAGATCCTAAATCCTTAATTTTCACACATATAGCTCAAACAGGCCATAGTTTTGATCTCGACCATCCTCAAGTTAAATACCGACACATATATAACAAACATCACAGACTCTGCCTAGAATCTATTATCTCCACACAAAACAATAGCTGTAACCGTAGAATAGACCTCCCAGACATTTACCAGATACTCTGTAAATAGCCTTTCTTTCACCTCCCCCCCCTTTTATATCTCAAAGATAGTGGTAGCACTGGGTGGGACCCCAATGCCTTGGCCTTTTGGGTTTTAGCTTCCATATACTGTTATATTCTATGTTCTTTTAATGTAAGGATGTCGCCGTTTTAATAATTTTTTACCTTAGTTTTTAGTCTCATGCAAAGTTTATTGCATATTTTCGTCGTCACGTTTGTAACATGCAAATTTCAATTTTAAATATTTATGCTGTATTCTCTTTTACGCTATTATCTCTTTAGTATGTAAATTTATTGGTGTACATATTAGTTTTTCTCCTCTAATAATTTGTTAGTACGGTTTTACTATCCACGCCCGTTGAAGAACGTTTTGTTCGAAAGCTTGCGGTATTAAAGAAATTTACACAAGAAGCTCCTTTTAATGTTTATTATTGTTTTTTAATGATCGTTATTTTAAGAGTTTTAATCCTACAATGTTTCAGACTGCTGGCCCTCATCAGGGAGATGCAAGCTGTACCTCAACGACCAAAAATGCTATCCAAAAGGCTTCCTGACCTTTCTTGAAATAATAAATAAATAGTTTGGCCTAATTGATTTATTGATAAGCGGTTTGATTTTTCTTGATTTATCAAAAAGCGATGTTTTGCTTTTCTTGATTTATCAATAAACGGTTTTACCTCCAGTAGCGTTCAGTTGCATGCTTAGCAGATGCTTTAAGCATGATACATGCTCTTGCAAAGACTAACCGGCAAAACCTCTGTGTCATTATGTAACGATAATGTGCTACGAGAGAGAGTGATACAATCATTTAAGAATTGAGAATACCAGGAATCGAACCTGGAAATTCTAATCCATACAATAATACGCATTGAATATCTTCAGCTTTGCCCTTATTCCTTTTAGTTTTTTTTATGCCCACAGCAATGGTCCTCAAAAATTATTATTATACATTTTTCATTTTTACGTATAAATTTTTATATGAACATACAGCATTTCATTTCCAAAAGTTAAGTTATTGTTGAAAGGGATCAAATTTGACACTGATGATGAAGCACTGCCTTGCAGCAAAGGCTTCCTTTATCAATGCCGTAAATTCCACCCCCGAAGATGACTGGTGTAAGTGCTTCGATAGTTGGTTTTCACAGATGAAATCTTGAATAGATGCTATTGGTGAATACTTTGAGAAACTCTGAAAATCAGAGAGTTGCAGCTTTAATAAAAATAAGTGATTGCAAAAACATTTGGAGTAACCCTTGTATATAATCAATTTTATTCCTTCCCTCATCAAATCAAATTTTTGTAGTATGTCAAATACATTTTTAGTTGCCTATTTTTCTTTTAGAGTATTCAATACACAACCTTGACGTCGTAATATGTTGTACTATATAAGCATTATGAAAAAGGCATCTCCTTATCGTGCAACTGAAAGTTACTAATGGCTTGCGCCATCTATCGGAATATATATCAACTAGTCTCGTTGATAAAACGATTTAACGATAATAGTTGATATTTATTCCGATAGATCTTCTTCTTCTTTCTTATCTCTACTCAATCATATTAGGGTATCAAGCTTGTAAAGCTGAGATCATGACTGGGTGAAGTATAATTCGTCTGCCTTTGTCATTGAGACTGAGAGCACTACTCAGTGGCAGGCCGACTTAGCTCCAAAAGAAATGGCCGCCTCTGACATGAGGAACAGACACCATGTACAGCCGCTCCTAACATGAAGTACAAACGCTGCTCATCTTGTATCCCTGGATTAGGAGCCCTTACAGGGTACTATCAGCTGGGCCAGCTGAACCCAGGTTTTTTACCGCGCTTGTTACTGCTCCCCCTCCTCCTTTTTCATCCGGGCTTGGGACCGGCAAAGGCGGAGTTATTCCTATAGATGACACAAGCCATTAGTAACTTTCAGTTGCACGATAAGGAGATGCCTTTTAAATAATGTATGCATCTTATTCCAGTACAATATCACATTTGTACTGTTTTTTTCATATATATGCATTGTTACAATCATTTCAAATGTTGTCTTCATGCCATTAAGAACCACTAAGTATATGGATAGTCAGGTCGAAGATATTCAATTAAAAAATCCTTGAAAATTTTCCGTACACAATAAATCATATTTTTTCCTTTATACATATCACATATTTAAAGAGACAAAGGTCACCTCTCCCGTCAAAACTAGACGCCACTATTGACCATCGCCGCAACTAGCGGCCTCGGGTCAATGACAAAACCACAACACCAGCTTTGGCAAACTGGAAAGCGTCCACCTAGAGACCATGGTTTCGGGCTAATGGCCATCATCGCTTTTCAGTTTGTCAAAGCTGGTGTTGTGGCTTTGTCCCCGACCCGAGGCCACTAATTTGCGGCGTCGGTCAATAGATGGCGTCTAGTTTTGACGTCTGTTTTGACGGGAGAGGCGACCTTTGACTCTTTTGGCCGGCACAAAACTTTTTGTGAATATGTAAATACATAAGCAAGTACAGTAGAACCTTATTTTAGCGGACACCTCTCCACAAAGGACAGTTTTCATTTGCAAAATTACCATTTTTACAATTTAGCAACTCTCCGGTAAGAGGACACCTCTCCACAAAGGACAGTTTTCATTTGCAAAATTACCATTTTTACAATTTAGCAACTCTCTGGTAAGAACAACCTCTCCCTAAAGAACACTTTGACTCTACAATTAGGTGTCTTTTACAGGGAAGTTCTACTGTAATTTATTTTTATTTCTTCTTCACGCCTCAAGACAGGTGTTTCTTCCTTAAATTATTATCAGCTCAATTTTTTAAAGCAAATAGTGATGTAAGTTGATTTTATTGTATTTTATTAAAAAAGGTTTACAACTACATAACATTGGAAGAATACTCTTGTATTCTAACACAATCAAATAATTTGTAACTCAATATTATTTGAACATATACATATATAAAAAAAAAGCATTGGGCTCCGTTCCCGTCAAATTAATTGTCAAAACTAGACGCCATCTATTGACCGTCACCGCAAACTAGCGGCCTCGGATCGGTGACAAAGCCACAACACCAGCTTTGGCAAACTGAGAAGCGTCCACCTAGAGACCATGGTTTCGGGCTAATTGCCCTTGTCAACCTAGGGTGGACTATAATTCCATGAGATCCACGCGATCCCTAGGCTGATGAGGGCCAAAAAAATTTATATTTTATTAAAAATTTACTTTTATAAATAAATTGGATCTAGGAATGACTAATAATGGCTGACGAGATCAGAGATAACATTTTTATAATATATAATATGAAAGGATTTAAAATGTTTCTTTCATACATAATACAAACTTCTACTGTACTTACTGCGATGAAAAAATATATTGGGAGGGCTTGGCTCATCAATGGTGAACCCTCCCAGCGGTTTCGCCAATTCAATCCACCAAACCGCTTCTCAGAGCTCTAATACTGTATTGGACGATTCTGCTTATATACGCAGCACTGAAGGGTGGAATCTCAGAAATGGTTTTCAAGAAAACTATGGACATAGGCTTATAGGACAGTAGAATTACATTCAAATGTTCACCACTGATGAGCCAAGCCCTCCCAATATATTTTTTCATCGCAGTAAGGACAGTAGAAGTTTGTATTGTGTATAAAAGAAAAATTCGTGCTATTAATTCCTTTCATTATATATATATATGGTGCGTTATTGCTTTGTATAAATTTAGATAATACTGAAGATAGAGGTTGCCTGGCCGGCATTCATATTTCTGTGAAAAATAGACACTTCGGCCAGTTAGAGTTTTTTTATTTTCTCAACGTTTCAACAAAAATCTTTTGACTTTGTCAGGAGAAATAAATAAAAATAAAACATTTGGAAAAGCGTTAATGGCGGCAATTCTTTATTTATATTTATTTCTCCTGAAAAAGACAAAAGATTTTTGTTGACTTTGAGAAAAAAAAAAAAAACTCTAATTTGCCGAAGTTTCTATTTTTCACAGAAATTTAGATAAATAAATTGATTCTATTATAGGATGTAGTTATAAAAGCATCTATAACGATAACAAATATTACTGAATATTTAAAAAAAAACATATTGAGCATACTTTTTTTAACAAGAACAAAAATCTTTATAAAGACATTTTGGTCTTATACAGATTCTCCAAGTAGAACAGGTTATAAACAGGTATAACAGTAATAGTAATCAGCAATGATATTGAGCATACTGGGTCAAGTAGGTTCATAAAAAGAGTGGGGAGGTGATAAGGAAGGGGGGTAACCAAGTTTTCTTTCTTAACTAAAGAAATTTATGAATCATCGTTTGGTAAGATGTCAAGACCCAATTTCTTCATTCCAGAATTGCGCTGAAGATTTTACAAGAGGTTAGAAAAGAAGCTGAGACGCCTGGATTTTGAATCATGATTCCTTTGTTATAAGATAGCCATTGAAAAGCCGTTTTCTTCTGTAGTTTCAATTAGGGGTCTTAATTAATTTAATCCGTGGAATAAGTGAAGGTTTGTTAATTTTAAATAAGCATTTTTTTCTTAAAATTAAAGATACTTCGGCCATTAAAATCTTAAGAGATAATAAAAAGATTTACTGACCGAAGTATCTTTAATTTTAAAAACTATGAATGCCAGCCAGGCAGCCTCTATCTTTACAATAAACATTTCTTTGCTTTGTCTATTTTTTTTTTTTTTGTATTTTGTAAATCAAATTTCTGGAATCAGCGAATAAATCTACAAGTATTGTGAAAAATAACATAAAAGTGAAATTGTACTGGGATCTAAGTATGAGATCTCAGATCTCAACAAAATTTATTTGCTTCGTCAGGAGAAAAAATCATTTGGCAAGGCCTAGAAGCTAATTTTATTATTTTTAACGTCTTGCCAAATGCATTTTTCTCCTGACGAAGAAAAATATTTTTGTTGAAACGTTGAGAAAATAAAACTTTAACTTGCCGAAGTGACTATTTTTTTAAAATAAATTTTAGTGATGTTGTTTTAATGTATTCATTCATCTTTTAAATGAACTATCTATTAATATAAAACATTCGGTATGCCTACCGTTGAAGAAAAAAAAAAGACAAACAACGTACAATTTCCGGGAGCCAGCGCCAATAATAACTCCAATCAAATGGCCGCTACAGACATCATCGGAAGGCAAGCCATGGTGCGGTTAGTTCCGGGTTAATGGAAGGAAAGTGCCTTCTTCCATTGTAACGGAGCTCGGGGAAAGTTGGGCTGGACTTCTCAACCTAGCTCACGCACTACTGTCGTGCACATTGCGTCTACCACTTCACATATGGTGAGTACCGCGCTATAGTAGACATGTTGTTGAACATTAGGGAATAGTAAAATAGGAAGAATTGCCGAATATATATATATTATGATTAGAATTTTTTTTTGTGTGTTTGATTGTTGAAAGGAGGTGCAGTCGTGGACAAGTAAAGAGAATTATTTACCTTTCAAGTAGATTTTATTTTGAATTACTTGAAGTAAAAATATACATAAAATTATTTATCACAGTAATATATAATTTATAAACTGAATTCTATAATCGTGAATAAAAGATAGGTAGGGTTAAATATACATTATTTACAACAATAATAATTAAAAGTGGTATGTTTTGCATCTATAGTCAAATATATATAATAGTCAATGAATGAAAATAATATATGTTTTTAAAAAATAAAATAATTGTATTTTAGATTATATAATATATATATATGTGTGTTATGTGAAAAATGTTTTTTTATTTCAAAATTATATTTCACTAGGCGAATGACCCGGCTTCGCCCGAGAAATCCCTTGGGTGCAATTTCCTTCATACTAAAAGTATATCAATAATAAATATTAGAAGTGCCATAGAATAGCAATACAGAAGTAACACATAAACTACAGGAAAAAAGTGTGTGTGATGGCAAAAATTGCATTATATTAGTGTTTAGGTATTTGATTTAATTCATATAGTTGATATAATAGTATATATTTATATTATATTTTTTATAAATTAGTTTTAAAAATTGTAAAAAAAAAAATGCATCGGCCGGGAATCGAACCCGGGCCGCCCGCGTAGCAGGCGAGCATTCTACCACTAAGCCACCGATGCTTTAAAAAAATGGCCATATTTAGGTATTCATTCCATTCCGGATTAGTCCGCGTAAAAAAATAGTTCTTCAAATTAAAAAAAGAAATAGCCAAAAATAATAAGCAAAATGTAGCCAAAAATTTTCCTCAGGTTTATAAAAAGCGACATGCAAAATTTGGAACCAATTGGTTCAGTAGTTTTTGAGTTTATCGCGAAACAGACAGACAGACAGGAATTGACTTTTATATATATAGAGATAGATTCAAATGCTCTGTTAAATCGACCGCCAGAGGTCACGCTTCCCCTATAAAACTCATTGTTGTTTTTTCCCGATGGCCGGTTCAAATCTTTTGTACATTATGTAAATAAGTTTTTCATTTTTTAGATTCTTATGCCTCAAGCCAGACAGTACTTTTATCAAATTATGTTTTTCTATATTCCTTTAGCTCAATTAAAGCTATTTCTAATCTTCAATATTTTTATTATACTTTCAAGATTTTAACCACGACTGCATTACCAATACCATTTAGTAATAAAAAGAACCAGAAAATAATTACCATAGCATAATCCTCGAATGATCAAAAATCAAACAATCTCATTTTTACATAATATATATAATGTTATTTTATTTCAAACTTATATAATTTATAGAACAAACTACTCTGTTAAAGTCGACCGCCGGATGTCGCGGCTTTGGAGTATATAAATCCATTGTTGTTGTTTCCCGATGGCCGGCTCAAACCTTTTGTAATTATGTAAATAAGTTTTTAATTTTCTTTATTTTTACGCTTTAAATAAGGCAATACTTTCTCAGATTATGTATTTTATATTTTATAATCTTAATTAAAACAAACTAGCAAATGATGATTCAAACAGTATTATTATTTCTACCACGACTGCAATATCACATACTCATGGATTCCAAGATCAAGCAAATGACCAGTAATTCCTCTACAAGCAAATAAAAGCTTAGGTCAATAATATTTTGAAAAACAGCAGAATATTTTTTAAATAATATATATTTATTCATTACCATGAATAGACAAAAGTTAAAGGTACCATGAGTTACTTTATTTACTTGTCACCCCGTTAGTTTTTTTTCTTCTTAGCATTAGGGAATAGCTTCACAAGTATTCCCAGTTCTTACAAGTACAAGGTGAGTACCGCGCTATAGCCGACATTTTGTTGAACATCAGGGAATGGTACAATAGGAGGAATTGCTGGCTATTATTGCCACGAAGAGCTAAAGACACAATGATTTTATTTACTTGTCGCCCCGTTAGTTTTTGTCTCTTCTTAGCATTAGGGAATATCTTCACGAGCATTCACACTTCCTACAAGTATACAAGTTTAAATATATATATATTTATATAAACTCATTTTTTAAAACTCAATTACCATCTATAGATGAATTTGTAACAATGAATTTTACTGGTAATGTGTTTATTTTTAATAATATCAGCAAATATTATCTCTAAAGATCTTAATATGAAATGATAAAACTTATTTAATGAGAGGGCTTGGCTCATAAGTGGTGAGCCAAACCCTCTCATTCAATAAGTTTTATCATTGCAGTAAGGTCTGTAAAGATAATATTTGATCATATTATTAAAAGATAAACGCATTACCATTGAATTTGATTGTTACAAATATATTTATATACAGGGTGATCCAAAAGTCCCGCACAACTTTAAAAATTAATAACTCCGCGAATATTTGCGCTAGAGCAATGCGGTAAACACCATTGTGTTCAGGATGCAATGGGATTTATTATGGAAAATAATGAAAAATTCGAAATTGATTTTAGTTACAACTTTATTCGCTAGATGGCGCCCTACCAAAATCAGCGATTCAGCGGCCAAATTGTTTGATAAATTGAAAAATATAACTGAACGACACGTATTTTTACTTTTTGAATACCAGGAAAGAAGCCTAATAATATCAAAAGATAAATTAATAAAACACCATTTCGCCAAAAGTTAGAAGAAATGGTTAACGATTTTTAAATACAATCTGAGATATGTAAAATAGGTATATGCAAATTAAAACATGTAGCAAAAAAAAAACCCTGATATTTTAGATGCGGTTTGCTGGAATCCTCTTAGCTATTTATATTTCGAAAATAATAATTTTCTATTTTTTTAAATTCAACTCTCTCTGTATCGATTATATTTATTTTAATTCATTTGAAAAATATTTATCTATCTCTGATGATTTATTTTACTCTGGAATGCTGTTGTTGTTTTTGTCGTGTCCAATAAAGAGCCTCAGATTCTTTTCGTTTGGCCAACAAAAATGTCCAATTTATATACACATATATTCTTACATAATGAGACTTTATAGAATGCAAATAATCTTCACCTATTCACATACACAACGCATCTCCCCCCTTAATAATACTCCAGTCGGTCTAGGGGTTTCCTGGCTCTCTGAGGTCTAGGACTGCGGACGGGCACTTGCACAGCGGCAGCCTCCGGTTTAGGAGCGCAAGAGGGCACGTGCACAGCAACAGGCCCTGGTATAGGAGTGCAAGAGGGTACGTGCACAGAAGCAGTCTCCTCCTTGTTTCCTGATGTAACCTCTGGAACCTCCTCTTCACTTTATTTCTGACTTCCACCTACAGGCTTCTCTCCTGATGTTCGAGGAAGTATCAAATTTCTTGTCTCCACTTGTTTCTTTCTCACAGGTCGCAATTGATTGATATGCCTCTTATACACGACGCCCTCGCAACTTATAAGGTAGTGACGGTAGCTCAATAATTCTAAAATGGTACCTTTTTACCGTTTAGGTCCAGTTGCATAGTTGCGGAAATAAACCTCGCAACCTGTAGTAAACTGCTCCTGCCTTCTTACGGCCTCATGAAATACCTCTCGCGGATTTATCATCTTGGTATTAAATTCGAGAATCTTGATCTTAAACTTCTCTTCATTAGCAGTTCCGCCGGGGAATTCCTTTATTACAGTTTGGGGGAATGCTCTATGAGCAAATAGGAAACTTTGTAGATTCGTCTCTAAATCATCTTTCCCATTATTCTTTCTCAAAAGGTTTTTAAACTCTCTTACATATCTTTTAGCTAAACCATTTGTACTAGGATTATACGGACTGGTCTTAGTGTGCCGTATACCATTCATTTTGGTAAATTGCTCGAATTCACCGGAGACAAACTGTCTTCCGTTATCTGTAACAAAATATTAGGGCAATCCAATTCTGGCGAGAATTTCTCTAAGATGACTTATAATCGTTTTTCTGGTAATATCTTTGATGATAAAAATTTCTATCCACTTTGAGTAGGCGTCCACGAGAACCAAAAACATTCTTCCCATGAACGGACCCGCTAGATCAAGATGAAGTGAATGCCACGGTTTTTCGGGCCAAGTCCATTCCGAGATGGTAGCCGGGGGTATGCTTGCCGATTCTTGGCATACTCTACATTCTCTAGTTAACTCTTTGATGTTACTGTCTATGCCTGGCCACCAGAAAATACCGTCTGTCAATCATCTTCATTTTAACAACCCCCATGTGTATTTCATGCAAGTCATTTAAAATTAAAGATATTAAATTTTGGGGAATTACCACTCTTTCACGCCATTGAAAACAATCAAACTGCAAACTTAATTCCTCATTGATCTTATAATAAGGAGCTAGTGGGTTTTCCCTCAGTACCCTTGTGAATTTCCACACACACACACACAGTTGCCTTCTCTAACATTCCTTAATACTATAGACAGTATTTTATCTCGGGACGTTTCATATGCCACCTCCCTAAAAGAGAACGGTACCTCATTCAACTTCCTGAGAAGAAGTACCTGGTCTTCATCAAGAAACTCCCTGACACTCGATTTTAAAGGAAGACGTGACAATGCGTCAACATTGGAATTATCACTACCTTTTCGAAACTCCTCAGTATAATTAAATGCAGCTAATTTTAAGGACTCTCTTTTAATTCTGGATGCTGCACATATGGGAATTGGTTTCTGAGGTGAAAATATATGAATTAAGGGTCGGTTGTCTGTGACTCATACGAATTTTCGTCCCAATAAGTATTGTCTTGATTTCTCATCGCCATAAGTTATGCTCAACGCTTCCTTTTCTAGTTGAGAGTACCGTTTTTCCGCTTCAGTTAATGTTCTAGAAGCAAAAGCTATAGGGCATTCTTCCTTTCTATCATTTCTATGACTCAGAATTACGCCTAGTCCATAGTCCATTAATAATGATTTACATTTTTAAAATAACATTCGATATTTTTCGTCCAATTCCATCTACAATTTTTATTCAAAAGTTGATAGAATAGCGCTAAAATGTTTGCTATATTCTTTATGAATCTATAATAATAAATTAAGAGTCCTATGAAAGATCTCAATTGCGAAACATTCTTTAGGTTCAGGCGCCTCTATCACTGCTTTAATTTCATTTTCTAAGGGATGCAGTCCATATTTATCCATTTTAAACCCTAAAAATTCCACCGATTTCTTTTTAAATTTACATTTATATCTGCTTAACTTTAAACCTTTTTCTAGCAATCATCTAAACACTAGATCCAACTTTTGTTCATAATCTTCAAAGTATTTTCCTGCAACCAAAATATCATCTATGTAGCAGGCCACACCTGGCAAATCAGAAAATAGGCCTTCCATAATCCTCTGAAATTTATTTGGTGCTACCGCTACGTCATATGGTAGTCTTTTATAAGAAAACAACCTCTTTGTTGTGTTTATATCAACAACAGCTTTGGCTTCTTCCGCTAACATTACTTGTAAGTAAGCCTGTGATAGATCTAGAGTCGAAAGTACGGTGCTTGTAGATAATTTTGAAAAGATCTCATCGATCGATGGAATGGGATACCTATCTAATTCTATTGCTTTATTAGCCGTACATCTAAAATCACAACATATCCTTACACTACCATCCTTTTTTGATGCCGGTACTATTGGAGCGGTCCAATATCCATGAACTATAGGTTATAAAATGCAAGAATTCACTAAACGATCAATTTCATTCTCTACTTTGTTTTTTGGAGAGAAAGGTAAACTTCTGGCCTTACAAAACACAGGAGTCACATACTTTTTTAAATTAAAATTTATCCTAACATCCTTTAGACAGCCCAAATCTTTGTTAAACAAATCTGCGTACCTATCCATCAAAATTTTATATATATAAATATATTTCTATTATATTCATTATTTAAAATTTTAATGCTAAACAATATAGAATAATCAAGTTTCAACTGTTTAAGCCATTCTCTTCCTAATAAAATTACCTGGATTTTTTCATTTACAACTATTAATCGTAAATATTGGTTGGATTCTTTTACAAAAACATTTCTTTGATCTATAATCTCTATTGATTTACCACAAGAGGATTTTAATCTTAAATTTGTTGGAAATAATCTTTTACCTTGCCAATAATTCTTATAAATATCTTTAGGTATTAACGAACTGGACTTCCTGTATCTATTGTAAAGCACAAAGAATAATCATCTACTGTTAAATTTATTGTGGCATCAGTTTCACCCTGTACAGAATATATAGAGTCCACTTGTACAAATTTACATCCCCACATTCTTTTACTAGCTTTGCAGACCCTACTTAAATGACCCAGTTTATTACATTTTAAAACAAGTCTTTGTTCTATGAGGTAAAACAGATGCCACGTGTGAATGTCTTTCACCACATCTATAACAAACTATTTTGCCTTTGCCTGAAAGGCCTATACTGCGCCGTACTATTATTGTACTCGCCCTTTTTATCCTTTCAATTCACAGGGGATATCTTGGCCACTAATTTATCTTGTAATTCTCTTGTATTTATCTCCGCCAGTTCGAACGAGATCGCCACTGCAAAAACTTTATCCAGGGTGACATCGTCGTCCTCTTGTAGTAGCTTCTTTTGCAGGATTTCCGACTTGATTCCAGCCACAAAACGGTCTCGCATCATGGTTCCCAACATATCGACGAAATTACAATTTATTGCTAAATGTTTCAATTCTCTAAGATATTCCGAAATTGATTCTCCTTCCTGTTGAATTCTCTTTAAAAATCTGCATCGCTGTGGTATCACTTTCTTCTTTGGATCCAAATGCAGCTTAATTCTTTGAATGATAGTATCATAGGGTTGATCTTTCATTAGATCAGGAAAAAAATGTCGTTTCCCTGCTTCAAAGTTTCAGAATCTGGTAGCGAGGTAAAAATCAGCACTTTAATATCCTTCTTCAGATGCCAAAAAGAAAGCCTCAAATTTTTGTACAAAAAGATCGAAGTGCCCTCCACTGGGCTATAGCATCTAAAAGGTATTATTAACTTTGAACTTGTCATGCTGATATTTTCTACTCCTTTGTTTTCTTGATTCAGATAGTTTAAAAGATGTAATCTTAACCCATTTTCTTATTTTTCCTCTCCATAATCCGAGAGTCAGATTTGTTTAAAAGATGTAGTTGTTATACTTGCATAGACGCCGTTTTCCTCAGCTTTTTACTGGCTCTGTAGATCGCGCATCCTCGTCGTCACTTTTGTTGTGTCGTAATTAGACGTACAAGAGCTCAAACGTGACCATGGCCAACAACAAATGTCCAATTTATATATACATATATTTTTACATAATGAGGCTTTAAATAATACAAATAATATTCATCTATTTACATAAACAACAGTTAATATATAGCGAGAAGAGTAGAGGACTAAGCACAGATCCCTGAGGTACACCAGCCCATGTTCTTCGGTCCTTGGAAAATGTTCCATTGACCCGAACCTTTATCCTTCTTCCCCTTAAGAAGTCTGCAATCCAGATTAAGGTTTTTCCTCTTACTCCGATGTTGTGCAGCCTTTCAAATAATTTCTACACTCGAACAAAAGCTGAGGTCATATCCAGGAATACGGCCGTTGTCTTCTTTAGCGGTTTTTCCTAGAAATCTATTATTGATTGACAGAAGTAGAACAGTTTATCAGTTGTACAGTGTCTGGATCTTTAGGCAGTTTGGTAGAAGTTTATTTTATTATTGCTAGTGAGCCAGACTATGAGCCTAGAGTGGATAATTCGTTCTGTTATTTTACAAAGTATGCTGGTAAGAGCAATTGGCCGATAGTTCTTGCATTCCTTGGCATCTTTGTTTGATTTCAGTATTGGCACTATAATTGACATCTTCCAATTCTTTGGTCGTTTACCAGTTTGCCATGAAATGTTCAGTATTCGTAGGAGTTGATTTTTAGCTTCGTCTCCAAAGTGTTTAATCATTTGACCAAAGATTAGAGCATCTCCAGGTGACATCTTGGAATCAACTTTCCTATTGATGAATTTAGCTCATTCAGTGTGAAGTCTCTCGAGTAAATATCTTGTTGATGGTAATTTCTTGCTTGTTTAACTAACTTGTTTATATTATTTTTTAGAGTCCTGCCTTCATTCGTATAGCTGAGTCTGGAAGTGCTTGAAAGATATTCAGAAATTATGTCAGCCATCTGTTTGTTCGTTCTCGCTGTTCATATCGGTTAGAGTATTGGAGGATTAGCTCTGGTTTTGAGTTTTATAACACTAATTATATTCCAGTGATGGCTTTCCTTTTTTGGATCCATTTTCTTCGCAGAATTCTGCGCATTTTTCTTGTTTGAATATCCAAATTTCTTGTTCTATTTTGTGACTAATTTCAATTAGTTCCTTTATGATTTCTTCTGTTTTATTTGTTTTAAGAAGTTCATTTTTATTGTCTCTCTTTGCAATCATTGCCTCGATATTGTGGTCCTTCCAGTAAAGTATTCACAGGTCTTTACGTCTACCTCTAGGTAGCGATACTTTTGCAGCTTTGGATATGTTCAAAGAAAAATTTTCCAAGTTTTTGTCAATCGTTCTGTGATTTAATTCTTCGTTGCACAGTTCTTCAAGCTTTTCTGTAATTTTTTTTCCAGTGTTCTTTTATTCTGTTGAAAATTCTCAATTTTGAATTTTAGGGTTGTTAAAATTGGTCTGTGGTCACTGATTGCACTTTTCAGAATTTTCCATTGTGTTGTGGGTGCGATGTTGTAATTTATCGCTGTGATGTCTATTGCGGATTCTGTGCCTGTGGACTTGGATATATAGGTGTTCTTTTCGTTATTTAACGGCGTAAGGTGAGGTCGGTTAGCATGTCCTCAACCTGCTGACCTTTGTTATCCTGGACAGGTGATCCCCAAGTTGGTCTTTCGGCGTTAAAATCACCAAGTATGATTGCGATATCCGAAGACGCTTCACTTAATGTCTCTATCAGGCCTGTATTGATGCTAGTATTATCGTGGTGATAAACATTTATGATTGGAATTGTTTTATCTGTAAGATAGATTTCTATTGCCTGAGCTTCTGTCGTGCTTTCTCTAGGCTTACTCTGATTATAGGCGATTTCCTTAAATTTGATTTCTAGAGTTTTAATCAAAACGGCAAGTCCTCCTCCGAATTTTCCCGGTCTGTCTATTCGTAGTTTTGTATAATCTTTGATATTGAATCTCAGATTCTGATTCAATTTTGTCTCCTGAGGACAATTAATCTGTACATTGTTGTCACAGAGAAGACAAGTCAGCTCTTTATTTTCCTCTGGGTACCATTTATATTGAGTTGTAGTAGATTGAATTGTGTCCTCGTAGTAGATTTCTCATCATGAGCTCGAGCTGTAGCTCCTGATGCGGCGGTTACCCCGGACGCGGTAGCATTACTGGAGATATCAGTTTTGCTCTTCATTTGAAAATGGGTGTCGTTGCAACGTTAGTCATCTTGGAAACGAACTAGAATTTGGTCAAATATTCCAAGGGTCCAGGGGGGACCGCAAGGAGGTCTAACTTCTCCCCTTCCCCCTGGAATGCCGTCACTACAGGATAAAGCACTCTTGGTGAATTGTTTTAATTGTGATTCAGAATCTGCCACTGAATCTTTACGAGCGTTTCGTTCCTTTAAAGATATTCGAAGCGGTAAAGGACCAATGAGTTGCTACTCTCTAAAGCGATTGATTAAAAGTTTTGCGGAAACTGGATCTCTGGAAGCAAAACCTCGGAGTGGAAGACCATCGACATGCAAGTCAGTGGCTGTTACGGTTTTGCAGAATGCTGAAGCTATTGAAGCGTTATTCACGTATGGAGAAGTAAGTGCTAGACAAGTTTCTCGACAAACGGGGATTTCGTATGGAACAGTTTGGAGAGAACACACATTTAGAATTTTTCTATAAAAATATCCTAACAAAATTCAAAGTTTCCACGAGTTGAAAGTCAGCGATTTTGAGAAGCGTCAAGAATTCGCTGCATGGGTTTTCCGGCAAATTGATATTGATGAAAACTGGCTGTCAAATGTTCTAAGAACAGATGATGCTCACTTTTATCTAAAGGGAGAATTTAACATTCAAAACTGCCTCATTTTGGCAACAGAAAACCCTAGGATTTTTACAGAAATACCACTTCATCAGCACCTAGTTACAATTTTGTGTGGGTTACTTCTTCTTTTATTATTGGGCCATTTTTCTTTGAAAAAATCAATGGAAGAACTTTAAACCCGTTTTTGTAACTGGTGAACGTTATGTTCAACTTTTGAGAGAAAAGGTTATTCCCATATTGCAGGACAGACAAGTACTAAGCGAAATAACATTCTTGCAAGATGGAGGACCTCCTCATATCTCCCGCGGTGCCAAACAATTGCTGAAGGATACGTTCGGTGGAATTCGTTGATAAGTCGCCCCTTTATATACCAGTGGCCCCCAATATCATCAGACTTGACGCCTTACAATTTCGGTTATGGGGGTACATTAAGTCGCGTTTTTATCGATGCCGGCCTACCACATTGGCCATGTTGAATGCTTCTATCAGATGGCACGTTTTATAAATTTCAACTATTTAATTGTGACCATTCTGTCATCTATCGTCTGCAGGCGGTGTTTGAGAATGAAGGGCGCCACATTGAGCAAGGATTGTGACCTAATACAAGAGAGAAGGCAGTTACCTCATGTGTTATATTTTGCAGCTCTTTGTTTTGGGTTATGGGAATAATAAATGCTGTCCTCACATCTTGACTCTTTTTTTTCTGTAAACAGTAATTTTTTTGTTTGTCATTTGCCCACATTTTATATTATGTCGTGCAGGCCAAAGTGTTATAACTTCTCGAATAACACTGGTATACACAATTTTACCCCTTATGTTTAGTTTATCGCGTTTCGCTCATTAGAAGAAATCGCATAAGGAATAATCTCTGTACCCCCCCCCCCCCCCCCAACTTTAGATGTTTTGCGCAAAAAATAATACAAAATGATTTTACTACCACGTTTTTCAACGTAAAAGGTCGATTTAAAAATGTTTTTTTTTGAGGGGATACATTTTCAAAATTATGTACAGTATAATAAACAATGATAACATTTGACAAACCCATAGGATATTTGGAATAAAGTATGACAAATATATTTTGCCACTCCCCTCTATATTTCATTTTTGGATCATGACAAATATCCAGTTAAGTAGTCAAGTGTCGACAATTAGTCAAGAAACTATATATTCCTTATAGCACGAAATCCTATTTGTAGTGCCATCATAATTTTTGGTACTATATTAACATTTCAAAAATCGTGTATTGATATCAGTAGTTATTTTCAAACATTCAATTTATTTCACAAAACTCCATCTAAAATATAAATATTTTTTGCTACATGTTTTAATTTGCATATACCTATTTTACATATCTCAGATTGTATTTAAAAATCGTCAACCAATTCTTCTAACTTTTGGCGAAATGGTGTTTTATTAATTTATCATTTGATATTATTAGGGTTCTTTCCTGGTATTCAAAAAGGAAAAATACGTGTCGTTCAGTTATATTTTTCAATTTATCAAACAATTTGGCCGCTGAATCTCTGAATCTGGTAGAGCGCCATCTAGTGAATAAAGTTGTAACTAAAATCAATTTCGAATTTTTCATTATTTGCCATAAAAAATCCCATTGCATCCTGAACACAATGGTGTTTACCGCATTTCTCTAGCGCAAATATTCGCGGAGTTATTAATTTTTAAAGTTGTGCGGGACTTTTGGATCACCCTGTACTTTATTCACAAGTAAAGGCAGCAATTTCACCCTATTTACATTGTGAAAAGAATTCAATGCTAAAACAGGGCAATATGTAATATAATACACACTCGCTTTCTCATTACAATAATGCAGCGTCAGCTTTTACTCGATTTATATCTTATTTTGATTTTTTTACACTTTACTCTGATGTTGCATGAATACTATTTTACTCTATAATCGGTCTTCTTCTTTTTTATATCTTTGCAAAAATTTAACGGTTTCAAGTTTGTGGATCAAGAGTAAAATAATCATTATATCTCTAATTTATATATATACATTTCTACAGTCCTAGATGCATATGTTCATAGTTTGTTCAAAACACCAATTTACTCTATTCAATGGCAAGTACAGGGTATATAAGAACTCAGTCCAATATAATAGTGAAGCGGTCTGGAGATTAAAATGGAGAAGCACACACAACACTGGAAAGGCTGCTATATACATACTGCTATACACTATAGTCATTCCCTCCCTCTTTCAATTTTTATCCATCGTAGGATAATGGCTATATATAGAAATAATTTTAATCAATATAAAGCAATAACGCGCAATCTATATACAGCAAACAAAAACATCAAGACGCCAATGTCTATTTCACAAATCAAACTTCTACTGTCCTTACTGCGGTGAAAAATACTGGGAGGGTTTACCACTGATGAGCCTAGCCCTCCCAATATTTTTTCATCGCAGTAAGGAAAGTAGAAGTTTGATTGATTTGTGAAAGAGACATTCGCGTCTTGATGCTTTTGTTCGCTGTATAATTTTAATTATGTATTTATTCAAAAGAGTAGCATTAAAGGAAATATGTTTATAATTTTCAGAAAAGAATCATGACAGAGAGTAGTAAAACACGTCTGCTATAAAACAAAGAGTACTGCACAGTAGCAGGCCACTGGCTTAACTCCAATATTGAATGACCTCCTATGACATAAGGAGCACACGTCATATATAGCCACTCCTAACTTGAAGTATACAAAATGCTCATTTTATATTCCTGGAACAGAATCCGTTACAGGGTGCAATCAGCCGGGTCAGCTTAACCCAGATTTTTTAGCGAGTTTATTACTAATCCCTTTCCTCCTTTTTTAACCGGGGTTCGGGACCGACAATAGCAGAGTTTTACTTTTTTTTAAATAATAGTTTTTACTTTGGAATTTCTATACTTGATTTCTTCACAAAAGCTCATCCATATGTTCAATTTTTGGAAATTTATGCAACTTAGTAAAGTTGCAAATATGACGCTGGAATATTTTCTTCAGATTGACGAATGGATAGACAGGGGCCTGTCAAGGCTACTCTATAGAGATATAAACGTATAAAAAGAGGAATCCAACAAAAAATAGGCCATTAACCTTCTCAAGGTTTAAAAAGGTCAATAGAGAGTTTGAAAGAGTTGATTCAGTAGTTAAATTATTTTGCTAAATAGACAAATTTTAAATTTTATACTAATAATTAAAAATGGTGATAATACTTTATTATTACTAATCCTTTTATATGCCGGTCCCAAGCCTGGATGAAAAAGGGGGAGGGAGAGCAATAACAAGCTCACTAAAAAATCTGGGCTCAGCTGGCCTGGCTGATAGTACCCTGTAAGAGCTCCTAATCCAGAGATAAAGGATGAGCAGCGTTTGTACTCCATGTTAGGAGCAGCTGCACATGGCGTCTGTTCCTCATTTCAGAGGCGGCCATTTCTTTTGGAGCTAAGTCGGCCTGCCACTGAGTAGTGCTCCCAGTCTTAATGACAAAGGCAGACGCATTCTACTTCACCCAGTCATAATGGTTGTCAAGCTTTACAAGCTTGATACCTTAATATGATTGAGTAGAGATAAGAAAAAAGAAGAAGAAGACTAATCCTTTTTGGATGTTGGCGCCTCAGTAAGTGAAATATGCAAAGTTGAATACCAAGATTAGATGGCCCCCATTCTTTTCATTATACAGTATACACATCAATAAATATAGTTACCTTTTATTATGTGACTTTGGCACAATATACTTGTGATTTCTATAACCTTTCATTGACAAATAGTTTTTGCATCTATAGAGTATGGTGAAAGAAAAAAAGGCTTTGTAATAAATAATCATTACATTTTTTTAAATTTTCAGAAATAAATTGTAGCGAAAAAAAGGAATTTAAGAAAATATAAGGCTAAAACCAATCCAAGGTTGAAAAAGAGTTACACTCTCTTGGTGTAACCCGAATTCCTGGAGCGTTAAAAAAGTTGCTAAAAAACTATCGCCAACTTTAATAACAATTTATTCCACCCGCGTGCACCATTCGCTTTATGAAAACTCTACAATCTCAACTATACTCTCTCTCTATCTCTCTTATATAACCTTATATGGGCTTTGTAATGAAGTAGTTTCAATCTCTCTTCATCTCTCTTGAGGTGGTTAATGCCAGCCATCACATCGACCTGCCCACTCTGTGGGAAAGAACTCTCGCAGTCCATCGGTGGCGGAGTCTTTCCCGCGGTGGGCGCCACCAATGATGACCTGGTATATATTATTTATAAATATATGTATATGTCATAATATATGCTCTTCCAGGATTAATAAAACAAACCAACAGCCAACGAGAGAGAGAGAGATGAGCAGCTAAAGCGAGACACTTTAGACAACTAACTCACGACCATTTTGACCACATTCCTGAGGGTGGGGGCCGTCACCACCTGGCGACTATCCTGGTTAGCCCCCCGGTTGTGTACACAGGGAAAACAGTCGTTCAGCGGATAACGTCTCGCTCGCTCTCTCTCGGCTGGCTGCCTGGATGATTGCTCTAACAACTCGTCGTGTGATTATTTCTCTCCTCACCACATTTACCACTATATTGTCACATTGAAAGTCGACAGGATAAGACCTGGCCGGGAAGCAAATCCCTCATATACCGGAGTATGAAGAAACAAGAAGCCAAGCCACGATGATCGGCCAAACCTAACTCAACTGTAACCACTCCTCTTCGAGCCCTCAACCCCTTCTTCGCCAACCTTTGAACCGTGATCCCGAAGAAGTATTCACCTACGACGGAGATAGAGCTGCCACACACTTCTTCCAGCACTAGATCTACCCAAGAACGACCACCGTGCCAGAGCAGGACACCTTCCATCATCATGGACAAGACTCCGCCATATCCCTGCCGCTACTGTGATGTACAACACTGGTACGCTCAGTGTCACAGACAGAACTCTCCCGAATCTCAATAAACTTACCTGCTCTCTAAACCAGCATAACCTGTAAGTGAAATTGTTTTACCCCTTCCATTCATTCTTTAAATAAGTCATTCCTTGTAAATTGTCCCAATATTTACATAATTAGCTCCATTTATTCGCTCCATGCCTATTAACAATGATTTTATGCTCCATACTATTTATCTAGATATTTGTAACTCATTTAATTAGTTACCTTACCAGTAGAATTTAACAATCGTTATTTTAATTAAATAATTTCCATTTTTAACGTAACTCTTTAAAAAAAAAAAAACTCTTAAAAAAAAAAAATTGGAAACTACCTATTAATGCTTTACGATTTTTACTATTAACAATAGATTTTTCATAATCAATTTATTTATAAAAATATGCCTCCAGCACCTAAACTTTTGTATAGACCTCTCCTACTTGTAAGCACGGCTCACGAAAAATAATTTCTTTCCCTAATCGATTCAAAATTCACCCTGTAAGACAGGCGTCGAAGAATTTCAACCATCACGTGAGCCTTGCTTACAACCAACCCTTGGTGACTCTTATCTATCTTCCCCTTAATGCCCCTCTCATTCTTACAACTTTGTTAACTTTATACCAGCTCAGGACCTTGATAGAGAATTATTGATTAATCAATTATCGAACTTCTATATTGTTATTTCAAAATCCTAACCTTCGCCCTTCATTTATGATAATTTATTTCGTAGGTCATCTCTAGCCTATCCACCGACCCACACCATCTAGCCAATGATGTGTTCGTCACAGGGTGCAGATTGACTAACTGCTAGATATTTATCAACCCCTTTTTGTTCGCACTTGAACAATCTGCATCGAGCGACACAGTTCGCTTCTTCTTCTCGCGCCACACGTTCGCCACACGGACCCTGTCTTCAAATCTATGTTTGTCCATTGTCCAAACCAGCACGATATAGCCTACCTCCGATATTTCCCACGGAGGTACGTTAAACATCGTCGCTGATTTTGTCCGGTCCGTCATCATTTCGCGCAGACATGGGTCTTACTTTCAACCCACCGCGAAATCATCGCCTTGCACAAGCTCCCACGACTGTTCAAACACCTCGTGTCCGAGCAGCTTGTCACTTGTAACGGACAACGCAGTCCTCGTCCCAATTTTTGGCACTGTGCGCGCATACTTTCCGCAAATTAAATATAAGTCCGTTCGACTTCCTCACCTACACACGGGACTTTCCCCTCGGACTCGCTACACAAGTAACTACATAGATAAGTTAGATTGGCCCAAAGCAAGTTTCCCCTCGCTCTGTTCGCCGAAATTCTAACATTGTATGTAGTTCGATATTTACCTCAGTCCTGAGCTCACACAATTGTCAACCTCAACCTCATTTCTCGTACTCTACACTTATAGCATAGAAAGCCCATGACAAGTTTCCCCTTGCCATGTCCGCCTGAAAAATATCTTAAAGTGTAGAGTTCCCCAGTCTTAATGATCTTCAGAATTTCACCATATGTATGTGACTCTTCTTCTCGTTGTTCACACTCCTCCATATCACTTCCCTTATAGTACATTAGATTTTGTTGTATATAGCCTTTTATAACCTTGATATTTTCAAAGATTTCCTTAAATGTCAAACTCCCCGGTGTTGTAAAACTGCTTGTAAATAATATTTACTTGTGTACTATACAATATTTTATTTAAATAAAACGATGTCACCATTACCTTAACTAATTTTAACTGTAAAATTATTTTCTCTATTCCTGGCTTCTCCAGCTTTAAATATACTTAAACCATGTTCAGCCTTCTTCAACGGGGCCATATGTCATAATATATGCTCTTCCAGGATTAATAAAACAAACCAACAGCCAACGAGAGAGAGATGAGCAGCTAAAGCGAGACACTTTAGACAACTAACTCACGACCATTTTGACCACATTCCTTGTTAGCCCCCCGGTTGTGTACACAGGGAAAACAGTCGTTCAGCGGATAACGTCTCGCTCGCTCTCTCTCGGCTGGCTGCCTGGATGATTGCTCTAACAACTCGTCGTGTGATTATTTCTCTCCTCACCACATTTACCACTATATTGTCACATATATTTATCAAATATTTTATTTATTTATATCTATTTATTCCTATATATATCATTATATAATCATATTTATTCATATTTATATTTATTCTGTATTTAACCTTATATAATCTTATATGGACATTGTAATAAATTAGTTTCAATCTTAATTTCTTCATCTCTCTTGAGTTAAGTAACACCAGCCATCACATCGACCTGACCATTCTGTAAGAAAGAACTCTCGCAGTCCAACGGTGGCGAAGTGTTTCCCGCGGTGGGTGCCACCAATGAAGACTTTGTATATACAAGGTTGTCCCAAAAGTTCGTAAACATATTATAATTATGATTTATATTATGCAAGTGTGTTTACGAAATTTTGGGACAACCTTGTAGTAATTCTGAAACCTGGCCCACCTGCTGATTGATTGATTCTTCTATAAGAATTCTGTTATAATTTTACCAAGGTTGTCTCAAAAGTTCGTAAACACTTGCAAAATATAAATCTTAATAAGTTTACGAACTTTTGGGACAACCTTATATTTTATAGATTTATAAATTTTATATTTTACATTTATATAACTATTTATTTCTTTTTTTATCTTATTTATTTATATATGTATTTAAACCTATATAATCGTATATGGACATTGTAATGAATTTGCTCAATCTTAATCTCTTTCTCTTGAGGTAACCCAGGATTCCTGGAGCCACCACGAACTAAAGTCACCAACTATCTGGGCTGGTCTTTAGACTTCACGCATAATGGTTGATTCGTACTTTGGAAGGTTTCGCAGGTCTTCAAGGGAAGATATGCTCATTCCTAGGAGGATGGCTGTTAAACCTTTAAAGGCTATAGGCGGGGAATCTGAAGAGAAGGTGGTCAACAGTTTGGTTTTCCTGGTAGCATGTGGGTAGCCGGGTCGTCGTTTGACATTAAAATATACTTATCATCATCATTCTGTGCGTAACTCGGACTCCTGGAGAAACGTACGAAAGTCGCCAACTGCCCGGGTTTGTCTTCTGACTTATTGTTTATTTGTTGACATTCAACTGATTAGATGTCGGCAGTCTGTTTTGTGTTTAGTAAGGTTCTTCAATGCTTCTTGGCTGAATGTAATGGTGTAAAGTAGAGTTACAGTCTGGTGGAATCTCTGAAGATGGATGTCGACTGTTTGATTCTCTTGGTGACAGTGCTGGCAGACATTGTTTTTGGAGGTTCTGGCGATATCAGCTTGAACGTGTCCTGCTAGGATTGTGGAGGTGATGTTGTTATAGAAAAATAAAATCACCAAGAATGAGTATCTTATATTTAATGTTCAGGTTTCAAACTTTCGGCTATAAACGACCCTCTTCTAGAGAAATAAGAAGAGGATTTTAAGTGATGTTGTTATGTTTTAGTTTTGGGAGAATTGAGACATAGCCGACATCGGCCATTGTTTGGAAAATTATCTCTTTTCTTTCACTCAGATACATACCCAAAATATCAATACATTAATACAGATTATTCAAGTAGAAGAGGGTGTATACAGCAATACCAGTAACAATAACAATAAACAGCAATGTTATTTACAATGTATCAAATAAGGGTGAAGAAGAAAGAAAGGGTGCTTGGCATAAACTTCTATACAAGCAATCGAACAAAAGAAGTTGCATTTTTTTAAAGAATAATAGTTACTAGTATTAACACAGAAATTTAGATTAGTACCAATTGACTAAATGCGTTTGAATCAGCTTTCTTCTTCTTCTCAATTTTGTGTGTGATGTTTTGAAAATTATGTATTGTACAGTAGAATCCCAATGGAAGACCATAGGCTAACGGTCTCTCCTTGAGGTAAGTCCCTTAACGGAGTCTCTGTCATGGCTGACCAAGTCATGAGGAGTTTTAAATCGAGTTAAAGTATCTGATAAGAGGCTACCTCCAGGAGAGACCTAATTTTAACATGTTTTTAAGCTATGGTCTCACATGGAAGACTACTGTAATAACTCTTCAATACATACCCCGATAATACACATTTTTCAATATAATTCGGATTTTTTTCCGTTTTTCCATCTCCATAGCATCTAAACTGATGTAAAAACACTAAATAATTTCGATTTTGTTTACCCGATATTTCATTAATTAAATATTGATACTATAGTTTTTAAACTGCTTATCAAAAATGAATTTTTGAAACATCATAATGCAGATTTTGGAGTCACCTGAAATTTGTATTAAAGAGGTATTATTGCACATTTTCTTTAGATTTTTAAAATTCTAAGATTCACTTTCAAAGAAAAGGTATCGAAATTTCCACCATTCCTTTATAAAAACAACATGATATAAACGTGTTTCTTTACTTCGATAAAAACCTGATAAGATTTCAAACCAAAAATTCATCTCTGCACAGCTCTAACACTTCTTATGGAGAAATCTCATCTCTTATAATCTACTTCATATTTATATACTACTGATAAAATTGATATTATTATAAAAAAAAAAACTTTTAAAAACTGAAAATATGATAACATTATTTAAAATATAAAATGAAAGGATTTAAAAGCACGAATGTTTCTTTTATACATAATACAAACTCGCAGTAAGGGCAGTAGAAGTTTGTATTATGTATAAAAGAAACATTCGTGACTTTAAATCCTTTCATTTTATATGTATAGATGGCGCGTTATTACTTTGTGTTAATTTATGCCTAACTGACCTTGTCTTTATTGTTTGCGGAAGAGCATTGCTTGATGCAAATATTTGAATGTAATTCTACTGTCCTATAAGCTTATGTCCATAGTTTTCTTGAAAACCATTTCTGAGATTCCACCCTTCAGTGCTGCCTATATAAGCAGAATCGCCCAATACAGTATTAGAGCTCTGAGTAGCGGTCTGGTGGATTAAATTGGCGAAACCGCTGGGAGGGTTCACCACTGATGAGCCAAGACCTCCCAATACATTTTTTCATCGCAGTAAGGGCAGTAGAAGTTTGTATTATATATACAGTTACGAGCGTCATGCGTTCTTAATTCTTCATCTCTGTCACCGTTTGCTTTTTTTTGAGAATGGCGCTCTTCTATTGGTTGGCTACGATCACGCCACCCTTGCCCCCCCCCCCCACTCGCTTTTTGGTTTTTGTAACTATTGTGTTGGAGCGGGTCGCTCCTTAAATAAATGCATATATTAGTTAATATCTAAGTGGAATCCTCTCTTTCTTTTTCCCAGTAAGAGACGCCTACGGAAGCCAACAGTACATAGACAGATAAAGCACATAGGCTATAGTTATTAACTAATATATGCATTTATTTAAGGCGCCAATTTATAATTGTAACAAATAGTATTTAAATAAAAACATTCAATCGGGTAAAACACGGGCGTTGCCCGGGTCATTCGGCTAGTTATGTATAAAAGAGACATTCGTGCTTTTAAATCCTTTCATTTTATGTATAGATGGCGCGTTATTGCTTTGTGTTAAATTATTTAAAATATTGAATATATATATATGATAATTGTAGATGGAAATTTTTCCGGGAGGATATTGATCTAAAGAGACATGGGTCGCCTCTCCCGTCAAAATAGACGTCAAAACTAGACGCCATCTATTGACCGTCTTCGCAAATTAGCAGCCTCGGGTCGTTGACAAAGCCACACTAGGTGGACACTTCTTAGTCTGCCAAAGCTGGTGTTGTGGATTTGTCACCGACCCCAGGCTGCTAGTTTGCGGCGACAGTCAATAGATGGCGTCTAGTTTTGACGTCTATTTTGACGGGAGAGGCGACCCTTGTCTCTTTAAATGTGATAATTGTATTTAGGTAATAAAATCTTTAAAGCACGGATGCTTCTTTTACACATCTAACAAAATTCTACTGACCTTACTTCGATGAAAATATTGACAAGGCCCTTGACTCATCAGTGTTATATATATATTTAAATAAAGCAATCCATAAATAGATCTTTAATTAAAGAGGCATATATTGGATTGAAATATATTTTTATTCATCAATATTTCAGTTGGCTGAACGCCGACCTTTTTCAAGATTCATAAGATATTAATATCTTATTAAAACTCATCTCTTTTTTTGTTTAGTTATCGTAAAGCATGTAGAAGGACGTCCAAAAGCTTGCTAATAAAATTCGCACAAGATACTCCTCTTCAATCTCCGTTTTATTTTGCTATACATTAATATGTTATACCTTAAAAAAGGTTGGCGTTCAGCTAACTGTGATATTGATAAATAAAAATTATATTTTGATTCAATATATGCCTTTTAAATTGAATTGTTATATGTTTAAAAGAAAGTTGCTTACAATAAAGACCAATACATCAAGTTTAATAGATTCTGCAGGCTGTATATTTTAAGGCCAAAGTGTTGACTGTACATATTTCATGCTTCCTAATGTTCAATTGTGTTAATTGTATATAATTTCAGATATACACGCAATTATCCTAATTGTGGATATGGCGTATCTCTCCCAACTGTTAAATAAATAAATAAATGTTTAAAAGAAACATTCATGAACAACAACAACAACAAAAAGCTTTATTAAGATCTTTCAGTCTTAACAGATTCTCCGAGTAGAAATGTAGGATACATACAGGAGTAACAGTAATAGTACCAGTAATAAGCATTGTTTCGTGCTTTAATGCTTCATTTCTTATATATAGATGACGCATTATTGCTTTAGAATTTTATTTACATAATCATCCCCGTGCTTAACCCCTATTTACATACAAGCCATATTCCGAAGAGATAATTCATAAGAAGACAGGCTACCTATTTACACCCGCACGTTTTAGTAATTCTGTTTTTTTTTCTTTATATTGCTCTTTACATTTTCATCAAAATAATCAAAACAAATCATTTTAATGTGAAAAATAGTACAAATGTGACATTGTACTGGGATAATGTTCATAAATTAAGAAAAAGGCATCTCCTTATCGTGCAACTGAAAGTTGCTGATGTCTTGACCGAAACGCGTACGTCGTTAGATTTTCTTGATTAATCAAGAATGGGTATTTGGCATATTCTGGAATAATTGAAAAGCAATGAATAGTTGATATTTATTCCGATAGATGGCGCAAGCCATTAAGAACTTTCAGTTTACGATAAAGAAATGCCTTTTCTTAAATCGTTTTAAGTTTAAACTCTTTGATTTTAAATAACTATTTAAATATCAACGATTTATACTCATAGACAAAACTTGAAAAAGTTGTACCTTTTAACATGTATATCGGGATTCAGACAATAACTCTGAAAGATCTTACAGTGCCCTTTATTGAAGACACACGAGATAACCAAGTGTATATACACTCATGGACAAAACTAAAGGAAGTTGTACCTTTTAGCATGTATATCGGGATTGAGACAATAACTCTGATAGATATTACAGTGACCTTTATTGAAGACACATGATATTACCAATATACACTCATGGACAAAACTAAAGGAAGTTGTACCTTTTAGCATGTATATCGGGATTCAGACAATACCTATGATAGATATTACAGTAACTTTTATTGAAGACACACGAGATAACCAATAAGCACACATGGACAAAACTTAAGGAAGTTGTACCTTTTAGCATGTATATCGGGATTCAGACAATAACTCTGATATATATTGCAGTGACCTTTATTGAAGACACACGAGATAACCAATATACACTCATGGACAAAATTCAAGGAAGTTGTACCTTTCAGCATTTATATCGGGATTCAGACAATAACTCTGATAGATATTACAGTGACCTTCATTGAAGACACACGAGATAACCAATATGCACTCATGGACAAATCTTAAGGAAGTTGTATCTTTTAGCATGTATATCGGGATTCAGACAATAACTCTGATAGATATTACAGTGACCTTTTTTGAAGACACATGATATAACCAATATACACTCATGGACAAAACTAAAGAAAGTTGTACCTTTTAGCATGTATATCGGGATTCAAACAATACCTATGATAGATATTACAGTGGCCTTTATTGAAGACACACGAGATAACCAAGTGTATATACACTCATGGACAAAACTAAAGGAAGTTGTACCTTTTAGCATGTATATCGGGATTGAGACAATAACTCTGATAGATATTACAGTGACCTTTATTGAAGACACATGATATTACCAATATACACTCATGGACAAAACTAAAAGAAGTTGTACCTTTTAGCATGTATATCGGGATTCAGACAATACCTATGATAGATATTACAGTGACCTTTATTGAAGACACACGAGATAACCAATAAGCACACATGGACAAAACTTAAGGAAGTTGTACCTTTTAGCATGTATATCGGGATTCAGACAATAACTCTGATATATATTGCAGTGACCTTTATTGAAGACACACGAGATAACCAATATACACTCATGGACAAAATTCAAGGAAGTTGTACCTTTCAGCATTTATATCGGGATTCAGACAATAACTCTGATAGATATTACAGTGACCTTCATTGAAGACACACGAGATAACCAATATGCACTCATGGACAAATCTTAAGGAAGATGTATCTTTTAGCATGTATATCGGGATTCAGACAATAACTCTGATAGATATTACAGTGACCTTTTTTGAAGACACATGATATAACCAATATACACTCATGGACAAAACTAAAGAAAGTTGTACCTTTTATCATGTATATCGGGATTCAAACAATACCTATGATAGATATTACAGTGACCTTTATTGAAGACACACGAGATAACCAAGTGTATATACACTCATGGACAAAACTACAGGAAGTTGTACCTTCTAGCATGTATATCGGGATTGAGACAATAACTCTGATAGATATTACAGTGACCTTTATTGAAGACACATGATATTACCAATATACACTCATGGACAAAACTAAAGGAAGTTGTACCTTTTAGCATGTATATCGGGATTCAGACAATACCTATGATAGATATTACAGTGACCTTTATTGAAGACACACGAGATAACCAATAAGCACACATGGACAAAACTTAAGGAAGTTGTACCTTTTAGCATGTATATCGGGATTCAGACAATAACTCTGATATATATTGCAGTGACCTTTATTGAAGACACACGAGATAACCAATATACACTCATGGACAAAATTCAAGGAAGTTGTACCTTTCAGCATTTATATCGGGATTCAGACAATAACTCTGATAGATATTACAGTGACCTTTATTGAAGACACATGATATTACCAATATACACTCATGGACAAAACTAAAGTAAGTTGTACCTTTTAGCATGTATATCGGGATTCAGACAATAACTATGATAGATATTACAGTGACCTTTATTGAAGACACACGAGATAACCAATAAGCAACAAGCAAACAACAAAACAACTTTATTAGGGCGTCTTGCCCTGTACAGATTCGCCGTGGAATAATAACCAATAAGCACACATGGACAAAACTTAAGGAAGTTGTACCTTTTAGCATGTATATCGGGATTCAGACAATAACTCTGATATATATTGCAGTGACCTTTATTCAAGACACACGAGATAACCAATAAGCACACATGGACAAAACTTAAGGAAGTTGTACCTTTTAGCATGTATATCGGGATTCAGACAATAACTCTGATATATATTACAGTGACCTTTATTGAAGACACACGAGATAACCAATATACACTCATGGACAAAATTCAAGGTAGTTGTACCTTTCAGCATTTATATCGGGATTCAGACAATAACTCTGATAGATATTACAGTGACATTTACTGAAGACCTGTATTGAAGTAGGAATACAATAATACACTGCATAAGTTCGCTCTAATGCCATCAAATTAAACCTTGTTTTCGAGTGCGACACGTGTTCAAACCTAATCATTTGATTATATGTATTTTTTTAAAGGAAAACTTTCTGAATTTGCATGTATGGGAAAACCGCCGTTATATATGCAAATAAGAAGTGTATTCATGCTTAAGATATGATACTTCCTTAAGTTTTGTCTATAAGTGTATATTGTATATGCATAGTGTATAGTGTATATGCGAATTTATGGATTTTATTTCACACCACACCTCTTTTAATATTTTCAAAAACGAAATGATAACATATATGCATTTTCCATTTTCTTTCTCTCTGGAGAGATCTGGCGGAATTCAGTCAACAATGGAAAAAACCTCGCTCCCATCTTGTTCGGTTGTTGGTCAAATGTTTTATTTAGCCATGTGGTCGACCATTCGTTATCATTTTTTTTCCTTCTTCCTTTTCTTTATCTTCCGGGGGCCACGCCATCTACTATATCATGTAGTGTGTAGTTCCTTCTTATTGTCTTTCACAACCTGATATCTACCTTCCTTTTTTATTTCGGTAATCCTTTGGCTGTCTTATCTACAATCGTATCAGAATTCTTTCATTAGTGAATTAAGAGAACATAGAAATATTGTGTTTATTAGCAGACGAACTTATAGTGTCATTTCTTCTTTTTTTTTCTTATCTCCACACTGGGTGAAGTAGAATGCGTCTGCCTTTGTCATTAAGACTGGGAGCACTACTCAGTGGCAGGCCGACTTAGCTCCAAAATAAATGGCCGCCTCTGACATGAGGAACAGACACCATGTGCAGCCGCTCCTAACATGGAGTACAAACGCTGCTCATCCTGTATCCCTGGATTAGGAGCCCTAACATGGTACTATCAGCCGGGCCAGCTGAACCCAGGTTTTTAGTGAGCTTGTTACTGCTCCCCCTCCTCCTTTTTTATCCGGGTTTGGGACCAACAACGGCGGAGTCATTTGGATGTTGAGAATGAAATTATTCAACGCAATCTCATATAAATTCATTGACATAACTTAAGGAAGTATTGATAAGGCACAATATGGATTATAGATTATAAACACAAGGTTATAAGATCAAATCAAAATAAATAAATAGTGTTTTGAAAATGGAGCAATCCATAAATAAATATTTAATTTAAAAAAGCATATATTGACTTAAAATATCATTTATTTTACCAATATATCAGTTGGCTGAACGCCAACCTTTTTCAAAGTATTATAACATATTAATGTTATGTGTGTGACGCTTCGGTAACAGCGTTGTTACCATCTTCAGACAAAAATCTGCGGTAAAATTTCTCATTCAGTACTTTTGTCTGAAGATGCTGTTTGAAGTTTATATGTTAGGTTTGTAATTATTCTTATTTTTTTTAATTCATAGAATCATTTTTCTGACAGACATATTCAATTTTTATCTCATCATTATTATTCTTTTTTATTAGTTAGTTATCAAATCATTTGCAATATTGTAGTTTCTTTTTGGTTTGTTGTGTTCCTTTTTAAGCAATAAAATATATAGAACTAAGGTGTAATATTTAATTCAAGCATATGGAACCCACATCGATTCATTTTTTAAAAAAGCAAAATCATAAGCTTATACAACTTTCACTTTTTTATACAGATGGTAACAACAATGTTACCAAAACGTCGCACACTATTTATTTGGATTTGATCTTATTACAATGTGTTTTAGAAAGTGTTATATTTTAATGTCGCCTTTCATCTATTTTTTTTTCTTCTTCGAATCGATCATTCCAGATTTACTCTAAACACCTATCCAGAAGAGTCTTCATCTAGAGTGAACCTGACCTTTTCTAAAAGGGGAAAAGATAACTACAAAGAAGGTATTCTAATGGTCTGGTAAGACATCAGTTCAAACAAAGCGTACACTTAATTCTTATGTAAAATATTTCGTATGAATTTTCAAGTGAATTTAGTAAAAGAGAATTGTTGAATGCAATTATGAAAGTTTTTTAAACTGAGCATACAAGTGTCTCCAACCTTTATAAAATCAAATTTGAAATGATTTGAAAATGTCTTCACTAAGGCTAAAGCTTTGGTGGTAAAACCTATCTCCCCACATTGCTGATTGTAGGCAGTAGTACATAAATTTAAACCTTAGTTTTGATTATGTTAATTTAACATGTACGTCTTTGAATGTACGTCTCTCACTATAGAAAGAGAAACTTTTCGCGGTAGAGCTGCTCATCCACACTTTTCGTTGTATTCCTTTCTTTCAGATTTGATGGATAATGGGTCAGCTATTTTAAAGTTCTTTAATTTTTTTCAAGACTGCAAGGAGGGAAAAAGACCTAACAAAGTAACTGAACTGTGTGGAATTATATTTTCTTCGGAAGATGCAACCATTTACTCAATAATATACTTCTTCACTGTGTTCTATGAACGAAAAACGATGTATATAGTCTTTTGTACATAGATATTCTTTCCATTTCTTATTTTTCTCTTTTCTGAGGGAAGATTCAATTTCTTTCCCTGCTTGTCATTTCTTTTTAGATTCATTTCTAACAAGAGAATCGTTTGTATAAGACGGAATGTCTTAATAAAGGCTTGTGTGTGTGTTAATTTAACTTTAGGTTAGCACAACCTAATGAAGCCAAAAACATCCTCTCAAACATTAAAATTACACTTAATAAATGAGTAGAAACCAAAGCGTACACTTCGTGTTTCTTTTCAAAGCCTATTGATTCTTAGTTCGTTTAGTGGACGAAAAGCAATCAACAACACAAATCTCAGCTCGACCAATGAAACATGTTTGACCCATAGAGATACTCATCCAATCTCATTGCCCTTCCTACACAAGAAACATCTTAGGATAAAACCGCTATTTCAGAGAAGTAAAGTTTTCTCTTACAAAATTTTCAACAACAAAAAGCTTTATTACCTTTTGGTCTTATAATATATAGATTCTCTCCCATTAGAAGAGTATATATACAGAAATAACAGTAATAAAAACAATTGTAAAACGACATTTTAAAATTATTTCGCCTGGGTTTCTTTTCAACAACAACAACAACAACAAAAAGCCTTTATTTAGGGTCACTGACCCTATACAGGATTCACCAGAGGTATGCATAAGAACAAAGCAGTGAGACAGAGGAAACAACGATATAGACAGAAAAAAAAAAAACACAAAAAGAGTAGCAGTAAGAAAGTGAGGAGGGTTTCTTTTCAACGAAAAATCGAAATTAATTTTAAGGAGAAATAACGATTATTTCTAACCTTAGGGATGAAGTATGAAAGGATGAATTGTGAAGAGTAATGTTAAACGGAAAATGAAGTGTCCAGGCATGGGAATCATTACTCTTCACAATTCATCCTTTCATACTTCAACCCTAAGGTTAGAAATAATCGTTATTTCTCCTTAAAATAAATTTTGATTTTTCGTTGAAAAGAAACCCATGCGAGATAATTTTCAAATGTCGTTTTACAATCACAAGCCGCAATATATTATATTGTACAATAAAAACAATAATGGGCCCAATGTTATTTACAATGTATCAAATAAGAGGAAAGAATAAAGAAATGGTTTGGCCTAAACTTATATGCAAGCAATCGAGAACAAGCAGTCTAGCAAATATTTCTTCAACTCCTTATATTCAGTATGGAAAATGGTTGAGTTAAAGTTGCATAGCGGTTTGAAGGGACTACATTCCATTATGAAATTCGCATAGCTTGAGATCTGCTTCCTCATTTTGAAATTATTTGCATATTTCTTGGGTTTCCCTCCTAAGTAATCTTATTTCCCATATACACTAAGCGCCTTTTCATGTCTAGATGTTGAAACAACAGAGCATCTTTTGTTGGCTTGCCCTCTGACTAACCAAATTGTACTTGCTTACTTTGACATAATGCCAAATCATCTTTCTGTATATACTCAATCTTATGAACACTTTGGCAAGTTTAGAGTAATTTGTACATAGATTTATAAATCACTACTAATTCATCGTGTAAATAATTAAAGATATATATGTAAATAATTCTAATATAACACAATAGTCTGATAGACTTCGTGCTTCTGTAATAATAAAATAAAATAAAAATCTCTAAAATTTATTTATTGGAAAAAAAGTGAGAATTATAAAAAAAAAACTGGCGATTTTTTTTTTTAAATCGACCATTCCCTCTTTCCTAGGATGGCCGCAATGGGCATACCGAACATTCCGCCCGATTAAAATGACCCCGTCGTCCTACTTGGGGGAAGAGGGGATGGGAGAATATCGTCTGAAGTTATTTAATAATGATTAACTCTACCGAAATGTAAAGGAATCCCTTTATTATCGTTGTCTATTGAGCTTATATGCAATTATGTACAATCGCGGGGAGAATCAACGATGAAGAGTCCTCCTCCAGATAATCAAGAAGTCTTCGTTTACCTAAACTACAGAGCTGGCTCCTCAGGCAAAAGCTTGATGACGACAAGGTCAACTAAATTATCATATTGACCATAGAGAATCGAATGACAAAAGATTTCAATATTAGATCAGATGCTTTACTTGAAAGCACTTCTAAAAATTACCTGGTGTTTGGACAAAGCTTAAGGAAGTGAAAAGTCTCTAAATGTCGCCGGTTTTCTGTTTTTTTTTTTTTTTTTCTAAGGAAACGGCTACGTTTCACCTACCGGCTGACATTCAGCTGGGAATGGGGTCCTGTGACTTCTCGTATGCGCACTGGTGCGACCAGTATCCGACGTCGGTATTTTGGACATCGCAGGTAAGCTTTGGCTCACATGCCTGAAGGGGGTACAGACTTCACCAGCTCGGGGTCGCCAATATCTTCTCCTAGCTGGTCCTCAGAGCGTTGCTGATACCTCCGTCTCCTGACTTCTGGCTCTCTTGAGGAGGACGCTGTTGAGCCTCTTGGAAGTTGCCTCAAGTGTTCTTGAGCAGTGTTTTCAAGGCAACAATTTTTTTTTTGTTGCCGCAAGGCTTGTTGGCTTCTGAGAGCTAACTGCAGACGACAGTCAGATACTTCTAAGATGTTTTTTTCTTTTATAATACGCTCAACAAGCTGAACACGGGTTTTGGCTGGAGTCTATTGTAGGAAGAAGCCAACTCCATCTATTTGGACGGAACATGCGGGAAAGTGCATCGTTCTACGGAGGTCGACGACGCTCCTTACCAGCATCGCCATCCAAAGAGCGCGTCAAACACAGGACTCCGCAGAGCTGTAAGCGCATTCTGTCGAAGAGCTAGTAAACATCTGGGCCTTGACTTAGGATGCGTCCCCCTCCATCGCCTTGGAAAATCTTGGCCATGGCTGCTTCTCGGGCCAAAACACAGACGTCACACTCCTGCTGACTTTTTATACTCTATCTCATCCTGACCATCCTGCCTCGTGGCTTGCAATCTGTGTTGTCATTTGGTCCACGACGGACCGCTGGTCCACAGATGTTGGAGTTACCGAGCTGTTTGATCCCTGATCCGTCTAATATGTTCACCATTCTTGGAAGATATGCTTCTACCTATCCTCTGATGTCATCTTTAGAATCGTTCAACCTTCTTCATAACTGATTTTGAATAATCAAAACGCTGGCCCCGAGGTTTTAGTGTCAGGTGAAGACAGGTAAAAATCACTAGGAGTAAGGCCAGGTATATAGGGACAGTGCGCGCGCGCGGTATATATTCGATGTTTGTTGGTCAAATACTCGGGAACAACCTCTGTGACGTCAGTAAAAAACGTTGCCATGTTTTTACCACCTACAAATTCAATGTAGTTCAGAGCGTTTTCGCTTAATATGCTCAGCCGAGGTCTTCTAAACTGTCACAAGATGCTGACCATTCACTGGTGTATCAGAGCACACTTCATGTTGATGAGAATTCCCTATAATTCAAAAAGTAAGTTGCTATATTGTTTTTCCTGCTGACTGGAGAGCCTTGGCTTTCTTTGGTATAGAAGATTCAGGTCGATTCCAGTATTGCTAGTCAGTTTTCTCTAAGGATCGCAATGTTATAGAAAACTCACATAATCAGAGTTTGTGGCATTCAGGTAAACAGAGTCATCTTCCAATATCCGACTTAAAATCTGTAGACACATCTTTACTTACATATGTTTCTGTCCAGGTGTTCACAAACTACACTCGTGGACAAAACTTGAGGAAGTTGTATCTTTTAGAATGTATATCATGATTAAGACAATAACTCTGAAAAATATTTTATACACAGTGATATTTTTTAAGACACACTTAAAAAAAAAAAAAAACAGACGACCGGCGACATTAAAATATGAAACTTCTCTCTTTTTTGTCCTTGAGTGTAGTTGCGCGTTTACGTTGCATATGGAAACCATCGTTTTAAAAAAATGAATGTACTCTACCGTGTTGGCTAGGTTTAACATCTATTACATTTTATACTTGTAAAAAACCATCACAAAAGTGATATTTTACTGAGATCAGATGGATAAATTAAGAAATGGGCATCTCCTAATCGTGCAACTGAAAGTTGCTGATGGCTTGCTCCATCTGTCGGAATAAATATCAAATATTCGTTGATTTTTTAACTGTTCCCGAATTGTCCAAATACCCATTCTTGATTGATCGAAAAGATACGTCGTTATTTTTTCTTGAATATTAAATTATTCTGGAATAATTAAAAATTCAACGAATAGTTGATATTTATTCCAACAGATGGCGCAAGCCATCAGAACATTTTAGTTGCACGATCAGGAGATGCCCATTTCTTAATTTTATCGGAAGTTGTGTGATGATCTTCCCCAACACTATTCCTGCTGATGAGTGTAACATGATCTCATTTAATAAGAACGCACTCAACTGTTCCAACATCAATTTCCTCCCGGCAAAATTTCCATCTATATTTCAGCCATAGATATAGCCCAGCCACTTTGCCAGCTAAACACCTCTTTGGCAGATTGTCAAGATTCCATTAGATCCCGTGTAGATCTCATGGAATTAAAGTCCGCCCTAGACTGACGAGGGCCATTAACCCGAAACCATGGTCTCTAGGTGGACGCTTTCCAGTTTGCCAAAGCTGGTGTTGTGGCTTTGTCACCGACCCGAGGCCGCTAGTTTGCGGCGACGGTCAATAGATGGCGTCTAATTTTGACGTTTATTTTGACGGGAGAGGCGACCCTTGTCTCTTTACATCAATTTCCTCCCGGCAAAATTTCCATCTATATGTTCGAACTGTGTCATTGAAACTCGTTCTTCCATGAACATTGTATACCAACGAAATATACAACAACAAACAATTTATTAATATCTAGTGGTCGTATATAGATTCTCCGAGCAGAAATGTAGGGTACATACAGGAGTAACAGTAAAAGAGCCAGTAGTCAGCAATGATATTTACAGTGTATCATATAAGGAGAAAAAAGAAAGAAAGGATAAAGCATAATAGCATAAACTTATATACAAACAGTCGAGAGCTTTTGTCCTAAAAGGACAATAATCAGTAGAATTGAGGCAGAAATATACATAATTATCAGACATCTCTCTATACAGTTTTATACATGGATGAGGGTTGTCTAAAGTCGGAATATAAAGTCTTAGTGGTTATTGAATTAGTTCATTCACCCAGTTGTTCAGTAAAAGACGCCGGATTCATCAAGTTACTTCGAATATCACTCGCAGCTTTATAAAATTTAAAATATTTAAAAGTAAAGCTTAGGTCAGCCAGATCAGTATTTAGCCAGTTGTACATTTGTTGAGAGTTGGCTTATACCAACTAAATATAGTTGAATATGTTAAAACATATTTTTAAACACCAATTGTATCATTTTGTCGCAAAAGAACTCGTGGAAATTCTAAATTTTCGATTAAACCTCGAAAAGAGTGTGATTATCGAAAACTAACATTAACATTTTAATTTTTCTTTGAAAATAGGCACTTCTACCAGTATGGTCAGGATGAGATAGAGCATGGAAGGCCAGCAGGAGTGTGACGTCTTCGTTTTGGCCCGAGAAGCAGTTGTGACCAAGATTTACCAAGGCGATGGAGCAGGACGCATCCTAGGTCGAGGCCCAGATGTCTATTAGCTCTTACAGCTCTGCAGAGTCCTGTATTTGACACGCTCTTTGACTGGCGATGCTGGTAAGGAGCGTCGTCGACATCCGTAGAACGATGCACTTTCCCGCATGTTCCGTCCAAATAGATAAAACTTTATCTGACCGAAGTATATATATATTTTTGAGAAATATGAATGCCGGCCAGGCAAACTCTATTTTCAAGATTAACACATTTTAAATATATATTTCCCTTTTTTTTACATTTATAGAATCATTAAATTTATACAGCCCTTATTATTTGAGCATAGTTTAAAATTCTAGCTTAAAAAAATCTATTTAAGGTATCTTTACCTCATAAATACAAAATTGTTTTCACACTTCATAGCTTCGGAACGTTTCCGAAAATGTGGGCCGACTTTTTTTTTTCCTTATTTTGAAGGATGGCGCTGCAAAGCTTCTAATTTAGGCTTAGAGGATAGTGCCTTTCCTTGTTTCCTTTTGTAGAGAGATTCTATAAATGTTCTTTTTTTTTCGTAGATAAGAAACTACCCATCTGGGGTGTGAATTAACACATTGACCGGGGGGTGGCAAACTTTTGAGTCGGAAGAGTCAAATATTACAATTTACAAAATTTCAAAGTTTTTAAAGAGCCATAATTTTTTTTTGCAAAAATAATACTCCGATTGTTGAGAATTAGATGTATATATCTGTCAATATTTTTTTATTTTTAATCTGTATATTCTGTGTCTAGACCAATTGTTAATACTGCCTATTTTGCATAATTTTGTTTGTAAAATAAGTTATTCTGTTTTAATTATTTTGACCACGGCCCAAGGTGTATAAATAGTTTTGTTGCTTAAATAAAGTGTGTGTGTCTCATAGTGTTGGTGTGTTGGATTGATGGGAATACACGAGGTAGGCAGCAGCAGAGTGGAGCCTGATAAAGGAACAAAAATACAGTCCTCAAGAAAATAAGGAGCTATCACCGATAAATAATATTTACGTATGGAACTATATAAAGAGCCACAGCTTCACATCCAAAGAGTCGCATGTGGCTCGCAGTTTGCCGACCCCTGCAGTAGACCATTATATTTACATATATCAGATATATTTATTAATGCCATCTATCGCTGAAAACGCTTCACGATTTTGCGTGTCATCCTTGCGCAGGGGCCATGCTAATCTTCTCTGTATCGTTCCAATTTTAGTATATGTACCGCCGAACAAGCGTGTACGCTGAAAATTATAAATCATAAAAATTTACGCTATTTTTTATACAAACCTCACATACTGCAGTTAATAGAAAGTTAAAGAAAGAGGGTGTGGGCATCAGTGGTGAATATTTTCAGTGGTTTCATCAGTTTAAGGTCAGTGAGTAGAAATAGATTTTAATTCTATATACACTCTCTCTCTCTCTCTCGGCCGTGCGGCCGCGCGGCGCGCGAGCTCCGCATTTTTCTATCTGGAGATGGAAAACTTCGAGTTTTCCAACCCATATGCAGTACTGGCGGTGAGCCAGGATAAAGATCTACACGGCGGTATGATTCCCATCGAGGTAGCTGAAATGGAAGTCGATTTATCGACGATAAAAGATTCGACGAAGAATTGTTTGAATTCAGGTATGAGCGACGGACATGCAAATTCGTTCGTGAAAAACGGCGGATATGTAAATCCGGCCGCGGCAAAAAGTAAAAATTGGGCGGAGCAAGTTGAGGCCGCGGAAAAGGATAATAACACCGAACCTTTCGAATCTGTACACCGGAAAAAAAGGAAACGTTTTGACTCTAAAAGTCAGCGGGCCCAGATTGTGAGGCCGGACGCTAGCTCTCCAAAACCATCTGGACAGCTTCGAAGGACCACAAAAGAGTCTGTGACCCACGTCAGGAACACCAGACAGCAACAGGCGCTGAACAAAGCTAGATCAGAAGCAACATCGTTCGACCAATGCTGCTATGTCGAATGGTGCGCGGATTTCCATCACGTCCACTATATGAAGGCCTTGGAAGAGTTGCTGGGGAAGGATTCCGTCTACCAGCTGATGAAGAAGTCCGGCCATGCTATGGTCGCACTGGCCAGCATTGAGAAGGCGGAGCGCCTGGTGGAGAATGGACTCACCATCAACAACACCTTCCTCAGGGCATTCCCATACAGAAGGAAGGCGGAGAAGATCATCCTCGGGAACCTGCCCATCGCAGTGAGGGAGGAGGACATCATCGAGGCCCTGCGACCTTACTGCCGGGTTGTCTCCCTGGCCTATGAAGTGGTGTCCTGTAACGGATACACCTGGACCACCGGAAACAGGGAGGCCTTCGTCCTCCTGAATGAAGGACGCAAACTCCACCAGCTCCCTGCCAAGCTGGTGATCATCTCCAAAGGAGAGTCCACACCCGCCTACGTCACCTACGGCGTTAGGTGTAGTAGATGTCACCGCCAGGGACATCGGCGAGCCACCTGCCCCCAGGGCACCCGAAGTGGACCGGTGTTGACACCTCCACCCTCCTTGCCCACGCCCTCCCACAGCTTCACAGCGACTACATCGGCTGAGGGAAATTCTGGAACCATCCAGACAATCCATGTGACACCTCCCAATCCTGCCGCGTCTTCGCCCGCGGAGAGCTGCCCAGTCCTTTCCCAGAACACTCCAGCCACCAAGCCTTCTACTCCGGCGCCGAGCACCAGCGTGTTACCATCTCTACTAGCACCTTCCTCGACCACTACTTCACCAACAGCGGACCCTGCCAAAGATCAGGCCAAGACTGCACTTACAATGGGATCTTCCGTCCCTAAACCACAAACCATACAGCTTCCTCAGCTCACTTTACAGAAGGTTGAGGATCTGTTCAAGGTACTAGACGCTGACTCCTTCCTGGAACCCCTATATCTGGATTATAACAGGTGGGAAATAGAGAAGGCTGTTGTATGCCTAACTATGAGGGAGGACGTCTTCACATTTCTTTCGCCCGAGCAGATCTCTGCTCTGAAGATATTCCTTGACAAGGCAATCGCCCATGTCGGGGACAAGGACTCCGACCTAGGCAAGAGGCTGTCCGACTGCAGGACAGAATGCGACATTGAACGAGACGAATCCCAATGGTATTCGTCTGATACAAACGATTAGAGATTCTGAATATTTATTTTTTGTTTATTTAACTGTTGTAATGTTTAACTGTTGACAAGATGTCAATAAAAGTGTTTCAATTGTCAATTGTCTCTCTCTCTCTCTCTCTCTCTCTCTCTCTCTCTCTCTCTATCATAGACAAAACTTAGGAAGTGGAAAGTCTTTAATATCGCCGGTCGTCTATGAAAAAAAAAAAACAATAGAAAAAATAATAATAAGTGGGTCAGGTATTGATATTAAAAATAAAGAAGGCATTTCCTGACCAAAATCACATGTGCTTTTTAGATGGCAGAGCGCCATCTAGTGAAGCAAAAATAAACTAAACGTTTATTCAACTTGCTCCGTAGATGAGCGTATCTTCGAAAGTTTGTCTACATGTTTATAATACATTATCCTTATATATATGGTAATTTAAACCAACAACCCCATATTGTATATACTTTATAACAAGATTTTAATGTTGTATAGTAGAAACACATCTGTAAATGGTTATATGCATGATTGACATGTGTCAATGCATCATCATATGTAATGTAATTTGTACAAACTGAGGATAATAAATAAAACTCTGTAATAGATTAAGAGTTGAGCTAGAGAGATAGAAGTCAAACACGTCTAAATTCGAGATAGATGGAAGCCACAAAGCAACATCTAAAGATAGATTGGAAGCTGTCAGGACGGCGCCAGTAGAATGTCACCAGACGACCCCCTCTCACATCTGGTGACATGCAAAACCCCCTTTCTCAGAAACGGTACATAAAGCCCCGTCCTAGCTAAAAATACAGTTAGTTCACCCTCAGTGCAAGCCCGCGTCGGTTGTACCTCAGGTCCATCTCATCCATCATGTAGACCAGTAAGAAACTTCTATCTCCCCATCTTTCGCTCCTAGCTCAACTTTTATCTGTTCACGGAACTTTCTTAGTGCAACTGTGTCTTCGTTTTTTGTGTGGACATTCCCAAAATTTCCACTCTGCATCGACCACGACTGCCTGTACTCTGTGAGAACTTTTAAAGGTCTTACAAGGTGCAGAGAGGTACTGGAAAACTCCCCATCCTGACTGTTCCTCTCAGTCAACACAGTATAGCGAGAGTCAACACTTCATCATCATTACATATATATAAGTCAGTGTATGTATGTATGGTTGTCAGCTATACACGTTCACAATACGTAACTAATCTGGCTGAAATTTTAACAGCATATAGAATTGAATCTCAAAAAACTTATAGGTACATTTTCAGGCTTCTATCTCTAATATCCTTGGAGTTATAAAAAATTATTAACAATGGAGCAAGTTAAATAAACGTTTAGTTTTATTTTGCTTCACTAGATGGCGCTCAACCATCTAAAAAGCACATGTGCTTTTGGTCAGGAAATGTCTTCTTTATTTTTAATATATATTTTTTTTAAGGTGACGAGACAATTTTGTTTACACACTTGGTTATCTCGTGTGTCTTCACAATAAATGTTATTGTGTATCAAATATCTTTCAGAGTTATTCCCAGATGTTGATGTGGGTTTGGCAGGAGACATCGAAGGTGCTGTTGCTCCTAGCAGTTCTGATGATAACTGCTACCACGGCACGAAGTGGAAGGGACAAACTCCTGGAGTCCGTGTTGATCGGGTCCTCGCTGCTGAGGGACCTTCTGGATATCAACCGGAAAACCATCGAGTTCCATCTACATCTGCCAACAAAGAATGTCGTCTACCAACACCCCAGGGCGGAGTAAGTACATGTCATCGGAACAGGTGTCGCGGAGATACCTCAAGAAATCTGTACCACTGAGAAACTCTCCTTGAAATGCTTCAAGAAGTTGAACACTCCAGAAATAAACTTAGACTTTGAGTCTTTAAATGACTTACAAAAAGGTATATTTATTCTATCAGAAAGTGGCGTGCTGGCCACGAGCCCTTCTACCGGCACAGGCAGCATTTCCTTTTTTAAACGCAAAAAAAAAAAAAAGAGAGAGAGAAAAATTCAACGTATCTATTTGAATGAAAGAAAAAATCAAAAGTATATATTTACATAGAAGAGAACTATTTATAAAAACAGGCTTTGTAGATGAGCTCATTTTCGAAAGTTGTTTATAATACATTATATTTATGTTTATAATGCATTATCCTTCTATATATAAAAGTCAGTGTATGTATGTATGTTTGTAGGTTTGTTAGCTATACATGTCCACAAACGTAACTAATCTGGCTGAAATTTTAACAGTATATAGAGTTGAATCTCAAAAAAAAAAAAAAAAAAAAAAAAACTATAGATAAATTTTCAGGCTTCTATCTCGAATATCATTGAAGTTATTAACAAATTAGTAACAAATTTTCTCTATTTCACTCACAACCAGCGCCCCACTGCGGAAACTGCGAGAAGTTGTCCGGGTCATTTTCTAGTACAGTATAATAGGGGGGGGGGGGGATAAATTCGAACACAGCAGTCCCCCCTGGACCCTTGGAATATTTGACCTAATTCTGGTCCAAGGTGACTAACATGGCAACGACACCCATTTTCCAATGAAAAGCAATAAAATTGACATGGACCCAGAGCAGCAGCTTTACACATAAAACATTAAAAAGTTAGTATATTGCCACGAGATAAGCCACGAGGGAAATTTACAGAGTCGCAAGATATAAAACATAAAAATGACCACTCTGTTAAATAAAAAATAATAAAATTAAGAAATACTATGTTACATAAATGAAATTAATAAATACTATGTTTACAATATTAAAGATTCTTTGGATTTTAAAAGCGATTTTCTTTTGATTTCTTCGTTGGTGTTAAACACCGTTCAATTAATTGATTCCTCTATAGTGCTGACTATATATAACCAGAAAATCCTAGTAGAGCGGTATGGTAGAATAAACTGCCGAAACTACTGAGAAAGTTCACCATTGATGAGACATGATAATCATGGTGGGTAGAAGTTGGCGACTGTTTTTACTCTAAGTGCACCTCATGTTTATACATGTGAAAAGTAATTCGACTTTTAAACTTACAAATGTGCTATAGTCCCGTTTGGTTACTTGCACTCGCTGGTTGGTTGAAGTTTTGCAAGAATCGGGGCCCATTGGAACTTTTTTTTTCTTTTAAAGTGCTCAATGCGGGATTCGATCCTGGGTCGCAGCGGTCGAAAACCAATGGTTTAGATCACTCTTCCACCGACCCTCTAATGTTCGACATTATTCTTGCGGAGAAACTGGACAAACTGCCCTCTTCACCTTATCTACGACTGTCCGAACTTTAAAGAAGTGAGACATCGATTGTTCCCTGATCTAAATCATTCAACTCTCTTACATCAGCCACTTTGTCTATATAAATTTCATGAACTCTGTCGATTAATACATGTAAATCTGTGAATATTTAATTCTTAGTTTTAATTTGTTTGTTGTTTTGTTTCCATTGTATTAGGCGCAAATATTTCAATATCGCGCCTGGTTGATTAATAAAAATATATATATGTTGTGATGTGTTTTATGCTATTGGATGACTGTAGTGTAGCATGTTGGTTAGAAGCAGTCATGGTAGTTGTGTGGTAAGGACACACAGGAAACAGGATCCAGAGGCCCCGTGAGGAAATAAATCGGGGAGGAAAGATATAAGGTCCGAGAACAACCCCTAGAACAACTGGTGTCGAGACCACCTCGGTGAGAACTGTCCCCTGATCATCACATCCAGCCGCTTTAAGCCACTTCGAAAAAGATAATTCCCTTAGGGGAGAATGAAGATTTGACGCTTTTTACCAAGGGGGTTGTTTTTTAACCCGGCTATCTTCCCTTGTACTCCCACACAGGCCATTTTATTTATATATTTCCGAATATTATGACATATATATTGATTCCTTTTTAGGTTTGACACTTATTGAAATGTCCTGTCGCAAGTTCAATAGGTAAATGGTCTAAGTTGTCTATATAATAGAATGTTATATCATATAGAAACTGTGGTATGTTCCAGGGACCACCACCGCTACCACAGCTACTGGACTGAGCATTACCCTCACTTCAGCCTTCCAGTTGTCAGACACTACTGCTGTTGATTGCCTGTTGTGCCTTAATTTATCAACTTCGTAGTTGTTCTGTATTCATCCATGTATTCAATGTTGTATATGCAACTCGTCGTATTTACATATATACTCCTGGACAAAACTTGAAAAAGTTACCCGTTTTTATATCGCAGGTCGTCTATTTTTTTTTTTTTTTTTGAAGGGACAGAGGCAATTTTGTTCACACTTGGTGATCTCGTGTGTCTTCAATAAAAGACACTGTAATGTATTTCAGAGTTATTGTCTGAATCCCGATATACATGTTAAAATGTATAACTTCATAAGTCTTTGTCTATGAGTGTATATATACGTCTTTATTTTGATTCTGTATCTTTTATTACAAACAATCCTCGAATATTTCTGCTCTTTTGAAAAAATTTCGAATTCGATCTTTTGCAGCTGGGTGAATTTTGATATAAACAGAAGACTATCAATCAGAAAACCTGTTGAATTCTATCAAAAATGCCAAAATTATTTTATTTAATTCAATATTTATTGTTGTTTTTGGTGGCTTGCTCATAAGAAATAATGTGCCTATTTTTCGTTAGAAAAAATCTTTATTAAAATAAAAACAAATTATTGATGGAGTCGCGTGTTTTAAAGGTATACATTTATTACAAGAAGAAGAGAAGAGCAAGTTGAAATTTAGCAGTTTGAAAATCAAATTAGAATATACCTTTCATCATTTAAGCTTTGATAGGATTTTAGAACATTTTCTAAATCCACAAAATGGAAAAAATAAACGAAATAAAACTCTTAAAAATATATATTTATTTGTATTATTTGAATACACACACACACACTACTATACCATTATATTTTGATTGTTTCAAAACAATTTTTTTTCGAAAATAGAGCAATTTATAGATATTTAATTAAAAATACATATATTGGATCAAAATATTGTCGCGCGTGACCCCTCTGCGGTTCTTTGCGACGAGGCCGCTTCCTCCGTCGTGGATCACCTACCCGGGCTTTCGTTGCTCTTCCTCTGCAGCTATACCCTGCAGAGCACCCAAGGACGTCCGAGAACCACCACTCAAGTGAAACTCCTTTCCTCTGGCGGTATCTCTCGGCCTTATCACTGGTGGGGGGACACGAGAGACTTACCAGAATAGTAGCAGCAGCGATGTGGCGAGAGTAACAACAGCAGGCGGCACCGAGACATCTAACACTCCTTTTTTATTGTCATTTCTACTACACATTACATATACCTAGAATAACATTCAACGGGTATTTACATTATGTTACCTCCTGAGGCCAATATGAACATCTATTTACATACATTTTCTCCAGGAAACAGGACTACAGCAGTCGGCGATTCCCACACCAGTTTCAGATCGGAAACAGGCGAAAAAGCCATCTATTGGCAGAGGTAGTAGGTGTTTTCAGGCCTTATACGCGACAATATCATTTATTTACCAAAACCTCCCTTAGCTGGACGCCAACCTTTTTCAAGGTATTACAACATATTAATTCCTTATAAACCTTGAAAAAAGTTGGCGTTCAGCCAACTGAAATATTGGTAAATTATATTTTGATCCAATATATGCCTTTTTAATTGAAAATATATTTATTTTGAGTCAGAAGGTAATCCATTGAATATATTTATTTAAAAAGGGCGCATCTGGACCTTTTAAAGAAAGAAAGTAATCCTTCGAAATATTTTGAAAAAAAAAATTGCTCAATTTCTTCAACAGATCCAAGGTACGACCTTTCATTATATAAAACTATATTTATGTCAAAATTATTAAATTATCATCAAAACAGTTGGTGTTCTGAATAATTGCTATTAATTTCAAATATTTATGACTAAAAATTTATATTTTCTCCCCATTGAATATAAGCAAAAATATTTTTTTAACTTAATTCTATTGACGGTATGTGGCGCTGAGTTTGTTGTTGACACACATTAATATGTTATAATACCTTGATAAAGGTTGGCGTTCAGCCAACTGAAATATTGGTAAAATAAATGATATTTTGATCCAACATATTTATTTTTATAAAACGACATTTCAAAATTATCCCGCATGTGTTTCTTTTGAAGGAAAAATCGAAATTAATTTTAAGGAGAAATAACGATTATTTTTAACCTTAGGGATGAAGTGTGAAAGGATGAATTGTGAAAATGATATAATTCATCCTTTCATACTTCATCCCTAAGGTTAAAAATAATCGTTATTGCTCTTTAAAATAAATTCCGATTTTTCATTCAAAAGAAACACATGCGGGATAATTTTTAAATGTCGTTTTACAATCATAAGCCGCGTTATGTTGTATTATATGACTTTTTAATTAAAAAATATATAAAAAATAAAAACTAAATGACTTTTGCATAAAGATAAAGTTGTGAAAGAGAGAAATGCAACAAGGTATCACATGTGGGTGTAACATAGTTTCTTATCAATGTCAATATACCATCATGCTGATATGTGGGAAATGGCGTGAAAACAAGGAAACAAAGAAATTGCTATGACATATTCCAGCGGTCGTTGTTTGTGATATGCGATAAGAATTACAATGATAGTCATAAACAAGGCTTAATTAAGAAAAAAAAAAGCATCTCCCTATCGTACAACTGAAAGTTGCTGATGGCTTGCGCCATCTGTTGGAATAAATATCAACTGTTCTGTTGATTTTTTGATTATTCCAGAATTGGCTAAATACCTTTTCTGTTGACCCTCGTTAGCGTGGTGCAAGAATTAATTAATCTATAAAAATGAATGTCGCCTCTCTCCACCGTCAAAATAGAAGCTAATACTAAGCGCTATCTATTGACCGTCTCAGCAAACTAGCAGACTCAGGTCGATGACAAAGCCACAACACCAGCTTTGGTGAACTGAGAAGCGTCCACCTAGAGACCATGGTTTCAGGCTAATGACCCTCGTCTAGGGCGGACTTTATTCCGTGAGATCCACACGGGATCTAATGGAATCTTCACAATCTGCCAAAGAGGTGTTTAGCTGGTAGAGGGGCTAAGACCACATCTATGAGCAAAATATAGAGGGAAATTTTTCCGGTAAGGAATTGATCTTAGTTTTAGGGTAGATTTTGCCGGGAGAGGTGACCTTTATTTTTATGAATCAATTTCCTCCCGGCAAAATTTTCATCTAAGACGCTTCTTATTTCTTATCTTTGGGTGAAGTAGAATGCGTCTGCCTTTGTCATTAAGACTGGGAACACTACTCAGTGGCAGGCTGAATTAGCTCCAAAAGAAATGGCCACCTCTGACATGAGGAACAGACGCCATGTGCAGCGGCTCCTAACAAGGAGTACAGACTCATCCTGTATCCCTGGATTAGGAGCCCTTACAGGGTACTATCAGCCGGGCCAGCTGAGCCCAGGTTTTTTAGTCAGATTTGTTACTACTTTCCCTTCTCCTTTTTCATCCGGGCTTGGAACCAGCAAAGGCCGAGTTATCTAAGACTCAATTAGTATCATATTAGGGCCGTGATGTAAAGTCTTTTGGCTTGAAAAGCCGTGACCCAGTTTTATCAACATAAAGAAATGAAAAATTATAATTAAGAAAAAGCCTCTCCTTATCGTGCAACTAAAATTTGCTGATGGCTTGCGTCATCTGTTGAAAGGAATATCAACTAATCCTTAATTTTTAACTATTTTAGAGTTAGCCAAATAATTGAATAATTAAAAAATCGATTAATTGATAATTATTCTGACAATTAGCGAAAGATATTAACAAATTTTAGTTGCACGATCAAGAAATGTCTTTCTTAATTTATCCACCATATCCCGGTACAATGTCATTTTTAAACTATTTTTTCAATTTTTTTTCGTATTTTTTTAATAGCATCATAGACTTTTATGTGTGTGTTTATCGTAAATATGTCTTTTATATATGGAGGAGGGGGAATTCAGTTGCTTTTTGAAGTTGGAAGCAGTTTCAAAAGGCGAATGGACTTAGTATAGGTTGTCGTGTTTTTCTTATTACTTAACGAATAATATTATTACGGCGAAACATAATAATACATAATACAATTACTTTATACATAATACAAAGACATTGAACCTAACGGCGAATAATATTAGTATTTTAATTTTTTGCAAGTGTTTACGAACTTTTGAGACAACCTTGTATTAGGTCATCAGCATATGGATGTAGAAGGCAAATATATTCCCTAAAAAATACTTAATGATTGGAAAAACTGGACCAAGACAGCATCTAACCTCCAGACTATGACTATGGATTTATTATCTTGGAGAATCTTGATTGGAGAGGCATTTCAGTCCTAGAACTGATTGACCTGGAATAAGAACTTAATGACTTTTTAGATGAAAATTTTTCCGGTAGAACATTGATCCAAAAAGACAACGGTCGCCTATCCCATCAAAATAGACGTCAAAGCTAGATGCCATCTATTGACCGTCGTCGCAAACTAGCTGCCTCGGGTCGGTGACAAAGCTACAACACCAGCTTTGCAAACTGAAAAGCGTCCATCTAGAGACCATGGTTTCAAGATAATGACCCTCGTCAGCCTAGGGCGGACTTTATTCCATGAGATCCACAAGGGATCTGATGGAATCTTGACAATCTGCCAAAGAAGCCGCTAGTTTGCGGCGACAGTCAATAGATGGCGTCCAGCTTTGACGTCTATTTTGATGGGAGAGGCGACCTTTGTCTTTTTAGATTATTGACTTTTGTTATCTAAGGATTTATTTCTATACACTAGTTAGTCACGTCTCATCTGATTAAACTGACCTCCAAGATGTATCTACTCTCTACTCCGTTCTCTTCTAATGATGAGTTGGTTTTAACATTATCAAATTGAGATAGAAACAGATAACCCAATGTCGAACCCTTGGTTTGATCATGATTGCTACATAGCGAAAAAGACAATGAAAGAAACTCTGGCAAAATATACTAAATCGAACAACGATTTAGACCGTTTAGAATATGTTAAAACAAGAAATAAATATACGTTGATTATCAATATTAAAAAGAGAAAATACGCTAACCTATGCACGATGGATTCTGTGGCCACTGGACATGCGTCGGATCTGGAAGCTGTTGGGCTCTGCGCTGCCTGGAGTATAGGAATTCTGTCTATGATTTCTTCCTGTGGTGAATCTGTATAAGACCGGTTGTCTTAATAAATCTGTATGTGTGTGTGGATTTAACAGTACCTGGAGATCAGAGCGAGAACAATCCTCTCTGTCACATTCTTTTCTGGTAGATCATCTACAGGCGTTTTGTGAATTTCAGCCTTACACTCAAGGAAAAAACTTAAGGAAGTTGTACCTTTTAGCATGTATATCGGGATTCAGACAATAACGCTGAAATATATTTGATACGCAGTGACCTTTATTGAAAACACACGAGATAACCAAGTCTGAACGAAATAGCCTCTGTTTCCTTAAAAAAAAAACAGACACCAGGCGGCAATAAAGTCTTTTACACTTCCTTAAGATTTGTCTATGAGTGTATCTATATTTGATGATCAAAAACGTCCGTACGTCTGACCTCACGGACAATACAGCAGCTACTGGACATGCCTCTCAAATTTTAATGACCGATATGTCCTCACTTCTTTTTTCTAGATTTAATTCATTTTGTCTCCTCTCTAATTGTAAATACGCTGCTGTATCACCTCATAAGCATAAATAAATAATGATCAAAAATGAAATAAATTATTAACTAGCTTTAAATACATTTCTTATCTAGTTGAAAATCTTAGATTTCACTGGAAAGCGTAAGAGCGAAGTTTATTATATTACGATAAAGTTTGTGCTTTCACACACTTAGTTCAGTAATTCTGCACACCCTCACCACATATACAGGTGTAACTTTCCTTAGAGTTATCTATATTTGAACCGAGAAGTTTGAAACCTCGTGTATTCGCCTTACCATAATAAAATAAGCTTTTATCTTTCGTTCTTATGCGTTTCATTAAATACATATTTGCATACACTGTGTACTTCTATGGTAGCTGCACTGGCTAGCAACACACGCTAGTACGTTTATCAGCGAAAGAGTTATTCAATAAAGCAGAATGTTTTATTAAACACATTGTTATGGAACATGTGGCAATATGTATGTCTTTAAATAAATACCACAGGTTTCTGGAGATAAGTGTCCTTTTATTATTGCAATCTCAAGCTTTCGGGCATCCCTGCTCTTTTACAGGAGTACATAAAAGTAAAAGTTATATGTAATCCTTCAAAAGACAGAGATGCCCGAAAGCTTGAGATTGCTTTCAAAGAACCTCATCTCCATAAACCTGTTGTATTATTTTAATCTATATATTTAGTAGATTTTTTTAATTATCCCTATCACACATATGGTACAGGCCATGATAATCCTGGTGGGTAGAAGTTGGTGACTGCTTTTACTTAAGTGCACACCATGTCTACACATGTGAAATGCAGTTCGACTTTTGCATTTACAAATGTACCATAGCCCCGTTTAGTTACTTGCACTCGCTGGTGGGGTTGGACTTTTGTAAGAATCGGGGCCCTGCGGAGCATTTTTTTTTTAATAAAAAAGTTGCCCAATGTGGGATTCGATCCCGTGTCATAGCGGTTGAAGCCTAATCATTTAGACCACCCTTTCACCGATCCCCATTTATAAGATATTTGAATTAAGAAAATATGTATGCATGTATGTATGTTTATGTAATGGGTAGTGAGCTGGTATTTTTTTTTATCCAAACCCACTTTCTGTATTGATTTAATTCTACTAGCGCGCTATGAGGGTGAGAAAGTGGGACTTGTACAATGGCGTTATATTGAAAATAAACCAATTTCCTACATTTGAAATGGGGAAAATATTGTAGCAAAGTATTTATTATTATATTAACAGAGTATCATTTTTTATGTTTATATTTTACTACTCTGTAAACTTCCCTCATTCCTTATCTTTTGTTTATCATTCATAGTTTGTTCTTGCCTTAAATAAATTCCTGTCTCATCCTGAAATTTGTCTTTCCTAATTTTCCACGTGGAAAAAATAAACGAAATAATTGATGGGAAAAAAAGGAAAGAGCTGGAACAATAAGCGTAATCTCGGAAGACATACCCTGCCATCTATAGGCAATTTTGGTAACTAATTTCGTTTTCTCTAATAAAAACAAAGATTTTAAAAATGTTGCACAGAAATGAGTTTTAAGAATATTTTAGTGAATATGTATATATGTATAAAAATTATTGTTTCTTCAGATTTCTACTGTTGCATCATGTTTGAGGCGTCCTCCATTTTTCAAAATAATCTGTGATATTTTAAATTAATTTAAAATGAATATTAACAGATTATGTACTATAGTATGATTCATTTTTATAGTACTATTCCATCTGTAACATTGTTATTGTTTATATCTCCATTATTTATTTGGAGAGAGTGGAGGGACGCGAAGATCACCAACTACGAGACAACAAATAAACATAATAACTCTTGCTGTGAAAAAATAGACACTTCGGCCAGTTATTATTATTATTATTATTAAATTTATTTTCTTAACGTTTCGACAAAAATCTTTTGTCTTCCTCAAGAGAAATACATAAAAATAAAGCAAGGCGTTAAAAATTGTTCCGAGGTTGCAAGGGCGTATCTTCAGGATAATAACCTTTGTTATGTATTAGCATATTTCTTTGTTTCTTGTATCTGCACTATTTTGCATAGTTGGTTATGTTTTCAGAAGATAGCACTATTTTGCATAGTTGGTTATCTTTTCAGAAGATAGCACTATTTTGCATAGTTGGTTATGTTTTTAGAAGATGGCACTACTTTGCATAGTTATTAATTGTGTTTTGTAAGATATAAATACCGTAGTTAGAACGACAGTCCAGTAGTACCATGTTAAGCCAGTCTTGTACCTTATCTTGTGTAGACAATAAAAGCCTTATTTGTCCACGTGTTGGTGAATGGAGAGACATGACGACATGACAACGTTAAAAGGATATTTATTATTTACGTTTTTTATTCTATTTAATTTTGTCGTGTCGCGCTGAGGCGATATATATTTATTGCCAAGCCAAAACTATAGTAGACATCTAAAGTAACAAGACGCACTACTCCTAACGCTGGACTCCTCAACTTCTTCCATACGTCCTATTTATATCACACTAGACGTATGAGAGAATTCCGCGATGGCAATTTCCTTCATACTGAAAGTACATCAATATATATATATTTTTTGCTTATCCCTAGTACAGGTAGTACAGGCCATGATAATCATGGTGGGTAGTTAGCGACTGCTTTTTTTTTTACTGTAAGCGCACCACATGTCTACACATGTGAAAGCAGTTCGACTTTGCACTTACAAATGTGCCAGAGCCCCGTTTGGTTACTTGCACTCGCTGGTGGGGTTGGACTTTTGCAAGAATCGGGGGGCCATTGGAACATTTTTTTTTTTTTGAACAGAAAAAAGTGCCCAATGCGGGGATCGAACCCGGGTCGTAGTGGTCGTAAACCGATGGCAATTTCCTTCATACTGAAAGTACATCAATATTTTTTTTTTTTTGCTTATCCCTAGCACAGGTAGTACAGGCCATGATAATCATGGTGGGTAGTTAGCTACTGCTTTTTTTTACTGTAAGCGCACCACATGTCTACACATGTGAAAGCAGTTCGACTTTGCACTTACAAATGTGCCAGAGATAGCCAAAAATACTAATCAAAATGTAGCCGAAAATTTTCCTCAGGTTTATAAAAAGCGACATGCAAAATTTGGTACCAATTGGTTCAGTAGTTTTTGAGTTTATCGCGAAACAGACAGACATTGACTTTTATATATAGAGAGAAATAGGTTAAACTGAAACACTATGTAAATTGTGCTACAAAACAAAGAGCAAATATGCAAAAAAATAAATATGCAGAAACACAAACTTTATCGAAACCCGCTTGTGAAACGACACAAAGAAGTAGGGAATCAAGGTAGATGATCCTACAAAGTTGCAACATGATATAACACACACACAAAGCCTAATTAAGACCACCGGTCGTATACAGAGATTCACCACAGGAAGAAAGGAATCATAGATGGAGCTCCTGTACTCCAGGCAGCGCAACACCCAACAACAGCCTCCTGGTCCGACACATGTCCAATGGCCACACGTTCCTTCATGCATACGTCAAGGTTAGCGAATCACTGAACAGGCTAGTGTGGAATCAGTCGCGTTTTAGTCTTCGCTTTCCTCGTCCAAATGGACCACAATATTCGGCGATTCTATTAATCTCCTCCGAACGGTAACTGCGGCCTTGCAACATGATATAACGCTAAATAAGGAAGTTTCCAAGCAAAAAGTGATGGCTGATACCAGCGTCATTCGCTGACAATTCAATCAACTAGGATTGGTTCACCAGAACTAGTGTGCCCATAGACACCCTTTGTTTATAGCATAACTATGCTATATCAACTTAAAATCCTTCGACAATTACTAGAAAGAGAAAAATAAAATCACCAAAAAAAGATGAGTTTCTTATATTTAATGCTTTGCGTTTCAAGCTTCGGGTATTAACGACCCTTCTACAGGAATAAAAACCAAAGAATGAAACTATATTGATCAACTGGTGTTTGTATATAACCAGTTGATCTATCTAGTTTCATTCTTTGGTTTTTATTTCACATTTGTACTATTTTTTGACATATAGCTGTTCTTCATCAGAATGTAGTATAGTCATTTTAGCTATAGAGAACAGCCATCATGAAATACCCCTCTAGGCAATTCTCTTCATATCTTCTAATTCCAGACCAAATATACTCGTATTTGATTGTCAAACCTAACTATCCTTAATTTAACTCTTTCTTCATTCTATAAAGTGTATCCATCCAGTATGGCCAATAGACGATCACAGGCTAATCACTTATGGTTATTACAAAAAGGTATTTAAAAAAGCGTGTCACTTATCAAGCAATAGCAATAATCTTACCTTTGAAGAAATATATACGTATATATAAAAAAAGAAAATAAATCAAAACTGACAGCTTATCCAAATCATCACTGGTACAAACCATTGAAACAATTAGAAGAACTTCAAAAACTCAATAGAAATCAACAAAAAGCTTTAGCAAGACAAAGAAGTGGCCATATAAAAACCTTAAAATATCAAAATGGACAAAAACCTTCAATAACTGCTTGAAATGCAATAGTGCAGGAGCTTCTCCGGAGCATATTGTTACGTCGTACCCAGACGCTATTCGTAACCCTTGGATACTCAGGATGCCACAAAGATACACATGTGAATTCGAAGGGATTGCAGCTAAGTTTAGTTTATTAGGTCTCACTAACAGAAGGAATACAACAGTGGGACTTGCTTTCAACCTCCCCGTCAGAAGTATCCTTAGTGCCGTGGATGTCTTCTTGTGGAACCTCCCGCTCCACACTATTCAAGTCCAGCCTGGACTTACACCGGCTTGTAGGCCGCTACGATGTCAGGCTCTCCTGGCACCACCTTGCAGGATCATCCACACGCCCGGAGGCAAGTCGCCACGTCTTCTCCTTGCCGCTGATGTCACCCGACTCTGTCCTCCCCCACACAGGAATGCTGTTTTTGGCGCCTGCCACATGGCTGCGGAGGCTGCTAGACTCCACCCCTCTTTCCCCAACTTTACTCTGGTATCTTGGTCTTGTCATCCATGTAACAATATCATGTCATGCTCAGAACTGACAATAGAAAACCTATTCTCCAGGCCTATAACTACCATCGCAAAATTGGAGAGGAGTGGACTTCAGGAATTGGTTTAACCATGGAGATAAGCGCCACCACCACAAAAAGGTACAAGACACCGTAACTCTTTTTATTAATTGTATAAAGTAGCTTTCGGGCAAGTCCTTCCTCAGCAAACTAAAACATCTTTATGCAACTTATGCTTATGCAAATAAGAAGATCATAACACAGAGCATATTTTAATAGGTGCTCGCTTGTTACAGATCTAAGAGAACGATATCAAATGAACAGTTTCTGTATATGCCAACAAAGAATGATATTTAAAACAAGTTCTGTGTAGACTCTATCTCAACTACCGTTGACCCATGTAGAATAATGTTTTATTATATTATCACAGTAAAAAAGGTTTGGGGGGTAAAAAGGAGAAGAGATAAGCTAAGTTAAATGGATAAAAATAATTATAAATTAAGGAAATAATGTCAAAGACCCAAACGGCTGACGATCGGCTACACCCCTCAAGATGGCGGCTAATGTTTACAAACTTCCCACTTAGCGCGCCCGCCACCTATCGGAGCTTAGGTACATGACATTCACCAATTGCCGATGTATTATTCACAGTTGCACGCTATGTATATTTTTGGTTATGACAATATATTCCCCTAGTATCGCATTCAAGACAAAGATTATAAGTGTAGAGGCATTGGTATTTCTTGTGGTCTCTTATGGATGTTAGAGATGAAATCTCAGAAAAGAATAAATTTAATAGAACTTTTGAAATATGGACAAGGATAAAGCTACCCAGTGTATCATGGAGAGATAAAAGGACAAATATTTCAATCCTAATCCTGGTAGATTCCCTTCTAGAATCTCCAATATGCAAACAAAGACTAACCTATTAGAAGAGAAAAATGCTCTAAAGTACAAACTAAGAATAAAAACAGTAGCAATGTGTTCTGAATATTGTCGCGTAGAAAATAAATTAAAGAGAAGTCGATGTTAAAATTAAGTAAAGTTTTATTCTTAGTAAGAGAGTCTTGATCCACTCAGCCGAGATGATCGAATAAATAAATAACTACCAACAACAAGTATGTAGCCTGCTTTACATAAAACAAAACATAAAGAGATAAAGAAGTAAATATTTACATATATAAAAGTAAATGCCGCAATATATTGTTGCGTATAAGGCCTGAAAACACCTACAACCTCAGCCAATAAATGGCGCTTTCGCCTGTTTCTGATCTGAAACTGGTGTGGGAATCGCCAACTGCTGTAGTCCTGTTTCCTGGGGCAAATGTTTGTAAATACACGTTTATATTGGCCCTAGGAGTTAACGTAATGTAAATACCCGTTGAATGTTATTCTAGTTATATGTAATGTGTAGTAGAAATGACAATAAAAGAAGGAGTGTTAGAAGCCTTGTGCCGGTTGCTGTTGTTACTTTCGCCAACGCCACAGTCTCTACTCTTCTGGTAAGTCTCGCGTGTCCCCCCACCAGTGGTAGGGCCGAGAGATACTGCCAGAGGAAAGGAGTTCCACTTGAGTGGTGGTTCTCGAAGGTCCTTGGGTAGTTTTTAGGGTAGGGCCGAGAGATACTGCCAGAGGAAAGGAGTTCCACTTGAGTGGTGGTTCTCGAAGGTCCTTGGGTAGTTTTTAGGGTAGGGCTGCAGAGAGCAACGGGAGCCCGGGGTAGGTAACCCACGAAGGAGGAAGCGGCGTAGTCGCGAAGAATCCGGAGGGGCAGCGCGCGACAATATATATATCCTCATTTTCTCAACTTAAAGCTATGCCTGTAGAAGGATTGCAAAGATCCGCGAAACCTTTTCTTTTTTTTTTTGCATGAATAAAGAAACTTATATTGCTACTGTTTATATTCTTATCTTAAAGACTGACCTACTTAGAGAGGGGATTTTTTAGAAAATATGATGTTGAGAAAAATTGGCGGAAGAAGGAAGACCTATAATGAGCTGACTAGAAGAAGTCAAGGAGGCTATCGGAAGGTCACTGAATCCATGCACCCTGATCACAATACCAGTCAACAAAGGTGCCTTGTTCGTATGGATGTCCTCTTCTGGATTGATGTCTGCCATATAGAGGGCTACAAGAATGGCCGGGCAACCACATATACAGTTGCCCGGCCATCCTTGCAGCCTTATATATGGCGAACATCAATCCAGAAGAGGACGTTCATACGAACAAGGCACCTTTGTTGGCTGGTAATGTGATCAGGGTGCACGGACCGATCTGATCTGCTCCACTGGATAAGTTACGAGAGATGGTCACTAACAGATCAAATTGAAGTAAATTTGTTTTTTTTTATATAGTCACTTAGAGTCAAACTTAATGAATATCAACAAGATAGATAAAATCCAACGTTTAATAGCCATATTCCATGTGTCCCATCCATATTCCAATGGAAATTCATTATTAATAAAGATTCCAGATTGACAAAGCGGTCGAAATTAGCGCATGCATTTTCCACTGTCTTTTTGACAGGTTAGTACGCTTTTTTATTTGAAAAATATTGGAACAAGAATAAATATTTTTTCAGAAAAAAAAAATTGTTACTCAGAAAATTTCTTTCCGTGCTCCTCTCTTTCTGTTTTAGTCATTCTTATGTTTGTCTTCCCTTCATTTTCTACGCGACAATACGCTACTTTTCATCTGTTCTATCCCGATAATAATACAATCTGGTAGCTATAGATGGAAATTTTTTCGGGATGAAATTGATCTAAAAAGGCATAGGTCGCCTCTCCCGTCAAATTAAGTGCCAAAACTAGACGCCGCAAACTAGCGTCCTCGGGTCGGTAACAAAGCCACAACACCAGTTTTGGCAAACTGAGAAGTGTCCATCTAGAAACCATGGTTTCGGGCTAATGGCTAATGCCCTCCCCCTTTTCCATCTATATTTTGACCCTAGATTTGGCCCAGTCACTTTGCCAGGTAGATTGTGAAGATCCCATTGGATCCAGCGTGAATCTCATGGAATAAAGTCCGCCCTAGACTGACGAGGGCCATTAGCCCGAAACCATGGTCTCTAGGTGGACGCTTTCCAGTTTTCCAAAGCTGGTGTTGTGGCTTTGTTACCTACCTGAGGCCGCTAGTGCGGCGACGGTCAATAGATGACGTCTAGTTTTGACATTTAATTTGACGGGAGAGGAGTCCTATGTTTTTTTCAAATCTGGTAGTTGTCTATTGAAGAGGGGATGTTTCAATAATCACCACGTGGGCCGAAACACTAAGCTTATCGTCTAATCATCAGGATTTAGGGCATCCTGACCAAGATGACCAGCAGAACGTCCGTCAGGATGTCAAGGAAGATAGCCACTTCTGGAGAGATCATTAAGAGGCCCCGGAACTTCTTTTCCTTAACTTTCCCCGACTGACCTAGAATCTATCTCACGGTATCGAGCTACCGGGACTTTCCCTGATCTCATTCAGATGGCCTTCAGGCTACTTACTGATGGCTTTGGCTAAATATAGCGACTTGCTTTGTTTGTAGAGAAATACTGTGTTTTTACGATCTCTTGTTATTAATGAATAAAGGAATTTAATCTATTTTTGTCACGTGTATGATCCTTTCTAAAATAAAATAAGTTTCTACTTATTCTTATACTAATTCGTATAACAGATGGGCCATAATGTATTATGTTAATATAAATTAATCAACCGAATTAAAAAAAATCTCCTGGACATGAATTAAATAATTAAACAGGTTTCTGGTGTTGAGTTTCTTTTCATTTTATTCTAGCAGTCTCAAACAAGAAGAACATAAATAAACGAATAAAACGCTGCCTGACGCCAAACTATTACAAAGTCTATATACACATATATGTTATATTAAAAGATTATTTTATTTAAAAAATTATATTTCATAGATTCAAATATTCTGTTTATATCTACTACCAGATGTCCGGACTTTCTCTATATAAAACCGATTGTTTTTGTTTCTCGTTGGCCGGCTCAAACCTTGTAATTATGTAAATAATATTTTGTTTTCTTTGTTCTACTCGCCCTAAGACAGGCAGTACTTTTATCAAATTATGTTCTTATATATCCCATAAGCTCAATTAAAGCTATTTCTAATCTTCATTATTTTTATTATTATAGTTTCAAGATTTTAAGCACGACTGCATTACCATAGCCTAATCCTCAAGATAATCAAAAATAAACAGAAATCTCATTTTTTTTATATACAACATATATATATATTCGGATATTTTTGCATATTTTTTTCTAGTTAGAATATATTATTATTTAATGTAGAAGAACAGAGATGCCCGAAAGTTTGAGACTGTTTTAATAAAATGAAAAGAAATCATCTCCAGAAACCTGTTTAATATTAACTCATATAGAGATAGCTTAGAGAGGCTGCTGGAATTTGAATGAAATCTCTCTATTCAAATATTTCACGATTCTTAAAAAAAAAGTTATTTTCGCTTAAAAGAACAAACGAATTAATAAACGCTCGCTTTTTCGAATGTACTAGCTTTAATATTTAATGCGGATTCACCGCAAATAAAGGTAAAAAAGCAAAAGCTAATCACAAACAAATAGATAGAGAATTCACCACAGAAACGCAAACAATGCATCAAATTTTATATAAGAACGCAGGCAAAAAGCCATAGACAATTGACAATTCAAACAATTTTATTGATTCTTCCAATCAATTTCTAGAGAGATAATAAAAATTAATTTTAAATAAAGGATAATATATATAAAAATACACTAATCTCAGCAAATATAAACAGGTATCATATTCTAGTGAAGCCATAATTGTAAATTGATAGGCAATTCACCACAGAAACGCTAACAATGCATCAAGTTTCATATCAGAACGCAGGCAAAAAGCCATTGACAACAATTTAAACAATTTTATTGATTCTTCCAATTAATTGCCACAGAGATAAAAATTAAGATCAAATAAAGGATAATATATAATTAAGTAGTAAATAAAGGGTAGATAAAAATATAGGAAAATATACATAGTGTATATGTGTACAAATTAGAGGTATAATCAAAAAAGGTTTTAAATGAGCAAATCATCATATGAATCTTAAGAGATATCCTTGATCTAGTATATAGAGGTTTACTTAGGACATATAATGAGAGCAAACGGTTTGGAAAAGATGTTGATGTTGGAAAAAATTCAAGGAAGAGGAAAGAGAGGAATACCTGCAATGAGCTGGCTAGAAGAGGTCAAGAAAGCTACCGGAATGTCACTAGATGAGCTGTTTTTGATCGTTACTAACATCAAATTGGAGAATATTTATCTATATAGTCAACAAAAAGAGATTGAACTTTACTTGATTGGACACAAACAACATATATAGGATAATAGACTTACAGGAATCTGTATTTTGAAAGGAGAACACCGGAGAATGCCTATAACCTATGTATATTACATCAAATTAATTATAGCTATATACGTTCAGATATTCCATATAACTTTGTAAATACAAAAATCTTTCTTCTTTTTCACTCATTGCTCTATCTCTCAGGAGAATCGGTATATATGAATAAAGGTCTTATTTGATTGTGATTAGCTTTTGCTTTATTACACACATTTGCGGTGAATCCGCGGTAAATCCAGGTATAATAAATTTCTTTTCTTCCAATTTACCCAGACTCTCCTATTATTTGATTGCCTTTATATAATTTTCCTGTATATAAATATCATATTACCATTAAGGTACTATTACTTTTTTCCTGCATGTATCCTACATTTCTGCTTGGAGAATCTGTATAAGACTAAAAGTTCTTAATAAAGCTTTTTGTTGTTGTTGAATAAATGTCTTATTAAAGGTATTGATTGACTGATATATAGGATAATAATGCTATAAACCGGGGGGTGAGAAGTCCAACCACACCAGTCCCCCCTGGACCCTTGGAATATTTGACCAAATTCTGGTCCAAAGTGACAACGTGGCAACGGCACCCATTTTCCAATGAAGAGCAGATAGAGGACATTGCGACTGCTGTGTTAGAGATGCTTGGAGACATCTGAGACTCTTCATTGGACCTGACAACAACAATCTAAAATTGACATGGACCCAGAACAGAAGCTTTGCACATCTAAGATAGGGAACATTGTGACTTCTGTGATAGAGATGCATGAAGACATCTGAGGCTCTTCAACAAAACATTTCTCTGAATAATCAAGATATAATCGAGGAATGTATTAAACAAAAATGAGAGATTATTTGCCAAGATATTATGTGTCATCTATATATCTATTAATGATGAAACATTTATCTTAGATCGATTATTTATGTTATTTTTTAATATTTTGACTAGGATAATCGCCATTCTTTTTTAATCGGTACATCTCTAGAGACTCTTTCTTTGCAAATGTAATGCAATCCAAATGGAAATCATTACACTAGATATGTACTCCTTGGAAGTGATAGGCGATTAGCCTGGTCGAAATATTGAAGGATACAATAAAAAGAGTTAATCTAAGATATTCGTCTTAACATTAATGTCTGTCAAGTGGATTGCTTTCTATTTCGTATATAGGCATCTATGGAAATGAGAAAGTCGACAATTTAGCAAAAAATACCTGAAATTTCATATCCTCAATTTAATTCCCTACAGTCCTACATGATAAAATATATCATTTTAAAATACAGAAGATCAATAAAAACCATAGGGCGCCTATTCCCTCAAAATAAACGTCAAAACTAGACGTCATGTTTATTTTGACAAGAGAGTCGTTCTATGGTTTTATAAATCAATTTACCCCTGGAAAATGACCACAGAGGATTAAGCTATTTACAGTTTCACATATGTATAAATCGTTCTGAAAATAGAGCACTTAAATCATTAGATAATAAAAAGGCATATATTGGATTGAATAAAAGATTTATTACAAATATTTTAAAATATAGGTTAGACCTCATTATTTTTTTCCTTTAATATTTTAAGATATTTAACTTTTTCTGACTGTAATTTTTATAATAATGTTTTCATACACAAATTTCCCCCACCTACTTTGTATTTTTTTAATTATTTCAACTGTGATATTATAACACTATGCGGCGCTGAGTTTGTGTATACAAAAATGTAATGCCTTGATAAAGGTTGGCGATCAGCCAACCGAAATATTGGCAAATAAAAATTTTAATCAATTCAATATATGCCTTTTATAATCTAATATATATAAATAGATGTTTTGAATATCCGTGATGTGAGAATTGAACAAAATATATACCTTACCTTAATCAATGGGAAGACAATTTCAATCAAAATAGGTGTGACAGCAGGAATTCACTAGCGGATGCTTGACAATAAGAAAGACAATGAAACGGAGGTCGGTTGAAGGGTGGTCTAAACCGTTGGTTTTTCGACCGCTACGACCCGGAATTGAATCCCGCAGTGGACACTTTTTTCTGATTAAAAAAATGCTCCAATGGCTCCCGATTCTTGCAAAAGACCACCCCAACCAGCGCGTGCAAGTAACCAAACAAGCTCTGGCATATTTGTAAGTACAAAAGTCGAACTTATCTTCACATGTGTAGATATGTGGTGCACTAACAGTAAAAGCAGTCGCTAACTTCTACTCACCATGATTATCTTGGCTTGTACCTTGAACTATGGATAATAATAAAAAATACATTGAAACAAATATATCAATTTCTTATATTATGATGCATTAGCGCACCATCTGTTGTGAAAATTCGAAACTATTACAGACGCGTATGATTCTTTTAAAAACTAAAGGCATTATAATTTGTTTAGTTTTTGAAAGAATCATACGCGTCTATGATAGTTTCGAATTTTCATATCAATTTCTTGTTGTGCGTTCTTAACCAACCAAATCATTTACAGCAATGATGATAGAGAAGGGGGAAGACATTTCACACACATTCCAAATGAAGATTGACGAGTTAGCTGAGACCGAAGAACCAGGTCGTGTCTCCCCTATCACATTCCGAACGGGGAGGTGCATTCCGACAGCTTTAAGACTTCCTTCACGAAGCTTTCCCCTGGGAATTTCTTCAGTGAGACGGTGGGGTGCATCGGGGTTGATATCTGGGTTGGTAGACAATTCGTTGAAACCCTCCATTTTAGACAGTCACGATCAGAGATCCAATCTCGCATTGGCCACTTTTTTTTATGACGTGTTCGCGCCTATTATAGAAATTTTGTTACTTTAACTAAGTATGCAAATTTTGATTATTTAAAGCTACCAGATGACCAATAAAACCAGTCTGTTTGTAGTCACTCTTCGAATCGGTCTAGTTCTCTGAGTCTGTGCTTCAATTATTTAGCGTTTGGAGATTCACCTAGTCGAAGAGGGTTGATGTTGCTCATGTAGTTAGAAGGTTTTATAAAGAATCGAACGGATCTAATTCAAGCGTAACAATCAGCTAACAAAGGTCTAGCCTATCTAGATACAGTCCACCAAACCAAAACATAAAGTACTAACCAGGCTTATAGACAAAGGAAGTGAATTCCTAGCTTTCGTTGCTAGGCCTTCATCCGCTACCGTCCATGAAGAAAAATACTTTTTAAAGCCCCCGATAATTACAAATTTCTAACCTCATCACGAATGCAAGTAACCAGTTGCAGTAAAATAGGTTCTTAACTATTGTCCACCATGAATATCATAGCCTGTACCAAGGTAGTAGAGTAATAATAATAATAGTAAAAAGGGCTGATATACCCCATACCCCAACCTCAAAATGTAAAAAACGAAACAGAAAAAGGAGAGGGCAATAATTTTAAAATTGAATTATTAATTTTAATCATAGAGAAAGATTTATAAACATAGTAGGACTTATAAACACACACAAAATAATAATATTATAAAATAAATAAAGCTTCCAGGGTTAAGTTTCTTGTTCAAATTTTTATTTTCAAGCTTTCGGACTTGTCAGTCCTTCAACAGTAGTATCACGATAATAAATTGATGATATATAGTATTTTTATATACAAATTAATTTAAATATTAATGATATTGAAAGGGAAAGAAAATAATTGACTGACTTTCATAGAAGGGAAATAAATAGGCAATTTAGGATTGTTTTTCCATGACGAGAATGGAAATGAGCCATCGCAACGTTGGAAATATAAATAAAATGTTTTTCCATCGCAGTAAGGACAGTAGAAGTTTGATTTATTTGTTAAAGAAAGATTCTCATCTCAATGTCTTCATTTATTATCTAATTTAATATATTCTTAAATTTTATATTTATTGTATTCTTCTTTGTTTCTTTCTAACTTTATATTCTTCTTTCTTATCTTTGGGTGAAGTAGAATGCGTCTGCCTTTGTTATTAAGACTGGGAGCACTACTCAGTAGCAGGCCGACTTTGCTCCAAAAGAAATGGCCGCCTCTGACATGAGGAACAGACGCCATGTGCAGCTGCTCCTAACATGGAGTACAAACGCTGCTTATCCTGTATCCCTGGATAAGGAGCCCTTACAGGGTACTATCAGCCGGGCCAGCTGAACCCAGGTTTTTTAGAGAGCTTATTACTGCTCCCCCTTCTCCTTTTTCATCCGGGCTAGGGACCGGCAAAGGCGGAGTTTTCTAACTTTATAAACAGTAACTACTATCTTCGAATGTTTTTTATTTTTTAAACTTTGAAATTTCTAAATTAAAAATGTGTAAACTTGATTTGTAAATAGCAATGTTCTTTATATAGGAAATGAAAGCATTAAAGCATGAATGCTTCTTTCACACACAAACTTTCACTGTCCTTATTGCGATGAAAATATTGAGAGGGCTTGGCTCATCAGTGGCATTTTTCATCGTAGTAGGGACTGTAGAGAGACTGTTTTATGTGAAAAAGAAACATTCATGCTTCTATTTCTTATATATAAATCGTATTATTTCCTTATAATTATCCCTTGATGTGATATTGCGTCTGATTTGATAATAATCAAAATAAGTTATGTAAATTTAGTATATATATGTGTGTGCGTGTGTGTGAAAAATAATAAAAATAAAAAGGTCAGGTGTTGATATTAAAAATAAAAAAGGTATATCCTGACCAGGAGCACATGTGCTTTTTAGATGGCAGAGCGCCGTCTGGTGGAACAGAAATCAACTAAATTAATTGTAGAACGACATTTGAAAATTATCCCGCATGTGTTTCTTTTGAACGAAAAATCGAAATTTATTTTAAGGAGAAATAACGATTATTTCTATTCTTAGGGACGAAGAATGAAAGGATGAATTGTGAAGGGTAATGATGAAAGAAAAATAAAATGTCAAGGGATGGGAACACTTTATTTTCCGTTTATCATTACTCTTCACAATTCATCCTTTCATACATCATTCCTAAGAATAGAAATAATCGTTATTTCTCCTTAAAATAAATTTCGATTTTTCTTTCAAAAGAAACACAAGCGGGATAATTTTCAAATGTCGTTCTACAATCATAAGCCGCATTATATTGTATTATATATATATATATATTTTTTATTTTTTTTAAAAACATATATTTTATTTTTTCATTCATTGACTGCTCTGCATTTTTGACCATATATTCAAAAAAATATCACTTTTAATTATTATTGTTGTAAATATGTATATTTAACCCTACCTATCTTTTATCCACGATTATAGAATTCATTATATAAATTCTATATTCCTGTGATATAAATAATTTTATGTATATTTTTACTTCAAGAGATTCAAAAATAAAAATCTGCTTGAAAGGTAAATAATTATTTTTATTTTTCCACGACTGCACCTCTTTTCAACAATCAAACACAAAAAAAAATTCTAATCTATAACATATATATATATCAACAAATATAAAAGGCACCTCTCCTGTCAAAATAGACGTCAAAGTTAGACGCCATCTTTGACGGGAGATGTGACCGTTATAGATTAATATCCTCCCGGCAAAATTTCAATCTATATATATTAATGTTGATATAAGGAAACCTTGCCGGGAGTAGATTGATATATAAAAGTATAGGGCGCCTCTCCCGTCAATTTAAACGTCAAAACTAGACGCCATCTATTGACTGGTGTTGTGGCTTTGTCACCGACCCGCTAGTTTGCGGCGACGGTCAATAGATGGCGTCTAGTTTTAACGTTTATTTTGACGGGAGAGGCGCCCTATGCCAGGAATATTCTAATCGTGAAACTAAAAGTTGCTGATGGCTTGCGCCATCTATCGGAAAAAAATAGAACATACCATCAGCAATTTTTAATTGCACTATCAGGAGATGTCTTAATTTATCCACCTGATCCCAGTGCAATTTCACTTTTGTACTATTTTTTCACAATAAGGAAATGTTTCTTTTTATCATTTCGATAAAAAGACAGGCTTTCAAACCTTGCGGTTCTTTTCCAAGGTGGAACTTGTGTAGTTCTTCCTGTACAAGTACTGTAAAGTTCGAAGCTCATGTTTAATTGATATAATAAACATTTCACCCTTGTTCTTAGAATTATTTTTAAGAAAAATGATATATTTGTAGAAAAGAAAAAAGGCTGATAATTACGAAGATCCTTTATTAACTTAAAAGTATTTATAAACAATACGGAAAGACAAGAGATTAAATTATTTTTTAATCTATTCCTATCAATCTGCTTTTTCTTAAATATTTGCAAATTATGGGGAGAAAGGGTTTACTAGTTTCTATTTGTGTTATTGAATGAAGATTATATAAAATATCCCAAGTACAACCTTTCTCTTTTTGGAAAACAAATAGTACAAAGGTTAAATTGTACTGGGATCCGGTGGATAAATTAATAAAAAAGGAATCTCCTGATTGTGAAACTAAAAGTTGCTGATGGCTTTCGCCAAATGTAAATAAATAACAATCAACGAATAGTGGATTTTATCTGCACTTGTAGCTCAGCATTAACATTCTAATTATCAAAATAAAATGTTACATCACTAAGGAACAATCCTCATAGAATAATCTCCTGAAATATACTCTGTAGAATTATTATTTTCTCGATGAGAGTTCATTCACGGTAATAGATGGCAGATCTATCAGTGATAAATATGGAAACTTTTATTCTTCAACTCAAGGATCCTCAGTTATAGATCTTTCTATTGTTTCGCCTGCAGTACTTGAGCTGATTGTTGATCTTACTATTGAATGCATGCATTATTTGGATCATCTACCACTTGTCCCAAATTTTAATGGTCTAAACAATCAAAAGGCAAAAGATAATACGAAGTTTCGTTCTGTTGGCAAGTATTCCTGAACAGGCTGACAAGGCTACATCTTACAAGTGCAGCTTGAGGGATTCAACGAATTTACTAGTGGAAGACTCCACAATTGACTCACAGGTCGAAATGCTTACAAGTGAAGTCCAACCGGCAATGCCAAGGGCGGGGAAGATGACTAGGAGGAGTTCTACATAGCTAAGAAGTTTCAGAGCTGCTACCAAATAACTCCACAAGACCTAACACGACGTGGTAAATCGATGTATAGTAACTTTCTTTGCCTCCAATTTGCCCAGATTAATCTATTAGCTTGATTGTCTTTATATCACTTTCTCTGTACATAAATTTTATGTTACCATTAAGTTCTATCATTGTTTTCCCTGCATGTATCCTATATTTCTGCTTGGAGAATCTGTATAAGACTAAAGGGTCTTAATAAAGCTTTTGTTGTTGTTGTTGAATAGTGGATTTTTATTCCGACAAATGGTTCAAGCCATCGGCAACTTTAAGTTGCACGGCCAGTAGATGCCTTTTTCTTTCTCTTTTTGAAGTTATTTTTCTGTAGGTATACTCTACTTCTGAATTAAATGTGTGGCCGTTTTATCATCGGCCAATAGATCAAATAAAGGCTTGTAAATCTTTGATTTATTAGGTAGATACAGGAAAGCTGAGTGTCTTTCCTCCAACTATCAAAGTGTACGTCTACCGAGAAGTAGACGTGATGGTATTCAGGATGACTGAACGACGCCCCCCCAAGTCGAGCGGTAGAATCAATAACTCAATTAGGGTCATCGCGAGGCACGTGCAGGCGATGATGCTCAATGATTATCACGTTACGTTCTTGTTACAGGGAGAAGAACTCAATCCATTTTGTCTCCATCTAGAGTTCTTCAGAAGGTTGTCAATTAGTCGCAAGAAAGGCAGTTCTTCAGAATAATAACGATATATAAATCAATAATGATTGTTTCATATCGATATTCATGGGATTGTGCATCTTCACTGAGATCCTAGTCAAACTGCTTTTCAAGTATGTAGACATGTGATGTACTTACAGTAAAAGCTGTCGCCAACTTCTAACCACCATTATTATTAGGGCTTGTACCACGTTGTACTAGAGATATTAATAATGGAAAAACTAGAATCCTGATGAACAAATAATTAATAAACAACCGAAATTTTGCGATTTAGATAAGGTATTCCTTATTTATTTTGTTGTTATCGACTTCAGGGGGGAAACAAAACTGAACGGCCTAACCTGCCTTTCACCGAAATATCTCAAAAACTTATATAAAGCTTCTCTCTGAGTCGCTGACCTATGAAAGCTTTGTCTATTTACATTCATGGACAAAACTTAAGTAAGTTGTACCTTTTAGCATGTATATCGGGATTCAGACAATAACTCTGAAAGATATTAGAGTGATCTTTATTGAAAATACATGAGATAACCAAGTATGAACAAAATTGCCTCTATCTCATAAAAAAAAAAAAAAAAAACATAACCGGCAATATCTAAAGACTTTTCACTTCCTTAAGTTTTGTACATGAGAGTGTACAGTACCATTTCTACAGTTCGGCAGAAAAGCTTAGAAAATCGTTAGAAAATAAAAAATAAATTAATAAAAAAACAGCAGTTATGTCTCTCTACCAAGACTGCATACAGCTGTTGGTATGCTTACTTATGGATACTTTCTACCATTGCTTGCCTTTATCTATTTTTCTTGAACCTGAGATGACTCTTATTTGAAAGAAAATGTCTTAATCAAAACTTTTTTTAATGTAGTCCATTGATTTTCTTGCTCGTGAAATAAAAACACCATAAATTGCGGAAAAGAACAAGTTACATAGGTTCTTCATCATGGCTACTCTAGCTTTAGGGTCCCTATTTTCTAAAGAACGCTATACCCAACATATAAATATTTTAAAATGTAAACTATTTTAGAGTAAATACAGTTACCATGTCTATAGCCCTCCCTCTTGGGACTCATCGAAATAGGGTGCTATAGAGAGGTCACTTTCAATGTAAAATGTTTACATTTTAATGTTAAAAATCAGGCGCTATAGAGAGGAAGGCGCTATTTAGAGGGGGCACTATAGACAGTTTTAACTGTATTTATTAAAAAGTAAAACAATTATGCACATTATATTTCTTTAAATTCCAATTATTTCGGCCCAGTTCATCATAAAATTGCAGTAGTAAACACTATCTCCAAAATATTAACAACACGCGTTCACTAAATAAACGATGAAAAAATAGAGAGAAATGATATTTTTAGAGACATAAAAGCAAATTATTATTCAGATATATTTTCTAAAAACACATTTTTCAACCCAAATTTGCGCAATAAAACAACAGCCTTGACCAATCAAAAAAGTTCTACTACGTCCTCCCTTACAGCTACGGCTCTAAACGCATTTCCAGAGTCCTGAAGAGAAACAATATTATTGCTACACATCAATCTTCATTCAAATCGAGAAAAGATCCTACGCCACCCAGACACTAAACAAGTTAGCAAAAATTAGAGAAAGCAAAAACAATTTAATTTACAAAATACCATGTGATGATTGTTCAGACAATTTAAAGTAATTCTATAAGAGAAACAAGCAAGCTTCTAAAAGATCGCATCAATCAACATAAATCAGATTTATGAAATTAAAATCCATTATCACTCTTTATAGACCACGAATTGAACAACAACCACACACATGACTTTAATAAAACAAATATTTTATACCCTAACATATGAGAAAAATATTGCCGATTATTTTTGGAAAGTTGTACTTCTACAGAAGGCAAAGATAGTATAAATAGGAAGCTTTAAATACCAGAAGATATATTCCCAATTTATATATTTTTAAAATTACTACTATACAGTAGAATGAACAAAGAAAGACTTGTATATTCCATTACAACAAGAAATATTTTACCCTCAACATGCCGATTTTATTAGTTTCGAGGTCTTTGGCATAATTCCAATAACAACACATTTGCATTTGCTTTGAACCCATCACTTGTGATGTTAAAATCAGGATGTTAGATTAATGATAACAACATAAAATTGATGTAACAGAGTCTATAAGATTTATAAATTTAATTACCATCTATCGTTACAATTAGTAACATATACATTTTTCGGCAATGTGTTTCTTTTTAGTAATATCATCAAATATGATTTCAAAATAAATCAAATAAATCTATAATAATTGGAATACTCTTTTATAAATAAAATTCATCATAGAATTTGACGTATATTTTAAAAATGGGTTTGTATTTTGAAGATTGGAGAAGAAATCGACGTCCTTTTATATTAGAGAAGACAACGTTTTTGGTTTTCAATATTTGAGTTATGACAGCCAAAGATATGTGTCACTTAGCCCACTGAAATATAGGCCAGATTAATGTCACGTCCACTTATCATCTTGACATAGATTCTTTAAATCTCTTTTGAAGCATACAAAAATATAATGATTCACGAAATTTTGCAAAATAACTTACCGCTTATCAGATATACAAGATTGTAGTAGATTAGAAGAGATCGTTATTTCAAAATCGTTGCACATATGTAAAATAGGAAAAGGGGATGACTGAGAATTCTTATCAGTAGGGATAAAATGCATAATATGTTGAAATTTTAAATTCCTCTCGTATCAACGGGACATTGTCTTAAAAGAAAAGAAGGCGATTTTACAAAATCTTTGCACATATGTAAAGTAGAAAAAGTAGATGAATGAGTAATCTTATCAGTAGGGATAAAATGCATAGGTATGTTGAAATCTTGAATTCCTCTCGTATCAACGGGACATTGTCTTAAAAAAGAAGAGGGCGATTTTACAAAATCTTTGCACATATATAAAGTAGGAAAAGTGGATGGCTATTGAAAATTCATATCGGTAGGGATAAAATGCATAGGTATGTTGAAATCTTGAATTCCTCTCTTATCAACGGGACATTGCCTTAAAAGAAAAGAAGGCGATTTTACAAAAGCTCTGCACATATCTAAAGTAGGAAAAGTAAATAGCTATTGAGAATTCTTATCAGTAGGGATAAAATGCATAGGTATGTTGAAATCGTGAATTCCTCTCGTATCAACGGTACGTTGCCTTTCTCAGGTTCCAGAAACTTCTGAAAGGTACTAAAGAAATTATAATAAAATCCCTTTTTCTCTCAACTCATCACATCGACCTGCCCACTATATGGGAAAGAACTCTCGCAGTCCACCGGTGGCGGAGTCTTTCCCGTGGTGGGCACCATCAAAGAAGACTGTATAAATGTCATATATTTGTATATTTATCAATTTTTATATTTATTCATCTATACATATCCTTATATTGTTCTGAAAATAGAGCAATCCATACTTAAATCATTAGATAGTAAAAAGGCATATATTGGCAAATAAATATTTTATTCAATCGAATATATGCCTTTTTACTATATAATATCCTTATATATTTAATCTTATTTATTTATATTTATTCATTTTTTTTGTATTTAACCTTATATAAACATTGAAATAAAGTGATTTCAATCTAAATCTCTCTCTCTTTCGAGCCGTGCGACCCCTGCTCCGGGAGGTGTTCGCCTCCTGCGAAGTGCCCCTGGATTTGCAGGCCTGGCTCTTCGGCGTCGGCCTCCATCCCGAGGCAGTGAAACTAACAAGTGTGGCGAAGGCAACCATCTACAAGTACCATCTTGGTCTTGAGTTGGGTAATGCCAGCCAACACATCGACCTGCCCACTCTGTGGGAAAGAACTCTCGCAGTCCATCGGTGGCGGAGTCTTTCTCGCGGTGGGCTCCACCAATGAAGACCTTGTATATATATATATATATATATATGTATATTTATCAATTATTTTATCTATTTATATATATATTCATATATTTATCATTATTAATCTTATTTTTTCATTTTATCTATTTAACCGTATATAATCTTATAAGGACGTTATAATAAATCAGTTTCAATCTCAATCTCTCTCTCTTTCTCTTTGTGGGAGGTTAATTAATCCTTTGAAATGTCCGTAAGCATGCTGATCTTAAATCTACAGAACAATGGATGAATAAATATTCATCATTCTTTTTGGGGTTGAACAGTTCGATTTTTTTCTATTATTTGTTGTTGATTCTTTGAAATAAGACATAAGAGGATCGGTTGTTACTAAATTCTTCAATGTCTTCTTCGTTAGGGCTTCAGAAGACGCATTAGGAAATGGTTGTAAGCATCCAGATAATTGTTGCGCTATAGACAGGAAGTACATCATGTTGAAATCCTAGCTTAATTGTCTTAGAGAATTGCACCTTTTATGTCCAAGAAGTTTTTAAACTGGCCATTAGGAACAACTTTTACTTCCTATAAACATTATTTTGTAACTCATTTATTACCTGATTCATAGAAAATATTCTCGTAATCCATTCAAATAAAAAAGTCGATGTTTGGCTGATTTTATTTTAGACTTTTCTACTTTAAACAAAATTTAGAATATGTATTTACTGTTATTGATTTAGATTTTTAATTCGCATGATTTTAATTGTAACTATTTTAACTCTCTCTGGTCCTTTAGATGTTGTGCTAAATTTGAAAAATCGCGTTAGAACGCCCTTGCAACCTCAAAACAATTTTTAATGCCTTGTCAAATGCTTTATTTTTTATTTATTTTTCCCCTGACGAAGACAAAATATTTTTTGTTGAAACGTTGAAAATAAAACTTTAACTGGCGAATTGTCTGTTTTCAAAGAAATATATATAATTTGTAGCTCTATATATTTTAGCTATTTGAGACAAAGACTTCAGTAAAACGGCCTTTATGCTTGAAGATCAGCTCTTTGGGTTCACCATGTCATTGGAAGAACATTCTGTCAAATCGATAGATCCAACAGATAAACCAGAAGTTCTACCTTTTACAGATTTATTGAAGTTTATATAAAAGGGCGTACCTGGATCTGTAAAGAAAAAAAAAACATTTTTTTTCTTAAAATATTTCGAGAGATTGCTTCTTCTTTATCAATTTATTGCACAGTGAATTTAATTTACAAATTATTGTAGATCATATGAAAACAAATTTGTCATTGAAAAATTTGTTTTCATGTGATCTACAATAATTTGTAAATTAAATTCACTGTGAAATAAATTGATAAAGAAGGAGCAATCTCTCGAAATATTTTAAGAAAAAAAAAATGTTTTTTTTTTCTTTACAGATCCAGGTACGCCCTTTTATATTATCTTAATTAATGGATCGCCTTTTAACTCAAGATATATTGAAGGTTTCTCTTTAGAGATATTTGATGCGCTGGTAGACTTGAAGAATTACCACAGTAAATGTGTACGATCTAAGGAACTGATTTAATGAGCCTTTCGCGGTTTCGCCTTGCTAGGACGTGTACTTAGACATGCATGGCTTAACCTTTGAGACAAGACTACTGGCAGATTCAACCAGGTATCCTTCGCCATTCCCCGCCGTCCTCGGGCCGCCTTGCCGAGACCACGCTTAGGGACGCAGCGTACGCCTCTCCGTGGCGGCCACCGCATCCTTCACCCTCTCCGCCGGAAAGGCCGAACCTCCAAAGGTAGACCTGAAGAGAGAAAGGAAAAATCTCAGCCGTTCATATTTGCTTGAAAGTAATATATTATGGCATAGGTGGTATTTCTGTTTGCTGAAGAAGTTTGATATTTGACCAATTTTCTTTTTCATTATCTTCGAATTTGTACAACCAAATTTTTATAATTAATATTTTTTTTTACGGAGAGAAATAGCGACTTTACCGCATACTTATATAGAATTGGTAGACTAGATTATTCACTATGCTAATGCATTCAAGATCGTAATCCAGAGTATATTTTAATCCGATGCCCACTTTTTGTAGATCTGCAAGTACAATGTCAAATGAACACTTCCAGTTTAAGCTAAATGGTTTACAGTGAAGAGGAATGTTTAAAATTTAACAAGTTCTGTAGACTCTTATCTCAACTACCCTCGACAAACTTCACTAATAAATTGAAAATTCTAGATTTTATTTATATAAATCATTAATTGTGAATAATCTATATTTCTATCATTAAAAAATAATGGTTAATTATAACAATTTATTAAATATTATTGAGTAGTCACACAATAGTCCTTGATAAAGCTTGGCGTTCAGCCAGCCGAAATATTGGCAAATAAATGTTTTATTCAATCCAATATATGCCTTTTTATTGTCTAATATATAAAATAGTTTGAACATTTACAATCAAATATCCACATAGGATATAGTGTGTGGTTTGTAATAAATAAATAATATAAAAAACAATCTCCAATACATTGATAAATCGGTCTGGAGATTAATTTGGTGAAACTACTAAGAGGGTTTAACACTAATGAGCCATGCCCTCTCATCAAATATTTTCTATAATCGCAGTAAGATCTGCAGAGAGATATTTTTGATTATTAATAATAATAAACATAGGTGTCATTAAAACGTCAAATATATTGCCTTTGCCGGTCCCAAGCCCGGATGAAAAAGGAAAAGGGGAAGCAGTAACAAGCTCACTAAAAAACCTGGGCTCAGCTGGCCCGGCTGATAGTACCCTGTAAGGGTTCCTAATCCGAAGATACAGGATGAGCAGCGTTTGTACTCCATGTTAAGAGCAGCTGCACATGGTGTCTGTTCCTCATGTCAGAGGCGGCCATTTCTTTTGGAGCTAAGTCGGCCTGCCACTGAGTAGTGCTTCCAGTCTTAATGACAAAGGCAGACGCATTCTACTTTATCCAGTCATGATGGTTGTCAAAGCAGATACCCTAATATGATTGAGTGGAGATAAGAAGAAGAGAATATTTAATTTATCGTCAATGTATTAGCATATCAATTCATTTAAATCTCTTTGACCTAAATTGTTGAAATTGACGGATGTTTCTACGATACTCGATACAATACAATACTCTTGTAATTTGTATAGCATTTCAGTATTGTCTATGCCAATTGAAATATCTGTCTATATAGCGCGGCCTTGTTGGATTGTTGGTAGGCTAGCTGTTATTGGATAGGACAGGCCGGCGTGAGCTGCTGATGTACATATAATTTGATCTCTTGTCCTTCTTTTATTGTTTTATACCTTTAGGTAATAAAGGATCTTTCTCTTCCTCTACGAATTTATAATTTTTCCCAACATATTTTTCCACTTATCATTACTCTTCACAATTCATCCTTTCATACTTCATCCCTAAGTTTAGAAATAATCGCTATTTCTACTTAAAATAAATTTTGATTTTTCGTTCAAAAGAAACACATGCGGGATATTTTCAAATGTCGTTCTACAATCATAAGCCGCATTATATTGTATTATAAATTAAACAATATGGTATTGTTAATGAATTAGTCATATGGGGGAATTCATATTTTTGAAAGAAAATCAGTTTCACAGAATAAAATATGAAAAATAGTTATAAATGTATCTCTTGAAATATTTTATCTTTCTCAGTAATCTTATTTTTGCCTGTAAGCAAAGGAACAAAGCAACTTACCAGAGAAGTAAGGTATGGGGCGCCATCTATGAATGAGAACTTTAACTAATGACGACTTTTTAAAAATTTTATATCAAATTAGGAAAATATTTCTTAGAATATAATATACTTCATAGTTAAAATATTAATTATAATTTAAAATATTTTTTTTTAAATAGAGCAATCCATAAATAAATCTTTAATTAGAAAAGGCATATATTGGATCAAAATATCATTTATTAGTAAAATAGGTAAAATTAGAAAAAAAATATTAGTACAATAAATGATATTTTGATCCAATATATGCCTTTTTGATTAAAAAAATTAAATATATATAAAATATTGAAAAATATACGAAGATTTGCCTAGTTTCTTTTTAGTATTGATTATAAAATGGCAAGAGCTTTCAAATATTAGCTCTTCCTCGGGTGTGATAAAGAGTTAACATGCGAAAGCTTCCGTTTTAAACAATGGAAAAGTTTTGCTAATTATCCTTTCGAATACTCTAAATAGTAATAAATAAATGATTGTATATATTTGTATGAAATACCTGTTCGAAGAGTTCTTAAACTCAAATGTTTGCTAATTCTTAATAAATTTGGATACCTTTTAATGGGTAATTGATCAAATATTTAAAATATATTCTCTGCAATTTACAACACAATGAAATATATGTATATATAGGGATATATAATAAACATATCATAAATAAAAACCTCACAGCATTTGAGGTCTTAAAAAGTTTCACAGGAAAGTTTGTAGAAGGCGTATAAATTTGACACACAATATTAGATTCTTGGTATTACAGTCTAACTTGGTAATTCGAAGCCAAAGGGACCAAAAAAAATCTTATTATCCAAAAATTCGAATTAAAAATTGAAATTATATTTATAGGAAATTCTAGGGACCAAGATAAATATTCAAATTAAAAACGTTTTAATTATCCATGTTCTACTGTATATTATATTTTACTCTTTAACCTTTATATATACTAAAAATATATTTCAAAACATTCTATTTTATTTGAAATATTTCTTTATCCACAATTAGCACATTATATGCTTGTATAAAATAATGTTAAAATAAATGAAAGAAAATCAGTTTCACAGAATAAAATATGAAAAATAGTTATAAATGTATCTCTGTTAAAATATTTGATTTTTTTTTTTCAAAATCTCTTCAGTTTGCCTGTATGCAAAGGAACAAATCAACTTACCAAAGAAGTAAGGTATGGGACGCCATCTATGAATGAGAACTTTAACTATTAACGATGAAACCTCTTTTTTATTTTATTTTATATCATCCGTTATGATATATTAAAAAGACAAAACGACAAAATAAACACTATTTAAATATTCAAACAAATTTTCTTTGAAATACCCTAATGTTTATATATCAGAGATGTATGAAGACTTATGCGATGTCATCTTTTAGGTTCTCATACTTGAATGGAATCTTGAGAAATTTAATATTCATTTTTATCGCGGCCTAAAACAAGCTCTATATAACTCATATTTTATCGAAATTGTTGCACCAAGTTGCAGCTTTGCAGGATCATCGACCTTAGTTTCTTCCTTCGTCGTGTTATATACCGAGCGGGTGATAAAGAAAAGTAAATACAAGTAAATTACCTTTCAAATTTTTATTTTTATTTATTTGTTGTCTTCCTCGTAGTTGGCGATCCTGAGTCTTCACGTACCTCCTCTCTCTCCAAATTAAACAATCAAGATATAAACAATAACAATGTTACAAAAGGAATAATACCATAGCATATATAATTTGTTTTAAATAAATATTTAATATCATAGAATATTTTGAATAAATTGTAGGGCGCATTAAAATTGATGCAACAATCTATATTCATTTTTAAAAATTCTAGTTAAATCTATATAAGAGGGGGGGGGGGGGGAAGTTAAAAATTATTATACAAATGAGAAATTTCCCTTTCATTATATAACATTTTAGGCACTATCACAGGGAGAGCATACTGAACTGCGGACAAATCCTATGATTTGAGTTTTAAAGCGATCCATTGAATATAATTACATATTCAGAAGAGTAAAAATTCATCTGCAATTCACATGAAAATTTGAAACTATTATAGACGCGTATGATTCTTTTTAAAATTAAATAATATCTACTGCCATTACTGTAATGGAAAAAAATATTGTTTAATTTAAAATAGAATCATAGGCGTCTATAATAGTTTCGAATTTTCATAACAGATGACACGTTAATTCATCACATATAAATAATAAACAAAACGGCTTACAAGAATGAATTTCTTATTTTCTATTCATCTCAAGCTTTCGGGTTTCACAAACCCTTCTACAGGAGTATAAGCCGCCGGACCTGCAGTCCTGGATCTTTCCAGTTGGTCTCGAGGACCATGCCATCACCATCTCCTCAGCGGCGAAGTACGCGATCTACGTATTCTTCGTAAATCACGAAATACGTGGTGTCGCTGGAGACCCACTGGTGATTCTCCACCAAACTCTGCAGCGCTAGCAGAGGCGCCATATTCATTGTACATAGTGTATATAATCCATATTATCTCTTTTAAATAGTACAGACTGTGTATTTTGCATGTATTGACAAGATGTCAATAAAATTATTTTAATTGTTAATTGTCTATAGGAGTATATGATAAAAAAAAGGGTTATAATACCCCGAAGTTGGAGATGAATATGAGAAAAATAAAACAAGAAACTCATTTTCTAAATGATTTTTATTGTTATAGGAGATATTAATTATCACAGGTTCGCGGATTTCGATAAATTACAAAATGGCATAAGACGCTGTAACTCTTTTTATTAATTGTATAATGTAGCTTTTGGGCAAGTCCTTCCTCAACAAACTAAGTTTACTGAGGAAAGGATTGCCCGAAAGCTTGTTTATATCATTAATAGAAAAGAGTTGCAACGTCCTATGTATTTTTGTAATATTTTAAGAGATATCGTAAAGATAGAGGCTGCCCCTGGTCGGAATTCATAGTTCTTCAAATAAAAGATACTTCGGCCAGTAAATCTTTTTATTGTATATATATATGGCAGCAAAAATATTTACTGGCAAAGTATCTTTCATTTGAAGAATCTTAAGAGATAGTTTAAAATATAGAAAAACTTCCAAGAATAACGAAGAAATGTTTCTTTTTACAATAGAGAGAGAGAGAGAGAGAGAGAAGAATCGCGCAATACTCATTGTTAGAAGAAACCAAAGGTAATAAAGAAATTGGTCGCGTTAACCTTTGGTCTCTTTTAACACAATGTTTCTTTTTATTATATCGCTGGAACATATGTTTTAAAACCATAATTATCCTCCCTAAAACTGGTTATATTATAACGTCTTTCCTTTTTAAATTTTATATTCCTACAAAATATCTCAATATCATTCCAATATGGCCTATGTCCCATATATAATGCATGTGTTTTCTATATGTTTTTGAAAAGAGAAATCACTAGAAAATACATGTTGATATATTTTCGATAACTATAAATCTGTAGTGATATGACATTTGGTATTAACATTGTGCAAATTGGGGCTGAAGTTATATAAAATTAGATCAATTTTACTCAGATATCATAGGGTTAGTTCAGAGGTCACTGGATTAGAGGTCAGAGAAAATAATTACTGCATCTACTGATGACGGAAGGCTTTTTTCCGAAAGCTGATAAGAGAGAAATAATGGGAAATTTCAGTAGTTAAGATAGCATCAGATTTGAAATGATTGAAAGTTCTTATTTAGGCTTCAGTATATATTTAAAATTGAAAACTTTAAGGAATAGCGTCGCCTTGTTTTTAAAATCGTGGACAGTTGTGCATGCATAACTTCAATAACTTAATAAATATTGTTTTTAAAAATAATATTTAGTTGTGTAAACACACACACTACAAAATAAAAATTATATTTACAGAATTTTGGAAATAAATAAATCCATATTTAAATCTTTAGATAATAAAAATGCATATATTTGATGCAATAAAAATATGTATTTAGTCCAATATATTCCTTATTTACCTATAATCCAATATGTAACATACTTTGTATGTATTTATTTATATAAAATATTTAAATATTCGATGATTTTTCTTCATAGTTAGGCAGTCGGCAACACTGTACCTTTTTAAAAATAATTTTCCATAAGTTTTATTTTGTTTAAATATTATGGTTAACCTTGTTGTAATTAAATTAAATATTAAAACAAGAAGAATTGTGACTGTCCCTTATTTATAAATAAGAAACGTTACAGAATATATGCCTAATTTACATAATTAAATCACTTCCTTTTGATCGCAATCATTAACATCGTATGCCTCACTTTATTGCACATCAAGAGCAAATGTGATGCGGAGAACAACTGATCATTTCTACTTATCTCTTTTGTAGAGGGCACATAGTGGGTAGATTTAGAGAAATACTAGTTTTGTAGATATTTTATGTAAAACTCATTTTAGAGAAATACAGGGTGATCCAAAAGTCCCGCACAACTTTAAAAATTAATAACTCTGCGAATATTTGCGCTAGAGCAATGCGGTAAACACCATTGTGTACAGGATGCAATGGGATTTTTTATGGCAAATAATGAAAAATTCGAAATTGATTTTAGTTACAACTTTATTCGCTAGATGGCGCTCTACCAGAATTAGAGATTCAGCGGCCAAGTTGTTTGATAAATTGAAAAATATAACTGAACGACACGTATTTTTCCTTTTTTGAATACCAGGAAAGAACCCTAATAATATCAAATGATAAATTAATAAAACACCATTCCGCCAAAAGTTAGAAGAATTGGTTGACGATTTTTAAATACAATCTGAGATATGTAAAATAGGTATATGCAAATTAAAACATGTAGCAAAAAATATTTATATTTTAGATGGAGTTTTTTTAAATAGATTGAATGTTTGAAAATAACTACTGATATCAATACACGATTTTTGAAATGTTAATATAGTACCAAAAATTATGATGGCACTACTAATAGGATTTCGTGCTATAAGGAATGTGTAGTTTCTTGACTAATTGGCGACACTTGACTATTTAACTGGATATTTGTCATGATCCAAAAATGAAATATAGAGGGGAGTGACAAAATATATTTGTCGTACTTTATTCCAAATATCCTATGGGTTTGTCAAATGTTATCATTGTTTATTATACTGTACATAATTTTGAAAATGTATCCCCTCAAAAAAAATCATTTTTAAATCGACCTTTTGCGTTGAAAAACGTAGTAGTAAAATCATTTTGTATTATCTTTTGAGCAAAATTTCTAAAGTTGGGGGGGAGGGGGGGGGATACAGAGAATATTCCTTATGCTATTTCTTCTAATGAGCGAAAAGCGATAAACTAAACATAAGGGATAAAATTGTGTATACCAGTGTTATTCGATAAGTTATAACACTTTGGCCTGCACGACATAATACAAGATGTGGACAAATGACAAACAAAAAATTACTGCTCACAGAAAAAAATGAGTCAAGATGTGAGGACAGAATTTATTATTCCATAACCCAAAACAAAGAGCTGCAAAATATAACACATGAGGTAACTGCCTTCTCTGTTGTATTAGGTCACAATCCTTGCTCAATGTGGCGCCCTTCATTCTCAAACACCGCCTGCAGACGATAGATGACAGAATGGTCACAATTAAATAGTTGAAATTTAAAAAACGTGCCATCTGATAGAAGCCTTTAACATGGCCAATGTGGTAGGCCGGCATCGATAAAAACGCGACTTAATGTACCCCCATAACCGAAATTGTAAGGCGTCAAGTCTGGTGATATTGGAGGCCACTGGTATATAAAGTGGCGACTTATCAACGAATTTCACCGAACGTATCCTTCAGCAATTGTTTGGCACCGCGGGAGATATGAGGAGGTCCTCCAACTTGCATGAATGTTATTTCGCTTAGTGCTTGTCTGTCCTGCAATATGGGAATACCCTTTTCTCTCAAAGTTGAACATAACGTTCACCAAGTTAGAAAAACGGTTTTTAAAATTCTTCCATTGATTTTTTTCAAAGAAAAATGGCCCAATAATAAAAGAAGAAGTGAACCCACACAAAACTGTAACTCTGTGCTGATGAAGTGGTATTTCTGTAAAAATCCTAGGGTTTTCTGTTGCCAAAATGTGGCAGATTTGAATGTTAAATTCCTCCTTTAGATAAAAGTGAGCATCATCTGTTCTTAGAACATTTGACAGCCAGTTTTCATCAATATCAAATTGCCGGAAAACCCATGCAGCGAATTCTTGACGCTTCTCAAAATCGCACACTTTCAACTCGTGAAAACTTTGAATTTTGTTAGGGTATTTTTATAGAAAAATTCTAAATGTGTGTTCTCTCCAAACTGTTCCATACGAAATCCCTGTTTGTCGAGAAACTTGTCTAGCACTTACTTCTCCATACGTGGATAACGTTTCAATAGCTTCAGCATTCTGAAAAACCGTAACAGCCACTGACTTGCATGTCGATGGTCTTCCACTCCGAGGTTTTGCTTCCAGAGATCCAGTTTCCTAAAACTTTTTATCAATCGCTTTAGAGAATAGCAACTCATGGGTCCTTTACCGCTTCGAATATCTTTAAAGGAACGAAACGCTCGTAAAGCTTCAGTGGCAGATTCTGAATCACAATTTAAAAAATTCACCAAGAGTGCTTTATCCTGTAGTGACGGCATTCCAGGGGGAAGGGAAAAGTCCGACCACACCTCCTTGCGGTCCCCCCTGGACCCTTGGAATATTTGACCAAATTCTGGTTCGTTTCCAAGATAACTAACGTTGCAACGGCACCCATTTTCAAATGAAGAGCAAAACTGATATCTCCAGTAATGCTACCGCGTCCGGGGTAACCGCCGCGTCAGGAGCTGCAGCTCGAGCTCATGATGAGAAATCTACTACAAGGACACAATTCAATCTACTACAACTCAATATAAATGGTACCCAGAGGAAAATAAAGAGCTGACTTGTCTTCTCTGTGACAACAATGTACATATTTCTTGTCCTCAGGAGACAAAATTGAATCAGAATCTGAGATTCAATATCAAATATTATACAACACTACGAAAGGACAGACCGGGAAAATTCGGAGGAGGACTTGCCGTTTTGATTAAAACCTTAGAAATCAAATTTAAGGAAATCGCCTATAATCAGAGTAAGCCTAGAGAAATCACGACAGAAGCTCAGTCAATAGAAATCTATCTTACAGATAAAACAATTCCAATCATAAATGTTTATCACCACGATAATACTAACATCAATACAGGCCTGATAGAGACATTAAGTGAAGCGTCTTCGGATATCGCAATCATACTTGGTGATTTTAACGCCGAAAGACCAACTTGGGGATCACCTGTCCAGGATAACAAAGGTCAGCAGATTGAGGACATGCTAACCGACCTCGACCTTACACCGTTAAATAACGAAAAGAACACCTATCTATCCAAGTCCACAGGCACAGAATCCGCAATAGACATCACAGCGATAAATTACAACATCGCACCCACAACACAATGGAAAATTCTGAAAAGTGCAATCAGTGACCACAGACCAATTTTAACAACCCTAAAATTCAAAATTGAGAATTTCCAACAGAATAAAAGAACACTAGAAAAAAATTCACAGAAAAGCTTGAAGAACTGTGCAACGAAGAATTAAATCACAGAACGATTGACAAAAATTTGGAAAAATTCTCTTCGAACATATCCAAAGCTGCAAAAGTATCGACACCTAGAGGTAGACGTAAAGACCTGTGAATACTTTACTGGAAGGACCACAATATCGAGGCAATGATTTCAGAGAGACAATATCAATGAACCTTTTAAAACAAATAAAACAGAAGAAATCATAAAGGAACTCATTGAAATTAGTCACAAAATAGAACAAGAAATTTGGATATTCAAACTAGAGAGAGAGAGAAAAATGGGCAGAATTCTGCGAAAAAAATGGATCCAAAAAAGGAAAGCCATCACTGGAATATAATTAGTGTTATAAAACAATCAAAACCAACACTTATCCTCCAATACTCTAACCGATATGAATAGCGAGAACGAACAAACAGATGGCTGAAATAATTGCTGAATATTTTTCAAGCACTTCCAGACTCAGCTATACAAATGAAGGCAGGACTCTAAAAAATAATATAAACAGGTTAGTTAAACAAGCAAGAAATTACCATCAACAAGATATTTACTTGAGAGACTTCACACTGAATGAGCTAAACTCATCAATAGAAAAGTTAAATCCAAGAGGTCACCAGGAGATAATCTAATTTTTGGTTAAATGATTAAACACTTTGGAGACAAAGCTAAAAATCAACTCCTACAAATGCTGAACATTTCATGGCAAACTGGTAAACTACCAAAGAATTGGAAAATATCAATTATAGTGCCAATACTGAAACCAAACAAAGATGCCAAGGAATACAAGAACTATCGGCCAATTGATCTCACCAGCATACTTTGTAAAATAACAGAATGAATTATCCACTCTAGGTTCATAGTCTGGCTCACTAACAATAATAAAATAAACTTCTACCAAACTGCCTAAAGATCCAGACACTGTACAACTGATAAACTGTTCTACTTCTGTCAATCAATAATAGATTTCTAGGAAAAACCGCCAAAGAAAACAACGGCCGTATTCCTGGATAAGACCTCATCTTTTTATCGAGTGTAGAAATTATTTGAAAGGCTGCACAACATCGGAGTAAGAGGAAAACTCATAATCTGGATTACAGACTTCTTAAGGGGAAGAAGGATAAAGTTTCGGGTCAATGGAACATTTTCCAAGGACCGAAGAACATGGGCTGGTGTACCTCAGGGATCTGTGCTCAGTCCTCTACTCATCTCGTTATATATTAACTGTTGTTTATGTAAATAGAAGAATATTATTTGTATTATTTAAAGCCTCATTATGTAAAAAATATATGAGTATATAAATTGGACATTTGTTGTTGGTCAAACGAAAAGAATAAGAGATAAAAAAAGAGTCATGGTCAAGTTTGAGTTGTTGTACATCTAATTACGACACAACCTTAACAGCATCCATCCTCACTGAAGACACAAAAGTTGCCTGTTATGCAGATTATATAGCCATATGGCACACAAGTAGCAGTACAGAAATATCAGAAAAATACTGAACACATCAATGAGAGGACTGGAGAAGTGGGCAATGAAACTCAAAATGACAATAAACCCAATAAACACAAACCTATAGGTCTTCTTCACTGACAGGAAAAAAGGCATGAATTCAACTCCAAAATAAGCATAAACAATCATATAATTGATAAAACTTGATCTGCAAATTACCTAAGTGTGATACTTGATGAGGAATTGCGATTTACAGAACACATAATTAGCACCTCAAATAGAGCTACCAGAAACCTAAACATTCTGAGAAGTCTATGTGGAACAAATTAGGGAGCAAAACCCAAAATTCTCAGAACAACATATATCACCTTAATAAGGCCAATAATGGAATATGCAACACCTGTTTGGGCTCCCTCAAGTTCATCACTAAAAAGAAGACTAGACAGTGTTCAAGCAAAAGCGGCCAAATTAATCACTGGTTCTATTTCAAATACCAACAATTAGAAAATTCAGAGAGAATGTGGTCTAGACCTACTTGAAAGCAGAAGACAATTAAAAACAATAAAATTCACCAATAGCTTAAAAACTAAAGAAACTGAACACATATCCCATAGAACCTATTTAAACTGGACACAAAAAGAAAGGCTCAAAAGATCTTCAACACTTCAGTACAACAACAATATTAGAAAGAGCATAATAATAAACATAATGAATTTCAAATTTGAGAATAACCAATATTTCCTATCACATTGCCATCAAATGTAATCATCAATCTTAACCTGAATGAACCCTGCAATAAAAAAAGAGAGAACAAAAACATACTTAAAAAGAAAGGACTTGACACAATTGGTTTATGCGATCAGATAAATTATTTAACAGCATATACAGATGGATCATCAGACCTTACCATAAGTAATGGAGGGGCTGGAATTAACATAATACTGCAAGATGGAACATACATCAAAATCAAAGAAGGAGCAAGAAAGATTTCGTCAAACTTCACTTGTGAACTGACAGCTATCTGGAAAGCTCTTGATGTATGCCTGAACCAACCATCCCTGCATCAAGCAGAAGGAATTATAATATACCGTACAACGACTTCATATCCGATCTAGAAGCAATTCAGAAGGGCAATACTATAATCACACAGAAAATACACTCGTTACTTACTCAACTGATATCATTGGAGAATAACTGCATTCTACAATGGATTCCTGCCAGTGTTTGGATCGGGGGTAATGAAATGACAATTGAATTTGCAAAAGAAGCCAGAAAGTTGAGCCGAAGGAAAGAACAAATGTCATTATTTGACGCTAATGCTTTTGCAAAATACAAGATAATTAAACAAAAAATAAGAAAAGATCAAAATGTGAAATAAACTCCGAGAGAAAAATGACAAAACTATAACAAGATTTAGAACAAAACATTATAAAGGATGACAATACATCCAGATGGCACAAGAACCTATAGAACATGCAACAACTGTCCTGGTGTGGAACTAACACCTATCCACATATTATCATGCCCGCAGCCTTGCAGAAAATTGACATAGACCCAGAGCAGCTGCTTTACACACTCAAGATAGTGGACAATGCTGCTGCTGCAGTGATAGAGAGATGCATGGACAAGCTGAGGCTCTTTATTGGACACGACAAAAACAACAGCGGCATTCCAGAGTAAAATAAATCATCAGAGATAGATAAATATTTTTCAAATGAATTAAAATAAATATAATCGATACTGAGAGAAAGTTGAATTTAAAAAAATAGAAAATTATTATTTTCGAAATTAAAAAAGCTGAGAGGATTCCAGCAAACCGCATCTAAAATATCTTTTTTTTTTTTTTGCTACATGTTTAAATTTGCATATACCTATTTTACATATCTCAGATTGTATTTAAAAATCGTTAACCATTTCTTCTAACTTTTGGCGAAATGGTGTTTTATTAATTTATCATTTGATATTATTAGGGTTCTTTCCTGGTATTCAAAAAGGAAAAATACGTGTCGTTCAGTTATATTTTTCAATTTATCAAACAACTTGGCCGCTGAATCTCTGATTCTGGTAGAACGCCATCTAGGGAATAAAGTTGTAACTAAAATCAATTTCGAATTTTTCATTATTTGCCATAAAAAAATCCCATTGCATCCTGAACACAATGGTGTTTACCGCATTGCTCTAGCGCAAATATTCGCGGAGTTATTAATTTTTAAAGTTGTGCGGGACTTTTGGATCACCCTGTATATATATTATCTCTTTTTAATTTACATATTTATAAGTTCTGAATATAGAGCAATTTACAATTAAAATAATTTTATTGACATCTTGTCAATACATACAAAATGCACAGTGTGCACTATTAAAAAAAGATAATATGCATTATATACACTATGTATAATGAATATGGCGCCTCTGCCAGTGCTGCAGAGTTTGGTGGAGAATCACCAGTGAAACTCCAGCGACACCACGTATTTCGTGATCTACGAAGAATACGTAGATCGCGTACTTCGCCGCTGAGGAGATGGCGTGGTCCTCGAGACCATAGAGCAATCCATATTTAAATCTAAATGATGGTCTAAACCGTTGTTTTTCAACCGCTACGACCTGAGTTCGATTTCCGTATTGGGCACCTTTTTCTGTTAAAAAAGAAATGCTCCAATGGCTACCGATTCTTGCAAAAGTCCAACCCCACCAGCGAGTGCAAGTAACCAAACGGGGCTCTAGCATATTTGTAAATGCAAAGGTCGAACTGCTTTTCACATGTGTAGACATGTGGTGCACTTAAGAGTAAAAGCAGTCCCCAACTTCTATCCACCATGATTATCATGGCCTGTACAACGTGTACTATGTATAATTAGAAAAAAATATATATATTTAAATCTTTAGATAATAAAAAGGCATATATTGAATTGAATAAGATATTCTATTCAATCCAATATATTCCTTCTTAATATCTAAATATTTATGTCTTAATACAAACAAAGGTATTATAGGAACAGTTATCATTTCTGAGAAGAAATAAATGGACAATTCAATATATTTTATTGAAAATCTTAGTTAATTTGAAAAATAGTACAAAAGTGTGTATTTGTACTTGGATCAGGTAGATAAATTAAGAAAAAAGGCATTTTCTGATCGTGTAACTAAAAGTTGCTGATGGCTTGCGCCATCTATCGGAATAAATATCAACTAATCGTTGATTTTTAATTATTCCAGAGTTGGTCAAATACTCACGCCCTTCCGGCCTAAATACCTGTTTCATGGTTTTTTTAGGATACCCCAAAGACTAGCTTGTTTGGTCATTGAGGTACAGCTTGCATCACGCCGACGAGGACCAAACATAATGCATACATGGTTAGCTTTTCTTGATTAATCAAGAAACGGTATTTGGCCAATTCTGGAATAGTTAAAAATCAACGATCAGTTGATATTTATTCCGATAGATTGCGCAAGCCATCAGCAACTTTCAGTTGCACGAGCAGGAAATGCCTTTTTTTCTTAATCTTATATAATTGTTACAAAAATCAAAGAAAAATTAAATAAAGATCAATGTGATTATTTACAATTCGGTGATAAAAATATTTAAAAAGCCGTTCTCAGGAAGGGAGGCTCCTCCACCTTGAGAGAGTCCTCTTCCAGACAAGGACAGGATCAATTTGAACCGTCCATGATTGAAAAGTCCATGGAAACGCGATTCTTCATGTAATACAAATACGAATTCGTATTACAGCCTGTTGAAGGTGGTTATTATCCGAAAAAGCTCGCCAAGCATATATCTCTAATAAAGTATCTCGTCGGCGTTAGGTTTTAATCCTTCTTATAAACAAAGGTATATCGGACACATGTACAATTAGAAATGACAGTAAAAATGTATTATAGTAAAAAGGAACAGATAAAAAACATGGCCAGAATGAGAGATAGCCGTTGAAAGGGTATCCAAGACATGTATTTAGAAGACAGAGGAGAACATGGGAAGATCTGATGCAGGTTTCTGAGGAAGAATGGCATAGAGGACATTGCAATCTGCAGAAATAGAGAACCCACTTTACCATCACGGGTCCATCAAGGTATTTCCATTAAAATAAAATAAATAATCAAAACATTGTATACCAAAAATGGCACCGCTCCTTTTAAAATTGCATTTAAAAAAGGAAACAATACAATTTGTTAAGAAAAAGGCATCTTCTTATCGTGCTACTGAAAGTTGCTGATGGTTTGCGCTATCTGTCGGAATAAATATCAATTATTCCTTGATTTTTTAAAAATTATTCCAGAGTTGACCAAATGTGGCCCCAAGACTGCATCAACCTGCTTACAACAATCAGGAGACAGGATAACCTTACCATATCTATATTTTAAAACAGGTACTAGACACTTCGAAAGATTAAACAAATTTTGGAGAGATTTAGAGAGGATTTGATTCATAGAATTGTACCGAATTGAATAGCTAATCTACATAAGTGATTCTTTTAGAAAGCAGACGAATTCGGTGTTGATAGGATATGATATCTTTCTGATTAATATTATTTTGATACATTTGAGGGTAGAATTGAATGCTCAACCAAACAAAAGGAAATTCTATCTACTCCTTGAATAAAGGGGAGATTTGTGACCTTGAATCTTTGAAATCTTGAGGCGACAATGGAGCGATTAAAGAAAGTCTTGAGCAACAAAGAGGAAAAACATTTGGAGACACTTGTACTTAGATCTGATGGAAATCCCAACGGCTATTAGGACTTCATAACTTCCAGGGACATGGGAAATCTTTTGATTTATCCCGGTTCTTTCCCGTTTCTTTCTCTTCTATCCTTATTTTCTCTTTACAAATCCCTTTTGCAAGCAGGAGGGGAATTAAATAATTCTTTCTATGCCCTAAATTCTAATGGGACAGTTTCCTTTCGGCGAAATGTTGTGACACGTATATCCGGGAGAGGAGGGGGGCCTCAGGGCCACGAGGGGCGCCCCACTTTGAAGGAAATGGGTCTATTTCGGTGGTCCGGGGGGCATCTTTCCGTATAAAATCCCACATCGGGTTGACCAGCATCACTCCAGCTCATCCCCGCCGACAAGGTAGGTGCCCTCTCCCCACTGTTGACACACCAGCGAAAGTGCCTTCTGAAGAGCACTTGATTTCCCCGCTCGCTAAGTCAACATTCTCTGCCTTTAATACCAGGATACGAACTGTATTCACCAAGATTATTTTTTCTGAATATTAGCGTAAGATTTTTTACTATCTTAATATTTTTTCTATCTTTTAATCCGTACTGATATTTTCTTTAAGAATACATTTTAGAATCGAGAATAAACTAATGCTTTCTTCTCCTATTTAACTTATTTTTAAGCATTAAGAACATTTCACTGAGGCAACAATACAAAACGTTGATATGTTTTAAGAATATTCTTTTCAATATAAATAGTTCTGTTTATTTTTAGCGTGGATCGTTATAGAATTATCTCTAAAGCCAATGACCTAGACATATCGTATAGAATTTCTTGATTTTCTTCAATCATCACGATTCGTCTTGCCGGTGCTGTAGGGATCCACAGCAGTTTCCTCCCAAGAGGGATGGACATGAGATAAATCACAGAGGTTTAAAAGAGAGGTGGACAGAAACTGATCACCGATATACAATGTCACGTATCATTACCGCACTAGAGAATGGGCAAGTCCTCTGAGGTCATGACAATCATGCTGATCTGTCATCATAGACAAACTCTCTCTCCCTATATATAACCGCCAGTACAATCCATCCTCCCACGTCCCCGTCACACTCTGTATTATTGTCTTCTTTGTCATTGTCTCACCACCTCCACTCTCTGAACTATAATTCCCAATCTCTTTCGCTCTCTTTCTATTGTTTTTTTCACTATAGGAACCATTTTTTTTTTACAAGGCGAGGCCAAATATCTTTTGATGACAGGCTTTCACCTTTTTTTTTTTGCTTTATAGAATCAATATATCAATACGCACGGCGGTAGTTTACAAGAAATACTTTCTGGTCTTCATAATATGTGAGCAGAAATTGTTTACAGCTCAAACGAGGCATGCTAATAATTTGAAAATGTAGTTTTCACCAAATTGTACTATTTTTCAACTTAATGCCTAAATTTTATAGATCAGCTTATAAACAAAAGGTTTCTCTAATGAACCATAATTTCTTGAATAGAACTATATGTTAGATAATAAAAAGGCATATATTGGATTGAATAAAAGATTTATTTGCCAATATTTCGGAAAAATGTAATGCCTTGATAAAGGTTTGGCGTTCAGCAAATCGAAATATTGGCAAATGAATCTTTTATTAAATCCAATATATGCTTTTATATTATCTAATGATTTAAATATGGATATATATATATATAGCTCTATTTTCAAAAAGAAATATATATGCCGGGAAAGAAAAATTCAAACTAATATAAGTATTCTGTAAAAAAAAAATGGTATTTCATTAGTCTTTACTTACATTTAAGTTAACTAGCAATTTTTATGAATGTTTTTATTATTTATATTCATTAGAATTTTTCTATTTCATAAAAGCTTCATGAGCATTTTTTTATAGGAAGATCGCTTAACAATATATAAAAATATCTGAAATATAATCAATTGGATAAAAATAATAAAAGTGTGTGCCATTAACCTATACATTTGTATCACAAAAAGCTTTCAAATTTCTAACTTATTGGTGAGAATTCATCTTTATGTTCCAAACACCTTAAATAGCGACATGTTCAGACCTTGGCGTGATTCCTTTTGACAACTCGCTATGTTTCAAATCAGATTGAAATCGATTTCAATAGGATGTCGGTAATATTCAGTTTTAACAAAATGAAAAACATGCAAACACAAAAACTTAGGATATTCATAACTATGGCAATAATAAATTAGGAAAAATCTTTTAGAAAATTTTATTTAATTCAAAACAAGAGAAGAAATTTCTACGAGCTGATATAATCAATTCAATCTTTTCCTCTACAGAATATATAAAGCCGGGATTTTTAGTGATGCCAAATAGACTAAGCATTAATGTTTGACGCTAAGTTAGAACTTCAATGGTCTTTACTTCTTTCTTCGTAATGCAAAAACAACTTTTTTTTCTTACAAATTGAAACAATAAAACAGACTGTTCTCTCCAATCTCGTTTCTCTGTGTATTTAAAACGATGTTGTGCTCTCAGATGACACCTTTCAAGACCACCCTCCTCCTTGTGGCTATCGCCGCCCTCACCATGGCTCCTCAGGAAGCTTCTGCTCTCAAGAAGCTGAAGCTGAAGAAGCTGCTGGGTCTGGGACTGGCAGCCGGTGCTCTGGGTGGCCACAAGAAGCTCCTGCCCCTGCCCATCCCCATCCCTCTGCCCATCGGAATTGAGAGCAACAAGCACGTCTCCCTCGGGTAAGCACTTTTAGCTCATTTTCTCTCTTCGTTAGCTTTTGGCTTAAGAACTTATTTTAGTTTGACTATTTTGGATCTATATCAAAAACCAGCGCTCTATATTTCGAATACAATGGCAAATCCTCACCGATTCTGTTATAATTAATGTAATAATCATAATAGACATTTGAAAGGTAGGGACAATAAGACAAAAATACTGTCACATTCCAATTTAAGAGCATTTATAGAATTCAATAACAATTTGTTCAATCATCTATAATGACGATGAATATTTTCTAACAGTTCTGTGGTTGCCCAGCCTTGACCATCATTTGATTGCTGAGCCCGCTCTGATCGCCGAGCCCATCTACACTCACCACAAGATCAAGATCGGTGCTCTGAAGGGAGGCGCTATCGCTGGATCCCACATCGACATCGATCACCTCGGCATGCCCATCTCTTCCATGTCCCAGGCTCTGCCCGCTGCCCATTCCGTGCGTGTCCCTCACCCCGTGCCCATTCCTCACCCCGTGCCCGTCCCCCATCCCATCCCTGTTGCCCAGCCCATCGCCGTGCCTCTCCACATCGCCGTGCCCATTGCCCAAGGACACATCAAGGGATCTGGCCTTATCGACTCTGGAGTCCATGAGATCCTTGTTGATGACGCTCTTGCTGCCCATCTGATGCGCGGATCTATTGGCATCCAGGGCATCCAAGGTATCCAGGGCATCCAAGGTATCCACGGCATCCAAGGCATCCACGGCATCAACGGAATCCATGCCATCAATGGTATCCACGGAATCAATGGTATCCACGGAATCCACGGCATCCAGGCTGGTGGCATTAACGGAGGATTGGGCCTTAACGCTGGAATCGGCCTTGGCGCTGGAATCGGCATTGGCTCTGGACACGGCGCTGGAATCGGCATTGGCTCTGGAATCGGCGCTGGAGCCGGCATTGGCTCTGGAATCGGCGCTGGAGCCGGCATTGGTTCCGGTATTGGAATCGGCGGTGGAATTGGAGGCAGTGCCCAACACCACGCTGGAGGCTACTAAGTGCCCAACGGACTAACTTGTACAGACTGTTAATAATGAAGAGAGATATATTTTATAGTTCAGTAATAAAATATATTAATATCGTTGACGTCAATGTGTCTACCTCGTGTCAACTTTCAATCAAACAAACAAACTTGTGGGGATTTCATACGATTTGGAAACATTTCTACAGTTTTCTCTCGAGATCATTTTAAAAATTCAATATTCTGATAGAGAGGATAATCTTCTTCTTTTTTCTTGTCTCCACTCAATCATATTAGGGTTTCAAGATTGTAAAGCTTGAGATCATGACTTGGTGAAGTAGAATGCGTTTGCCTTTGTCATTAAGACTGAGAGCACTACTCAGTGGCAGGCCGACTTTGCTCCAAAAGAAATGGCCACCTCTGACATGAGGAACAGACGCCATGTGCAGCCGCTTTTAACATGGAGTACAAACGCTGCTCATCCTGTATCCCTGGATTAGGAGCCCTTACAGGGTACTATCAGCCGGGCCAGCTGAGCCCAGGTTTTTTAGTGAGCTTGTTACTGATCTCCCTCCTCCTTTTTCATCCAGGCTTGGGACCGGCAAAGGCGGAGTTAGAGAGGATAATAAATGATTGTAGTGTTTACCATTTCCTTTTCAAATAGATACTTAGAGAACTAATCAACACTCAAAAAAGTTTGCCCCCTTGATAAATATAATGACATTAAGAAACCTTATTGCAGAAGAGTAGAGAAATATTTTATATATTGAATTCTTGATGTGAATATTCGAAATTATTATAGACGCGTATGATTCTTTTTAAAATTAAACAATTTCTACTGCCCTTAGTGCAATGTAAATTGTTTAATTTTAAAAAGAATCATACGCGTCTATAATAGTTCCAATATTCATAACAGATGGCGCGCTATGCATCATAATATAATTCTTGATGTGTTCCCTCATATCGAATCTCTGCAATTTGCCAAGATAGAAAATGATGTAGTGTTGATGTGGAACAAAATACATTTTAAAAAATTATATGTATAACGGGGTTTTAATTTTTTTTTCTTTAAGATATTTCTTAACGTATAAATCAAGTCTTCGAATATCTTAAGATTAAAAGTATTCATTGATGTCGTCTCTAGGCGACAATTTTCAACAAATCAACCAAACTATCTACAGCTAGAGAATATCGAGAAAGCAAGCTAGGCAACTAAATGATTATTTTACAAATATAAAATAATAAAAATCTGTTTCAAATATTTTCATTGAATAATTAAATTTAATAATAAAATACAAATTATTTCTCTTCGCCACAATATTGTTTATCTGAAAAAGCTTGTTTGGATTTCTAAAAAATATCCTGGTGGACTTTGATCTAAATGACAATAAAATTAATAATAAATATAGAATATATATAGAGCGCGCGAAGCAATTTTAAAATTCCAAATTGAAAGTAGCAGTTGTAAGCCAAAAATAATTCATAAAAATAATAATAAAGGGTGAGTGTGTGTGTCAGAGCTATGACAAAAGTAGAAAGCTAAACGAAATTAGAACTATTTTATGCGCCAAAAAAACTTCCTTTCAACATGATTACGAATAATATTTTCATACCTTTTCATTGAGTTTCTAATTGAAAATAAAAACACTGTTCCTTTTTGGAAAAAAGGTTGAAAAATTACGGGAGTGCGTAAAGAATTGTCTATAATGTAGCCCTATATTATTAACTAATTGGAATTTCAAGGTCTATAATCAACAATATATGCAAATATACTATTTTACTATTTCATAATTATTTGCAGAGGGTTCTCTCTGTTTTTTTCTCCTGCCACATTGACTTACGCGGTCAATAAAATGTTTTCAAATCTCCTCTCTAGGACCATGCCATCAGCATCTCTATAGCGGCGAAGCATGCGATCCACGTTTTCTTCGTAGATCGTGAAATACGTGGTATCGCTGGGGACCCGCTGGCGATCTTCCATCAAGCTCTGCAGCGGTGGCAGAGGCGGCATGTGCAATGTCATTGTAGATAGTTTATTTTTTATATCAATTATTCGTTTTTATCATCACTTTCAATATTGTTAATTTCTCATAATTAGTGCGGACTGCTGTTGTTGTTGTAGTGTCCAATGAAGAGCCTCAGATGTCTCCATGCATCTCTATCACAGCAGCAGCAATGTCCACCATCTTGGGTGTGTAAAGCTGCTGCTCTGGGTCTATGTCAATTTTCTGCAAGGCTGCGGTCATTGCTGGGCATGAGAATATGTGAGTAGGTGTTAGTTCCACACCAGGATAGTTGTTGCATATCCTATAGGTTCTTGTGCCATCTGGATGTATTGTCATTCCTTTATAGTGTTTTGTTCTAAGTCTTGTTATAGTTTTTGTCAGTTTTCTCTCTGAGTTTATAGTGCGGGCTATTCACTTTCCTGTATTGACAAGATCTTTCTCTATCTCTGGCCTCTTTTTTTCGATATCAAAACAGTCAGGAAATTCACTCACTCTGTGTTGTACTGTTCAATCTAATCTACATAGAAACAACACGATTTGATCATTAATGTGAACCATTCTGCATTGAAAGAAGTTTTCAATATGAGTACTTGCTGTAGTATACAATATGAGTACTGTGTACGAGTGTACACTGTGTGTGTTTCAATGTTTAAAAGAGCTCTATTAGTTATTTTTATTTATTAATAATTTGCCTGCGTCTTCATTTACAGCTAAATGTACCAAGTATCAAATTCTATTAACATATTATTTAACCTAACCTCTTTTATTTATTATTTAATCTAACCTAACCTCAGTCTTCTATACGGGATAGAGCCGATATGGCAATTTTTTCCTCAGGGGGGTAAAAATTCAATAAATAAATAATATATCTTAACGCGACACACTAATCTCATTCTTTGTTCTTTTGGTGATATGTTCGATAAAATTAAAATTTGTATTCATTTGACCTAACTCCGTGTATTGTAACAAAATATCACATCGGATCGTATGCAGGCTTCGTGTTGGCCAAATCTGGTCTAGTACTTATACCTGGGCCTACCATTGCCATCAGGATTGTTGGAATTTTGATTCTGAATCATAGAGAGAAACAAGAGCTCTTGTATTACAAAGTATAACACAATACATTCATGGAGACAATACTTAAGGAAGTTGTACATTTAAGCATGTATATCGGGATTCAGACAATAACTCTGTGAAAGATATTTGATACACAGTGACCTTTATTGAAGACACGAGATAATCAAGTGTGAATAAAATTGTCTCTGCTTCCTTCAAAAAGAAAAAAAAAAAAAGACGTCCGGCGCCATAAAGACTTTCTACTTCCTTTAGTTTTATCAATCAGTGTATATATACATATCTCTACATTATTTAGAAATATAGACAAATACATAACATCAATCGAGATAGACTATCTATACCCAAGTAGCCATTTGCCTATACAAAATGATATAAATATAATCTAAATAACTAAACATTCATATACTACACTTATATAATTTTCTATAAATAATAAATAATGAAAAACAATAGAAAAAAAAAATAAAAAGGTCAGGTGTTGATATTGAAAATAAAAAAGGCATATCCTGACCAGGAGCACATGTGCTTTTCAGAAGGCAGAGCGCCATCTGGTGGAAAAGAAATCAACTATTCATTGATTTAACCTGTTCCCTGATATTTGGCCAACCCAATTTCTTGATAAATCAATACCCATTTCTTGGTTTTTCAGGAAGCCAACTGGGACCAAAATCTTTTTGGTCGCAGTGGTACAGCCTACTCCACGCTGAAGAGCGCCAACAGCGCGAAACGCGTTCGTGGATGGCTTTTCTTGATTTATCAAGAAATTGGGTTGGCCAAATATCAGCGAACAGGTTAAATCAAGGAATAGTTTATTTCTGTTCCACCAGATGGCGCTCTGCCTTCTGTAAAGCACATGTGCTCCTGGTCAGGATAGGCCTTTTTTATTTTTAATAATAAATTATAAAAATAAATTATATAAATTTATATATCAATTTTTTTCTCCTCATTGAATATAAGCAAAATATTTTTAAAACTTAATTCTGTTGACGTTATGTGGCGCTGAGTTTGTTGTTGACACACATTAATATGTTATAATACCTTGATAAAGGTTAGCGTTCAGCCAACTGAAATATTGGTAAAATAAATGATATTTTGATCTAATATATGCCTTTTTAATTTAAAACTTACATAATTGAAGAGAGAAATATATATTCATAAACACAAATTCCTTTATTGCTTTATGAACGAAAAATATTCAATATCCTTCCATAATTCAATGAATATTTCTAGATTAAGAAGATTCTCGCTCTTTTTCGTTCATGATGCAAATGATAAATAATTTAACGGAAATGAAAACTAGATGTCCTTATTAATTCAAGTGAGTATTATAAACCATTGTTACTACTATTGGGTTGATGCAAAAATAATGGACGATTTGTAGTGACAACTTTAAAAAGCAAAATCTCGTTACAAGCAAACCTTTATTAATCAAAATAAAAACCATTGGCATCGATACATCTTTGCCAACGATAAACAAGCTGGTATATTCCAGTTTTATAAAAATCTGGATTTCTGGAGGCAATGAATTCATTGAAAGCCGTTTCGACATCACCTTTGTTTTTAAAGCATTTCTCACCCAGGAAGTTGGCGAGGTGCTTAAAAAAGTGGTAGTCATTTATGAAAATGTATTTATCTTAGGTAATGAATGCATGTAGATTTTTAATGGTATTATTTATTTTTTAAATATTCAAATTATTTAATATTGATTGCAAAAACTTTTGGAGTGATCCTTGTATAATAATGTGTGAAGAAGGCTGTGACCGCTATATTTTGAAAAAAAATTTTTTTTTCTAATTATTCATATATTCAACAACAACAAAAAGGCTTTTATTAGGGCCCATTGCCCTCTATGAATTCGCCATACAACAACAAAATAATACAGTAATTTTTCCTCCCTTTCCCCATGTACACGTGAGCCTTTGTTTGAAAAGGGATTTATTTACACATCTGTTCTAAAACTTTCCTCACTACCTATTTTGCGTATAAATCTATTTACAATTGATCTATTGCTTTATTTTCTTTTCTGAAATAGTTCTCAGCGTCTGCAGTGGGTTACTAAATCTCCAGAAGGTGTTTTTAAGAGTTTTTTCTCTTTCTTCACCTAAATATTAATGGTTATATATTCAAATAACCGAGTTATTTCTAATTATTTAAGAATATTCAAAACCTTCTACCAAATACATTAATCGATAAAACTTAAGAAAGTTTCATATTTTGATTGTCGCCAGTTGTCTGTATTTCTTTTAAGGAGACAGAGGTAATTTTGTTCACACTTGGTTATCTCGTGTGTCTTCAATAAAGTTCACTGTGTATCAAATATCTTTCAGAGTTTATATCTGAATACCGATATACATGCTAAAATATATAACTTCCTTAAGTTTTGTCCATGAGTGCATATTACTTTTTACTCTAATTTTTATGTTTATAAATCATTTCAATAAAAATTATAAATATATTATACTGGGGAAGCTATTGAGATATTCTAAAATATCAAAAGATATTTTAGCTTTTTTACGTGATAATATATATATTTTATATGTAAAAAAAATAATAGAAAAAATAAAAAGATCAAGTGTTGATATTAAAAATAAAAGAGGCATATCCTGACCAAGAGCACATGTGCTTTTTAGATGGCAGATGCCATCTGGTGGAACAGAATGATTTAGCCTGTTCCCTGATATTTGTGGATGGCTTTTCTTGATATATCAAGAAATTTGGTTGGCCAAATATCAGGGAAAAGGCTATATCAATGTTTAGTTGATTTCTGTTCAACCAGATGGCGCTCTGCCATCTAAAAAAAAAAGCATATATGCTCCTGGTCAAGATATGTCTCTTTTATTTTTAATACTTTTATATATAAGATGTATTTATTCATATATGACATACATTATGGGTTGTTATATGCCTATATTAGTTTAAAATCTGATTATTTATTTTAATAATGTTCCACTATTTCTCGACGCGGATGTGGTCGCCAACTTTTTCCAGAACTCCTCTAAGAATGAATAATCATTCACATCTCTCTTAGACAATTAAAAACAATATTTAAAATACTTTATTATGAAAATTCGAAACTGTTTTAGACGCGTAATATTCTTTCTGAAATTAAATAATTTTACTGCCCTTACTGCAATGGAAAAATTAATGGGAGGGCCTGGCTCATCATTGGTGAACCCGCCCAGCGGTTTCGCCAGTTTAATCTACGTGTCTAAAATAGTTTCGAATTTTCATAATAGATGGCGCGCTAGTGCATCATAAAATACTTTATTAGTCCACAGTTAGGCATTTTCAAAAAGAACAATAAACAAAACATTAATGAATATATATACAAGAATGGTAAGAAAAATTTACAAATTTCTTCAGCGTGGGAGGCTCCCCCACTTTGAAAGAGTCCTCCTCCAGACAGAGAGAGGGTCCACTTGAATCATCCTCAGTTCCAATCTTATTAAATACTTGTAGATGCCCGTCTTGGCAGACGTCAGGAAGGTCAGAACTTCGTATTCCATGCCTCGCCTGAAGAACCATCCCTGCAGGACGCTTGATGAATCCAATCTATAATGAATCACAGAGCACAAGAGTGTTTTTTTTTTATATAAAGCACAAACTTCATTTTGTTCTTACTGCAATGAAAAATTCTTGGGAGGGCATCGCAGTTAGGGCAGTAGAAAGTTTGTCCTTTTTGAAGAAAAGAAACACTTTTTTATACATTAATGAATATATTTTGTTAAACAGTAAAAAAAAATAATTTTCGTCAGCCTAATGCATTTTATATGAGAATCTTTGAATGTATTTAACGTTACGGAATAATATGCATGTGCTTGGCGTTACCAGACAACTCTAAAATTACCTCCCAGGTATTCATTCCCCAATAAACAATATAGAATGTATAGAGGTAGGTTCAGCTACCCCCGACCTCAGAAATTTGCCCTAGTTGGTCGATCAGGTCACCTTCCTATTTCCCCATCCTATCTCCCTATGCTGTCCTACTTTTCTTCCTATTTCCTTTTCTTTCCAACATTCGACTAGTGCAGGGGTCGGTAATCAGTCGGAAGAGTCAATTTACAAAATTTCAAAGTTTTTAAAGAGAATTTTTTTTCTTGCCAACAATAAATAGTACTCGCATAAATAATATTTACGTATGGAACTATATAAAGAGCCACAGCTTCACATTCAAAGAGCTGTATGTGGCTCGTGAGCCACAGTTTGACGACCTCTGGACTAGTAGCTTCCTTAAAAAGATTTTGCTTATCCGTAGTACACGTGGTACAGGCCATGATAATCATGGTGGGTAGAAGTAGGCGACTGCTTTTACTGTAAGTGCACCACATGTCTACACATGTGAAAAGCAGTTCGACTTTGCACTTACAAATGTGCCAGAGCCCCGTTTGGTTACTTGCACTCGCTGGGATTGGACTTTTGCAAGAATCCGGGGCCATCGGAGTATTTTTTTTAACATAAAAAAGTGCCCAATGCGAGAATCAAACACGGGTCGTAGCGGTCGAAAACCAACGGTTTAGACCATCCTTCCACCGACCCCCTTAAAAAGATATAATAGTAAACAGTATGATGGTTTGATAGGATACACTGTTTTTTCCCCTCTAAATTACTAAATTCTAGAAAGTATGTTGTCGTCCCTTGATTAATATGAAAACTCTTTTAACCTTGCTGCTAAATAAGATGAGCCGAGTTCACCCAAAGTTCACAGTACTGGATACTATTGTAATTTGTCCTGAATTTTATAAAAAAAACAGTGTAGTGATAATTTTATTCTAATTAAAATTCACCATGGATATCGAAGAAAATAATCTTAAAAATTGGTTTTGTCATTCTTGATCATTGTTGCATCATGGCTAATAAACCTGTTTTCTTTTAATTTGTAATATTATTTTTCATATATTTTATATTTATTTATTTTATTAAACATAATATATATATATATTATAAACACATATTATGTACTATAAAAATCACCATTTGTATTTTGGTACACTGTGTGACTTCAGAGCTCTCTTTGATGTGAGAAATAAATAAATTATTCTGGAGGCTACTTAAAGTAGAGTTATATCATTATTCCCTTATATAAATTTGTAGGATGGTTGAAACACGCTCTGGTAAGATGCAAGACCCAGCAAAGGAGAGAATCAAGGTTGAACAGTCTGCCAAGCCGCAACTTGGTGCAACGATGTATAGGCTATGTGTTTGATGCTTCTTATTAACAATGAGAGAAAGATAATGAATCTATTTTGAAAGCTTCATTTTGTTGTGCAAATGCAAATAGGTTTTAGAATGTTTTTTGATTAAATCTTAAATTAACCACATTGAGAGAGTTAAATCAAAAACATGTATTGATGGATGCAGAATAGGTGGTCTATTTATTTTTAACTATATACTTTATTTAAATTTCAAATATGAAAATAGTTTATTATAAAAGTTATTTTACAGTTTTATACTAATAAATTACATATCCAATAGCCTCTGAAAATACGAGTTATATAATATATACATATATAATATAATATATAATATATACAGCATATATAATTAACTTTGAGCGATTTTTTTATTTACCTTTAGTGTTTTTATTGTTTTTACTTCACACTCTCTTTCAGCAATATGCATTGATTGGCAAAAGCTCGCATTGCCAACTTGCATTTGTACTTGGGCAGAATTAATTTTTACTGATAAATTATATTTGTGAAAGCAGTACAACTATAAATTGAAGAAGACTTCCTTATACAGATAACTTATAAAGAAGATTATATGCATATACATTCAACTCAAGGACAAAACTTAAGGAAGTTATACCTTTTAGCATGTATATCGGGATTCAGACAATAACTCTGAAATATATTACAATGCCCTTAATTTCAGATACACGAGATAACCAAACGTGAATAAAATTGCCTCTGTCTCCATGAAAAAAAAAAAACAGACGACCGGCGAGATATCCACTTCACTTCAAGTTTTGTCCATGAGTGTAGATTTTAAAAATTCCAACAGTTAGTGATGCAGCATTTTGGCTTCAGACATTGTGAAATTCTTCGTAGAATGCTCTCAACTAAAGATTCAAGGTTTCCTGAGGATATTCTACCGTGTCAACCTTTACTCTTCAAGGAACTCCGCCTTTGCCGGTCCCAAGCTCGGATGATAAATGAGATGGGGGAGCAGTAATAAGCTCTTTAAAAAACCTGGGCTCAGCTAGCCTGGCTGATAGTACCCTGTAAGGTCTCCTGTTCCAGGGATACAGGATGAGTATGTAATCCATGTTAGGAGCGGCTGCACATGGCGTCTGTTCCACATGTCAGAGGCGGCTATTTCTTTGGAGCTAAGTCGACCTGCCACTGAGTAGTGCTCCCAGTCTTAATGACGAAGGCAGATGCATTCTACTTCACCCAGTCATGATGGTTGTCACGCTCTACAGGCTTGATACACTAATATGATTGTGAGTGGCGATAAGAAAGAAGAAGAATACTCTTCAAGATATCGGAGATTCAAAAATAGATTTGTAAATAAAGTATTATCTTGATAGAAGGGAGATCTGTGTGAGGTACAAGTTTTTTTATAACAAAATATATTTGCGCTTGCATTAAAAAATAAAATACAAGAGTTTTATCTGTTAATCAAATATATTTATATATATTTAAAATTTAAAAATACAGTAGCTCTTTGCTAATAAAAATATATTTATCTGCATATCAAATTAAAATATAAAGGTTATTTGATAATAAAATATATTTGTGTGAGCACCTTAAAAATAAAATACAAGAAATATTTGGTAACAAAATTATCCCTAGCGGGAATATCGCTTTTTGTGTGTTGAACTAAAGAAACAGAATATTTTTGTGTTTTAAAAAATAATGGTCTTCTCACTCTTTAAAGCTAGAGGCGAAATTACAATCTATAAATTATATTTGTGTGCATTTAAAAATAAAATACAAAAGTGATGTTGTGAAACTTGACCATTTCCTTTAGGTAGGAGTTCAAGGCCATGCTCATATTATTATTTTTTACGAGAAGATTATCATTGCAGCCTTCTATGTGGCAGACATCAATCCAGAAGAGGACATCCATATGGACAAAGCACCTTTGTTGGCTGGTATTGTGAACAGGGTGGACCGATCTGATCTGCTCCATGTACAAGACACCACCACCTCAGTTGGCCGGTATTGTGATCAGGGTGCATGGACCGAACTGATCTGCTCCATGGACAAGACACCACCACCACCTCAGTTGGCCGGTATTGTGATCAGGGTGGACCGATCTGATCTGCTCTATATACAAGACACCACCACCTCAGTTGGCCGGTATTGTGATCAGGGTGCATGGACCTATCTGATCTGCTCCATGGACAAGAGACCACCACCACCACCTCAGTTGGCGGGTATTGTGATCAGGGTGCATGGACCGATCTAATATGCTCCATGGACAAGACACCACCACCACCTCAGTTGGCCGGTATTGTGATCAGGGTGCAATGGACCGATCAAATATGCTCCATGGACAAGACACCACCACCACCTCAGTTGGCCGGTATTGTGATCAGGGTGGACCGATCTGATCTGCTCTATATACAAGACACCACCACCTCAGTTGGCCGGTATTGTGATCAGGGTGCATGGACCTATCTGATCTGCTCCATGGACAAGAGACCACCACCACCACCTCAGTTGGCGGGTATTGTGATCAGGGTGCATGGACCGATCTAATATGCTCCATGGACAAGACACCACCACCACCTCAGTTGGCCGGTATTGTGATCAGGGTGCAATGGACCGATCAAATATGCTCCATGGACAAGACACCACCACCACCTCAGTTGGCCGGTATTGTGATCAGGGTGCATGGACCGATCTAATCTGCTCCATGGACAAGACACCACCACCATCTCAGTTGACCGGTATTGTGATCAGGGTGCATGGACCGATCTAATCTGCTCCATGGACAAGACACCACCACCTCAGTTGGCCGGCATTGTGATCAGGGTGCATGGACCGATCTGATCTGCTCCATGGACAAGACACCACCACCTCAGTTGGCCGGTATTGTGATCAGGGTGCATGGACCGATCTAATCTGCTCCATGGACAAGACACCACCACCTTAGTTGGCCGGTATTGTGATCAGGGTGTATGGACCGATCTGATCTGCTCCATAGACAAGACACCACCACCACCACCTCAGTTGGCCGGTATTGTGATCAGGGTGCATGGACCGATCTGATCTGCTCCATAGACAAGACACCACCACCACCTCAGTTGGCCGGTATTGTGATCAGGGTGCATGGACCGATCTGATCTGCTCCATGGACATGAAACCACCACCACCTCAGTTGACCGGTGGTGCATGGACCGATCTGATCTGCTCCATGGACAAGACACCACCACCTCAGTTGGCCGGTATTGTGATCAGGGTGCATGGACCGATCTGATCTGCTCCATGGACAAGACACCACCACCACCTCAGTTGGCCGGTATTGTGATCAGGGTGCATGGACCTATCTGATCTGCTCCATGGACAAAACACCACCACCACCTCAGTTGGCCGGTATTGTGATCAGGGTGCATGGACCGATCTGATCTGCTCCATGGACATGACACCATCACCACCACCTCAGTTGGCCGGCATTGTGATCAGGGTGCATGGACCGATCTGATCTGCTCCATGGACATGAAACCACCACCACCTCAGTTGGCCGGTATTGTGATCAGGGTGCATGGACTGATCTGATCTGCTCCATGGACAAGACACCACCACCACCACCTCAGTTGGCCGGTATTGTGATCAGGGTGCCTGGACCGATCTGATCTGCTCCATGTACAAGACACCACCACCACCTCAGTTGGCCGGTATTGTGATCAGGGTGCATGGACCTATCTGTTCTGCTTCATGGACAAGACACCACCACCTCAGTTGGCCGGTATTGTGATCAAGGTGCACGGACCGATCTGATCTGCTCAATGGACAAGACACCACCACCAACGAGAAAATTTTTCCAAAATAATAAAAAGTATCAGATTTGAGGATCTTCCTTGAAGTAATTTCCCTGTGAACCCCGTTAATCCTCAAGAGGTTAAAGCTCGGTTAAGATTGTGGACGGGGTCAAGGCCTATTTTTGAGGTTCAACTTTGTGCATTCTCGGTTCAAAAATATTTCTTTTTTTAAGTGAACATTCATTGTTCTACTAAATGCTAATAAATATGAAAACTAATTCAGTAGAACCTCAATGAGAGGACAATCGCTCTAGAGGACACCTCTCTATAAAAGACAGTTTTTATTTGCAAAATTTATCTATTTTGCTATTTAGCAACTCTTTGGTAAGAGGACACTTCTCTCTAAAGGACACTTTGGCTCTGCATTTAGGTGTCCTATACAAAGAGGTTCTACTATATTTAAGAGAATAACGTAAAATAGTTTACAAAATTTAATTATTTTTTTAATAAAAACCTTTCATAACGAAGACAGAAATAGATCACTGAGAAGGCCTGTCAAACCCGGTTATGAATATATTTTTATTTAAGATGATTTATTTAAAGAAATCGTTGTGAATATTGTATAACGAAGTATTTATTATTTCACACTAGTATTAACAGAGTATCATTTTTTAATTGTTTATATTTTACTACTCTGTAAACTTCCCTCATTCCTTATCTTTTGTTTATCCTTCATTGTTTGTTCTTGCCTTAAATAAATTGCTGTGTCATCCTGAAGTTGGTTTTGGGCTCAAAAATCATAACTTTTGGTTAGTAGCCCGTAAAACCAATTTTCTCTCTTGAAGTTGGTCTTTCCTAATTTTCCACGTGGCAATATTTTATTCGACAGATCGAGAAATGCGTTGTTTAATGGCATCTTGAAGGAAAATTTGCCTAGTTATAGAAGTAGAGAAATGTAATGATTTTTTCTTTATAGATATATGGACAGCTTTCGAGTGTTAACCTGGCCTGAGGAAGAGCTAGCGCTTGAAACTTGCCGCATTTTGATAAAGAAAAATATTTCAATTCGTCGTTTTACTTTTATATGTAAATAGATATGTGTTATATATTCATAATTTTAAAAATTAATATCATTATATTTCATGCAATAATCTGCTGGTGCCTTGTGGTTTTGATTCAGAACTCGGGAATTGAGAGAGGTCTTTTGTAGTGATTGTTCTCCAGGCTTCCAGTGTTGGCCGATATTCACATTTTCAAAATTCAGTCTAAAAATTCACATTGCAGAGTTCCAAGCCAACAGCTAATCAAATTCGAGCTTTACTGTGAAGTCCATTCATTTGGTTGGTATCGCAAACCATTTAGTTAAATTATTTTTATTATTACTATTTTTTAGTTTTTGACCATATCTCAAAAGTTGGTGGACGAGTGGGTAACACCCTCGATTCCCGACAGTCATGAACCGGGATTTAATCCCGCGTTAACCTTTTGCTTAATATGTGAATAACTCACATATTATTCATTGCTTCAATTATCATAAACTAGGCTGCTCTTGTTGAGCGTTACCTAATAAAGTGATTTTGTAAGGACCCTATCTCAGAGTTTAATCCGAGAAAATATGTATTTTTTTTTTGCTTATCCCTAGTACGCATGGTACAGGCCATGATAATCATGGTGGGTAGAAGTAGGCGACTGCTTTTACTGTAAATGCACCACATGTCTACACATGTGAAAAGCAGTTCGACTTTGCACTTACAAATTTGCCAGAGCCCCGTTTGGTTACTTGCACTCGCTGGTGGGGTTAGACTTTTGCAAATATCAGCGGCCATTGGAGCATTTTTTTTTTCAATCAGAAAAAAAGTGCCCAATGCGGGAATCGAACCCGGGTCGTAGCGGTCGAAAACCAACGGTTTAGACCATCCTTCCACCGACCTCTTCTTTCCTTTTAATATTTATTTATTTAGTATACAACACGTGTGTCAAATTTGAATCATGTGTCGAATCATTTTTTTAAATAAAATAATTTATGTTGTATAAATACTAGCCGAATGACCCGGGCAACGCCCGGGGTTTACCCGATTAAATGCTTTTATTCAAATACTATTCGTTACAATTATAAATTGGCGCCGTGGAGGTCATTCTTGTATAATATATAAATGAGTTTTAAAAATTATTTTTAAAAAATGCATCGGCCGGAATCGAACCCGGGCCGCCCGCGTGGCAGGCGAGCATTCTACCACTGAACCACCGATGGTTTTGAGAAATGGTCATATTTGGGTATTTATTCCATTCACAAAAGCAAACGATGACAGAATTGATTAAGAAAGGGCAATGCCTGGGTTTTACCCGATTAAATGTTTTTATTCAAATACTATTCGTTACAATTATAAATTGGCGCCGTGGATGTCATTCTTGTGAAACGTCCCGCTCCAAACTTTGTGTCTGAGAAGCGATATTTTTATAAAGAGATGATCTGGCTTTGTGTCTTCTGCTCGAATGAATGTTTTTCTGTTAGAATTTTGTTCCTGCATACTAAAAATGAACTGGCTTCACCCGTGGTCTTTGCTTTTTGGAATTTTTCCGGATATAATTTTGTATCTGATAATCAAATATGATACAGCAATATTGTCATCATCATTTTCTGAATAAAAAACAACTACTTTTTTCCCAGAACCTGTCAATTTATTTTTCTTGACTAAAAATCCGAAAAATATATTTTCCAGATTTTTCTCTATGTCCTGTTAAAACACGTTTTACATGTCCATTAGGTCAGCTGATATTACCTCCCATCTTCACCGCTAGAGGCGCTGCTTGCGAGCGAAAGGGCAAATTTGCCACGCAATTTGCAAATAATTTGTATACATACTTGTATACTTGTGTACATAGACCATAAATCTGTACATAGACAGGAAAAGCACATATATTTTAATAATATAAATGAGTTTTAAAAATTGTAAAAAAATAAAATGCTTCGGCCGGGAATCGAACCCGGGGCGCTCGCGTGGCAGGCGAGCATTCTACCACTGAACCAAAAGCAAACGGTGACAGAATTAAGAAAGAATGCATGACGCTGATAACTGTATATATTAATAAAAGAGATATTTTAAAAAAATCTAGTATAGTTCCTTTAACCTTAAAGTAAAAACGATTCTTTTTCTTTTTCTTTTTTGATATTTAAAAATATTTTTCACATTTGATTCATTGGTCCAAAATAACTGACGTGGGTATTTCACGACGACGAAGTTTATATATATTTTTTGAAATGATACTTTTATGTGTCTTTAGAAAATACTATTTCAAATTTAGGTGACATTTAACCTAAATGTGCAATTTTTAAAAAAGTACCTTTTTCACATCTCCAATACGTATTATAACTGATGCCAGAAATTATATGTAACAATTTATAAATATCGCGATGGTAGTTCAAAATGTGTAATAAAAAAAGTACATTTTTTACATCTCTAATACGTATTATAACTGATGCCAGAAATTCTATTTAACAAGTTATTTGGATGAATATCGCGATGGTAGTTCAAAATGTGTATGTAAACCACAATTAGATAGAAGGGGGAGAAAATATTTTAATGTGCAAACTGTGCGGGAGCACTTGTATGTGCAGAAACTTCAATTTCAAGTGTAGGTAATATATTTGACTTATATATTGTTAAATCAATTTTAATGCGCCTTACATTTCTTCAAAATATTCGATGATTTTCAATATTTATTTAAAACAGAATATTTAGAGATTATCATCATTCCTTTTTATAGTTTCATTCCTTTTGTAATATTTATTGTACATATATCTTGACAGGTTATTGGAGCGAGAGAGGACCTAGAGGGAGACTGCGGATCACGACCTACAAGAAAGACAACGAATAAATAAACACAATAACTTTAAAAGGTAATTCATTTTTATTTACTTTTACTTGTATTTATTTGCTTTGAATATGGAAACCCGCTCGGGAAACGTGTATAACACCAAGAAGGAAGAAACCAAGGTCGACGACCCGGCAAAGCTGCAACTTGGTGCAACAATATGTACAATTCTAAATCAACTAACAGATTTTACATCTCCAATACGTATTATACCAGAAATTCTATTCAACAAGTTATTTGAATGATTATCATGATAGTAGTTCAAAATGTGTATGTGAAACACAATTCGTTGGAGAGGAGAGAATATTTTATTGTGCAACATGGAGGAGGAAAAGATGTACGAAAGCACTTGTTTGTGCAGAAACTTCATTTTCAAATAAAGGTAATATTTGACCTATAAATGTAATATATTTGTTAAATTCTTCCTGATTTTACATCTTCAATATGTATTACAACTGATGCTAACTGAAACCATAAATTCTCTTTAACAAGTTGTTTGAATTATTACTATGGTAGTTCAAAATGTGTATGTAAAACACAATTAAATAGAGAGAGATAGAGAGAGGAGAAAATATTTTAATGTTCACCCTGGAGAAGGAAAAGATGTACGGAAGCATGGCCCGCCGCATTCCTCCAGTGGCCTAGATAGTGCAGGAAGCTATCCTATCATGTGAAGTAGGTTATTGATAGGTGGCTTGTTGGTCTACCTTCGCTGACCTGAACAACGTTCGTCCAAATTGCCCGAAACGTGAATCGGGTTTCCTCATCTTCATTTATTGCGATCCGTCTTTTGTATTAGGCTTTTGATGCATTAGTAATCCTACTAATGATCATTTTTGTCTTTATTTTAATTATTTGATAACTTGATGACACACCGCCATATTGATCTTTTGTGTTTGATGTATTAACTTCATTATTAAATGATCAACGTTTGTGCTATCATTAGTTTTGTAGGATTCGTTTGTTTTAACTTTCAGTTTGTTGGTATTATAAGAGGGCGATCTCTCAAATATATACAGATTCGAACATATATATATGTATGTATATATATTTTATATCAAAATATTATTTTATTTAAAATTATATTTTATAGATTCAAATACTCTGTTAAATCGACCGCCAGAGGTCACGCTTCCCCTATATAAAACCGATTGTTGTTGTTTCTCGATGGCCGGCTCAAACCATATGTAATTATGCAAATATTTTTGTTTTCTTCTACTACCCGCCTTAAAAGTCAAGGCATTATTTCATTCTCAATTATGTTATCATATCAATTAAAGTAAATTATGATTCAACCTTTATTTTATTAATATTTTTCAACGACTACAAAGCAATATCAAAAACCTTACTCATGTACCCTTCAACAACCTAAGAAAATATTTTTATTTATAATATATATATATTGAAAATAGAGCAATCCATATTTAAAGAATTAGATAATAAAAAGGCATATATTGGATTGAATAGAAGATTTATTATATTATAAATAAATAAAGCTTCCAGGGCTAAATTTCTTGTGCAACCTTTTATTTTCAAGCTTTCGGACATGTCAGTCCTTCAACAGGATTATCACGTTAATAACCGAAAGCTTGAAAATAAAAAGTTGCACAAGAAACTTAACCCTGGAAGCTTCATTTATTTTATTATAAAAAAATCAGGGAAGAACATTTATTTATAATCAAGAGAAGATTTATTTGCCAATATTTCGATTGGCTGAACGCCGCATGCGGCGCTGAGTTTGTTTATAAAAAAAATGTAATGTCTTGACAAAGGTTGGCATTCAGCCAACCGAAATATTGGCAAATCTTTTATTAAATCCAATATATTCCTTTTTATTATCTAAAGATTAAATAATTTCAACTTCCTTAAGGTTTGTCCATCAGTGTATTATAATTTTATTGTCGCGATTTCAGATTTGAGGCACAGTGTTCAATTCAATTCTAGAAGGTTTTATTAATCAATTGATAAACTTAGTAAGTGTGATATGTTTTCCTCAACAACTAGAAACTAGAAATGAATAAATCAGCTACAGAATTTACATACATTTCTACATAACATTAAACAAAATATTTAAATATTTAATATAAGGTCCCAAAAATTCGTGTTTTTCTTAAAACGTTGTTTTTCTTATTACTTAGGAAATAAAATTATTACGGTAAATACATAATACAATTACTTTATACATAATACAAAGACATTATACGGCGAATAAAATTGGTATTTCAATATTTGCAAGTGTTTACGAACTTTTGGAATAACCTTATAATAGAAATTTGCTTCAAATTTACTCTAAAATAAACAAATTTCATGATATTATTCTATATTTATAAAGAGCATATATTTGGTGAAGAATTCATCTGTTTGGAAAAGAGATATCCTATAAAGATATGTAATATCTTCCTGAGCCAAAGAAAACATTCCTTATATATTTAACCGCATACTTCTCGATATAGAGATTTCTTCATTGTTATCTCTATCAATAGAGGAATAAAACGGCAGATAAGTTCTACATGTCTTCCTTATTGAGGAGGCCACAACAGGAGAACTTGGGATATCCCGTGCTATTACAATAGAACCACTCAACATGTAACCATTATTTTTATACTATATAATGCTGCCTATGATTGTAGAACGACATTTGACAATTATCCCGCATGTGTTTCTTTTGAACGAAAAATCGAAGTTTATTTTAAGGAGAAATATCGATTATTTCTAACCTTAGGAATGAAGTATGAAAGGATAAATTGTGAAGAGTAATGATAAACGGAAAAATAAAGTGTCCAGGGATGGGAATTATCTCTATTTATCTTTTTTTCATAATGTTACATATTTACACATTTACAGATTCTTTCAAATTTGTACACACAAAAATATGTTCAAATGTTGTTGTTGATGCTTATTCATCAAGTCGTTTAAACGATCGTGTTTCAGCTTTTCTAAGCATGTTCAAATAGATTCATTGAATTGGGAAATATACGAAATTTTGAATTATTATATAAGAACGATTTATTTTTATTTTTCAAATAAAAAAACGACATAAAAATGATGGGTTATTGCTTAAAGGCATCATAAACATTCAGACTCAGGAGCTGTTGTTCTCTTTCATTATATTATAATGTATATATTGTCAAATAAATATATATTCATCTGTTCTAATGTGGAACTAACACCTACCCACATATTCTCATGCTCAACAATGGCCGCAGCCTTGCAGAAATTTGACATGGACCCAGAGCAGCAGCTTTACACACCCAAGATAGTGGACATTGCGACTGATGTGATAGAGATGAATGGAGACATCTGAGGCTCTTCATTGGACACGACAACAACAACAACAGAAAATTGACATGGACCCAGAACATCAGTTTTATATACCCAAGATAGTGGACATTGCGACTGCTGTGATAGAGAGGCACGGAGATATCTGAGGCTCTTCATTGGACACGACAACAACAACAACGGCAACAAATATTTTAAAATTAACATATATTTTGACTTTAAAATATCATTTCCTCAAATTTCGAGTGATAAAAAAATTTGACTATTACACAAGACTGAGAAGATAGTCTAATTGAGTGACACTTTTTATCTAGAATTTGAAAGTGACCCATTTTTTACATTTCAAAATTCTCCAGTGGGGGCGGATTTTCCACAAATTACTCCACTTTAAGGATTTCAAACAGATCCAGAGATGTCAAAATTGTTTTTCGTTTTACCATCAAGATCCCGATGCTATTTATCTGTATATACATGTTGTAAGAGTCACATAACATGATAGACGCTATATAAATAACTATTTGTTACCAAAAGAAGCATCCCTCTCTCCCTTTAATTGTTTTTTTTTATTATTATTATCCCTAGTACACGTGGTACAGGCCATGATAATCATGGTGGGTAGAAGTAGGCGACTGCTTTTACTGTAAGTGCACCACATGTCTACACATGCGAAAAGCAGTTAGACTTTGCACTTACAAATGTGCCAGAGTCCCGTTTGGTTACTTGCACTCGCTGGTGGGGTTGGACTTTTGCAAGAATCGGGGGCCACTGGAGCATTTTTTTTTTAAGTCAGAAAAATTTGCCCAATGCGGGAATCGAACCCGGGTCTTAGCAGTCGAAAACCAGCGGAATAGACCATCCTTCCACCGACCCCCCTTAAATTTACATACTTTATTGAGGTTTTATCAAAATTTAAATTTATATATACAATAGTCTTTTAATATAAAATTGGGTAAACCCAACTAGACGAAAGAGTCCTCCTCCGTACCATCAAAACCCAATGCCTGCAGGAATGGAAATCTGATGCTGCACATGACTGGTACAGAGCAGGAGGGACAAGCACCGGTTCTGTCCTCCCAAGAGAACAACAGTCTTTGATTTCCAGACTTAAGTCTGGTCATCTACGGACAATGACTTTCCAGAATGGTTGCTGGGTTTTCCCACTATGTACTAAGTGCAATTCTCAGCCTGCAACCCCAAGACATATTATTGACTGTATTGACTCATCCATATTGTTTGGTTACTCACACTCGCTGGTGGGATTGGACTTTTGCAAGAATTGGGGGCCATTGGAGCATTTTTTTTTTAATTAGAAAAAAAAAGGTGCCAAATGCGGGATTCGATCCCGGGTCGTAACGGTCGAAAACCAACGGTTTAGACCATCCTTCCACCGACCCCTCCCCTAATATTATGCATCATCCTAGTTAAAAACTTTACTAGTGATGATAAAGAATGAATCACATAATACCCGTTTGGGAAATTTCAGATAAAAAGCCAACAACCTGTTTACCATGGTTTCAGGTTTTGACCCTCATCAGTAGAGGTCAGGAATACCATCCGTCCGCAACTTCATGTTATATAGCTATTTGTAACTTTTGAATATAACAGCGTTTTATATACTATTCAATACTACTAATTAATTATCTATATACATGTATATATGTCAAAAATGTGTAGTAAAATGTTTTTTCTTCTAGTAAACTATTTAAACAATTAAGAAAAGAAAAAAGGCATCTCCTTATCGTTCAATTGAAAGTTGCTGAAAGTTTCTTAATTTATGAACCTTATCCCAGTACAATATCACACTTGTACTATTTTTCACATTATTTTAACAATGTAATACGGCATTTTGATACATATTTTGGAAATCTCTATTAAGGTATATTCAGTAAATATTTATAATATATGTTAAAATTTCATTATATTTTCTCGTTTTGAAGTTTAAGGTAACAAAAAGTTCTTGCTGCTTTGGTATATTTGAAATAAATGTTAACCACATTAAATGCTACAAATTGATTAAAGTTATTTCCATTTAGATCTATTACCCTTTTTCATGTTTGGCAGCTTGACAATGCCCTGCGTGTAATATTCAATGGATTTGAAGTCTGCGAAGATAGTTTTTTTCTTATTTATGAGAGTTATGAAGATGATTGTCCAGGAAGGAAATAGTTGAAATCTATTGATTCAAGTTCTGGAGAGTATGGTCAATGATACAGAACCGTCCAGCCAAGGTATCCTTTTAAGGTATCCCTGATGACTCTCGCTACATCTAGTAGTGATGTGAAGTGTTGTGTCGTAATTAGACGTACAGCAACCCAACTTAACCATGACTCTTTATTTAGCTCTTATTCTTCCGTTTGGCCAACAACAAATGACCAATTTTATACACATATATTTTTACATAATGAGGCTTTAAAGAATCCAAACAATCTTAATCTATTTACATACACAACATGAATAATCACTATACCTTTGAGATTAACCAATAACAACTGTTTCCGCTTCAATTCCTGGTGCACATGTTCCAACAGCTGTGAGTATAGGTCTGTATCGATTGTTTTCCAATCTGGTAGCAGCTCTCAGCGAGCTACCTGTGGACTAGTCCACAAGATACATAGTATGCTCTTTAGGACGGTGTATTGGAGATCTCGAGATGTAAGATTCAATATCCAGTGGTGACAGCTAATGATAGGTATGCTTGAGATTGTCAAACAGGACCTTCTTCTCGTCACCAGTGAGACATCAATCGAAAATGAATGTGTATAAAAAGGAGAGATAAGAAGAGAGAGAGATATACCTATAACCTACGCATATATTATTATTTTGAAGAGATTAATAAATCCATAATTTATATTATATTAAAAAAGATGCATTTATATGAGAAATATGTATATAGAGAACTATAATTATTTTATTGTTCCAATATTTCGAGGGGCAACTCGCCTCTCTTTATCGAGAATGTTTTATTAAAAAACACAAACATCCTCGATAAAGAAGGCGAGTTACACCTCGAAATATTGGAACAATAAAATAATTATAGTTCTCTATATACATATTTCTCATATACACAGTCTAGCCATAAATTCTGTTACAAACAATTTTATAAATTAAATGATTAAGAACAAAAACTAATGGAATATAAATACATATTTTATTAGCCAATAGGACATAGATTTTAAATATATACAAGCATTCAAAATGTTCGCCCTTATTTTTGACACAGGATCTCAAACGTTCGGGCCACTGATCTATGGTGGCACGCACCTTTTCTAAGGGTATTTCTTTCATTGCTCTCACCAATGCTGATTTCAATTTATCCAAATTATAATATCTTTTATAGCACACCTTCTCCTCTAAATATGCCCACAAACTGTAATCAAGGGGGTTTAAATCAGGGCTTCCAGAGGGCCATTCATTGGCCTTTATGAACTCCGGAACATTCGTCTCCAACCATTGTTGAGTTGACTTAGCCTTGTGAGCAGGAGCTGAATCTTGTTGAAATATCCAATGTTCTCCATTAAACATTTTTGTATTCAGAGGCTTTACTATTTGTTACAAAATGTCTTATTTATAGTTTTTAGCTGTATTTTTTACCCCTTTGGCACAGAAGTGGAGATCTGTTACACCTTGGTAGCTAACTCCCCACCAAACCATGAGAGAAGAAGGATGGTGACTTTTTCGAGTCTTCTGACTTTCAAAGAAGCTTCTAGAGAGCTACGAGCATATATCCTATCATTCTGACGATTAATCTTTTCCTCGACAGTGAAAAATTTCTCGTCTGTGAAAATGATTCTCTCATGCCACCGACCATCATGCTGCGCCAACAACATTTTTGATCTAACCCTTCTAATATCTCTAAGAGCAGGGGTTATCAAATGACCTGTGCGTCGTTTGAAAGCTCTCAGTCCAAGGTCTTCGTTGATTATCCTTGAAACTATCTTGGAGCTAAATTTATCTGCTTTGCTAAGATCTTTTGTTTGCAGTGTGGATTTCGACGAATTCTTTCGCGAATGGCTTTTATAGCTGCTTGCGTTCGTTGCATGCGACGTTGACCAGATCTTTCAAGGTCATCAATAGTGCAAGCCTTGTTGAACCTTTCAATGATTCGATAAACAAATTGACGCGTAATATTCAAATTTTGTAAAAGTTTAAAAAGGGTGAAAGATTTTGGCCTACCTTGTGTAAGAGGCTATTACAACTATAGGGGTTTCTTTAATACCCAAACCCATTATCAAAAAACAAATATATTTAGATTTTTTTTTCTGAGCACGTGTGCACGAGAAATTCAAATAACAACAACTGTATTTTGAATACTTAACGCGGTCAAATTAATTTTTTATCACTGATTTGGTTTTGTAACAATATTTATGGCTAGACTAAGTAAATTTATCTCTATCCCTCTTTTTTCCACTCCATTTCAGTATATCTATATTAATAAAATGCAAATTTCATAAGTGTACATCACTAAAAACTTTCGTTACAATGCATCAATTTCAACCAAATTTTCAACATTTATGTAAAACGAGATGGAGCAGGTTTTGCTTAACATCAAAATATTTTTCCCTAACATTAACATGCGTAACTTCGCTGTTATCGATTAAATACAAAAAAATCAACAGAGTTAATTTTATTTATATATAAATACAAAATTAAATTTCAACAGAGTTAATTTTTTTACATACTAGCTAATAATCTCAATCTAAAAAAAATATTCAAAACAAGCAATTTTAAGATAACACCATATGTAAAACAGTCAGCCAAGAAAACAAATAACGTGCAATATATATACAGGGTGTACCAGGTAAATTGGGACTAACTTTGACAGTCCATAAAACAAAAACTACTTGAGATTAAAAACTTGTTTTTTTTTCATTACGTAGCCATATTCATGTAAAATGCAACAGTACATGTGTGCGCAGTGTAGTGATGAAGAGTAACCGAGAATTTGAAAATCGAGCTGCCGTCATCGTTGCTCTGCGCGCCGGAAGGAGCCCCAAAGAGATAGTGGATTTTCTTAAGTTGCCCAAAACGACTATTTATCGTGTCAAGAAGCAGTTTGATGAGGCCGACAGTAACAAAGAGGGGATAGCTACAAGGAAAAAGCACTCGCGTCGATCGGACAGGGTAAGAGGTGAAGAATTTGTCAAAAATGTCAAGGAGAAGATTGATGGAAACCCTGGGAAGAGCATGAGGGCCATAGCCAAGGAAATGGACGTTGGCTCTATGACAATTGTCAGAACTATCCATGAGGACCTTGGTCTCAAGTCTTATGCCCTTCGGAAAGGTCAGTTGCTGACTGAGAATATGAAGAATAACAGAAAAGGAAAGGCTGCTGCCCTCCTCAACAACCTGAAACACGACTCTTTTGGCATGCTAAGGTTCTTCTCTGACGAAAAGAACTTTGACGTGGACCAAAAGGTAAATCCCAGGAATGATCGCTGGATCTGTAAAGACCCCTCAGAGATACCTGTCGTGATGCACACGAAATTTCCTGCCTCCGTAATGGTCCTTGGCGTTATCAGCAGTGAAGGTGATGTCATGCCTCCCCATTTCTTTGAGAAGGGCCTTAGGATGAACGCTGACACCTACATCAATGTTCTGGAGACCGTTGTGAAGCCTTGGATGGACATGGTGGCCGCAGGAAGGAAGTATGTCTTCCAACAGGACTCAGCTCCAGCCCATAAGGCAAAAAAGACACAATCGTGGCTGACACTTAACATCCCTAGTCACTGGGGTCCTGATATTTGGCCCCCTAATTCTCCAGATTGCAATCCCCTCGACTTCTATGTATGGGGCGTTGTTGAGAGAGATGTCAACAAAGCTCCTCATACCACCATCCAGTCTGTCAAGAAAGCAGTTCACACGGTGATGACCCAAATGGACAAGGTCATCGTCGCCAAGGCCTGTGCTTCATTCCGCACTCGCCTCGAGACTGTTGTAGCTAATAATGGAAACTACATTGAATAAATAAAAACTATATCCTTTTATCTACTACTGTGTCAAATTTCATTCGGATATTTTAATTTTTACTTGGAAAAAATTTCAGTTAAAATACCATTGTTGAAATTCCCAATTTACCTGGTACACCCTGTATAATATATTATATATAATAAAATCTTAAATATTATTTATCAAAAGTAAGATTATCTCAGGATGACACGGCAATTTATTTGAGACAAGAATAATGATACAATTCCAAGGCGAAGATACCATTCCTTTAACTTCCAATTACCGAGGGAACCAATTAATATTGATTTTATTCAACTTATCGAGTATTTTTCAAGGGACCGGAAAAAAATGTTCACTAGATAAAACGATGATTTTGTAATGTAGAAAATTAGGAAAGACAAAATTCAGGATGACACGGCACACAGGGACCGGGAAAAAATGTTCACTTTATCGAGAGATTCAAATTTACAAGTTTCAAATTATCAAAATATATCTTCTTTTTTAAATAAGTTTATAGAGAATTGTTTTAACAAATGTTCGTTAGACAAACCTTTACTCGGGTAAAAACCCGGGCGAAGCCGGGCATAATATATATAATAAAATCTTAAATATTATTTATCAAAAGTAAGATTATCTCAGGATGACACGGCAATTTATTTGAGACAAGAATAATGATACAATTCCAAGGCGAAGATACTATTCCTTTAACTTCCAATTACCGAGGGAACCAATTAATATTGATTTTATTCAACTTATCGAGTATTTTTCAAGGGACCGGAAAAAATGTTCACTAGATAAAACGATGATTTTGTAATGTAGAAAATTAGGAAAGACAAAATTCAGGATGACACGGCACACAGGGACCGGGAAAAAATGTTCACTTTATCGAGAGATTCAAATTTACAAGTTTCAAATTATCAAAATATATCTTCTTTTTTAAATAAGTTTATAGAGAATTGTTTTAACAAATGTTCGTTAGACAAACCTTTACTCGGGTAAAAACCCGGGCGAAGCCGGGCACATCCGCTAGTATATTGATAAAATATATAGAAGACTAAAGACAAACTCAATACATTACAACCTCTTTGAGAAAACACTTTCGCTAGGGAACACCTCTCTACAAAGAAGCTTTCATCACCAAAATTAATACTAGATTACCAAATTTTGACCATTTAGCAACTCTCCGGTAAGAAGACACTTCGTCTCTTTTACCTTTAGTCTCTTCTTAGCAATGGTATTCGGCAATTCCTCTTTTTGTATTGATTGATTGATTAATTAATTTATTGTGGCTTGTTCTCCTAGAGTTTTACAATGTGTGTGTCTGCGTGTGTGTGACAGTAAAATACAATTAGAGAGACTGAAATTGAAAATACTTTATTACAATGTCCATATAAGGTTATATATCTTGAAGATGGAGGTTGCCTGGCCGGCATTCATATTGCCACGTGGAAAATTAGGGAAGACCAACTTCGGGATTAGATAACAATTTATTTCAGGCATGAACAAACTATGAGTGATAAACAAAAGATAAGCAAATAAAGGAAGTGTACAGAGTAGCAAAATATAAACATAAAAAATAATACTCTTCTAATAAAATAATAAATACTTTGTTACAATATTTATGTAACAAATAGACACTTTGGCCAGTTAAAGTTTTATTTTCTCAACGTTTCAACAAAATCCACACGATCGTGTGAGAACGCCCTTGCAACCTCAGAACAATTTTTAACACCTTGCCAAATGCTTTATTTACTTCTCCTGACGAAGACAAAAGATTTTTGTTGAAACGTTGAGAAAATAAAGTATTAACTGGCCGAAATGTCTATTTCTTACAGAAATTTGTTTATATAAGTTTTGAAGATCATTTCTTGGTTGAAAGTTGGTTTTGAATTTCCCTGATGAGAGATCGACAGCGAGTCACTGAAACGTCTATAATTTAAAAAATTAATAGTTAAATATAAGGTCAAATATAAAATAAATATATTTATGGATATTCGAAACTATTTTAGACGCGTAAGATTCTTTTTAAAACAGATGGCGCGCTAGTGCATCATAATATTTATAGATAAATAATATTAAATGAGGATTTATTTATTTATTTCAATTTAAAGCGTTATGTCCCTCTAAGGACATAGCGCTTTCATACATGTATGTATTTGCTATTTGTCTTTACATATATATATATACATACATATATTTACAATAATTTTAGGCCGCAAAGAGAATAGTCATATGATATTAACAAGGAGAAAGGAAGAGAAATTGAGATTGAAACTGATTTATTACAATGTCCACATATGATTATATAAGGTTAATAAATATAAATATGAATAAATACGATTATATAATGATAAATATATGATTAAATAAATATAAATATACATAATTGATAAAAATACATTTATATAAAAATATATACAAGGTCTTCATTGGTGGCGCCCACCGCGGGAAAGACTCCGCCACCGGTGGACTGCGAGAGTTCTTAAAGGAAGGGAAAGAGAGAAAAACGAGAAAAGAGAACTGTCTACAAAGAAAGAATGTTTGGCAATATGTACAATAAACATAATATAAATTATCAGTTCCCTAAAAGATATTTGTTGCTATATATTTCAAAATATTTTGAAAATAGAGCAATCCATAAATAAATATTTAATTAAAAAGGCATATATTGGATCAAAATATCATTTATTTTACCACTATAACTGAAAATAAATGATATTTTTATCCAATATATGCCTTTTTAATTAAAAATTCAAAATATATCTACAAAGGTATTATACAAAAGAATAAATAAGGATAGAGAGAATGTTAAATAAGTGTAAAGAGAACAAAACGGTAGAATTCAAGTTACTGTACAGAATTGTACGTTACTGTATCGGTTTCTTCTTCCTTTCTCCGCTTTGACCTACGTCAGCTTTGATCCTCCAGCGGAGACACTGGCGCCTGAATTAACAGCCCATTCCCTACCTCATCCTGTTTAAAGAAGGCTTCCATGTCTGAGGGTCAAACGACGGCTTTTTTCCCTTTGATCGAAAGTGGCGATGCCATGCATTCGAATGATAATCAGAGAGGCCTCCCGCTAATAATGGCTATAAAATGTTAGAACATCTTCAATAGTGAAGGTTGTTTAAGGAGACCTAGAGATGAGATGGCTTGGTAACTTTTCCTAATGGCGCTGTGAAAGGGATACATTTCTAGAAACTTCCTGAAGCTATAAAGGAAATTGGTAATTCTGAAAGAGCAACAATTATGGCTAATATAGGCTTTAATGTTGGAACATGTTCAATGGTGAAGGTTGTTTGAGGAGATCTACATATGACTTGGTGACCTTTCTCAATGGCGCTGTGAAAGGGATACATTTCTAAAAACTTCCTGAAGCTATAAAGGAAGTTGGTAATTCTGAAAGAGCAACAATAAAGGCTGATAACGGCTTTAATGTTAGAACATCTTCAATTATGAAGGTTGTTTGAGGAGATCTACATATAAAATGGCTTGGCGACTTTTTCAAATGGCTGAAAGACAGATTTCTAGAAACTTCATGAAGCTATAAATGAAATGGGAAAAAAATCTGAAACAGCAGCAACAATCATCACTTTTTTTTTATGAATATCATTCGTTGTTTGGAAGTGTTTGTCTGGAAAAATGTATAGGTACATCAACATTTGTTTTATTTAGTACCTAACGTTTCAGTGATTCGCTCTCCTCAAGGGAGTGATCATTCCCCTTTCATTCTCCTAAGGAGAGTGAGAGCGAGTCACTGAGAGAAACGTCGAGAATTAAATGAAACAAATTGGTTGATGTAGTTATACTTTTTCCTTTTCCAGAGTCAACAACAAGAGCAACAGCAACAATGGTCATTAGCTACATATAGTCATGATTATGAGACATAACAAACACTACGTGTTTTTAGTCATATCTTTATCATCTTGAATATGATGGTTGCCTGGCCGGTATTCATAGTTCTTTAGAATAAAAGACACTTCTAGAGATAAACATTCTAAGTGGTACAACTTTCTTAATTGTTGTCCATATGTGTAGATAAATAATAAACAAAATGGCTTCCGAGAATGAGTATTTTGCTTAATTTTATATTGTTACACCAGGCTGTGGTTTGGATCCTTCAGTCTTGAGTCTCTCCTCAGACGCGTCTTGCATCTTTCCAGAACGTGTCTCAACCATTCTACAAGGTTAAACCAGTCAATAATAAGACAACTATATTTTTAGGTAGCACCTAGAATATCTCTTTATTTATCACATCAAAGTTTAAAGCAGGTGGTGTATTCAATGTATTAAAATACAAATGTTTTATAGTACATAATATTTCATAGTAATAATATGTTATATAAAAATAAATAAATATACAATTTAAATTTTAAATATATTAAAAATAATATTATAAATAATTTTTAAAATACGCGCATTAATCATGATGCAACAATATTATCTAAAAAAACGGGTATTACAAAACCTTCTACAGGAGTAAATTACAAAAAGAATTTGTAATACCCATAAGCTTGAGATAATATAAAATAAAGTACCATATTCATCTTCGGAGGTCGTTTTGTTTAATATGTACATATAAATATCCTTTTCACTTATATTTCATATCTGTAGTAAGATTGTCCAATTATTTCCTCCAACAGAAACAGTTTAAGCTTCTCGGTGTTTTGTGGGAAGAATGTTGTTTATTTGTTAAGTGAACTGATCTTCCAAACCTTCTCATTGTACGGCCATGTTTGAGGCGAGGGGCTACCAGAGGATTATTGTGTGGAGATGCTTAAAGCGCTCTCTGTGTGCTTGGCCCATGTGTGATCTCGCATACCCGTGTAACCCATATCCGCTCCTTATTAGCGCTGCAAGAAAAGTTAAGTATTGGCTTTGTTATACAAATTGAGTAGTTTTATTTACAATCCTTTTTTTATTTTTTTGTGTTGTTGTATTTCTGAGTGTATACGCCTTTTCTCTATGATAAATTACTTTTAATTTAGGCTCTAGTTTGTGTGTGTATACCGTATTAAGTAACTTTTATCAAGATATTCAAAATGCACCTATACATGTATGACCTACAGGATTGGATCTTCAGGCAAAGGCTGGGTCCACTACCTTTCCAGGTTATCCAAAACCTCTAAAACTTTCTTTTCTAGGTGATGGAAGTTAACAAAGATTTCATGAATGTCTGGAGAAGGACTCTTCGTTATTGGAGGAGCATTTTCGTCTATATATCCACTCATGTACAAAAAGGAAGAGAAAAGTCTTTGATATCGCCGGTTATCTGCTTTTTAAAGGAGACAGAGGTGTTTGGTTTACACTTGGTTATCTCATGACAAACAGTGACTTTTATTGACGACACACGATATAACCAATTGTGAACAAAATTTCCTCTGTCTCCTTAAAAAATTAAAGATTTTCCACTTAAAGTTTTGTCCATGAATGTATATAGCCTTTTGAAAGTATTTAAAATGAAATAGAAGTTTTTTGGACAAATTCTACGAGGAGCATTTTCAGGAAATTGTTTATTGTTCATATTGAAGGAAAACATTTTGAAAATTAAAGAAAGAAGTAGACAATAGGAAGGTTTGGTTTGATAATCTGATAGAATGGTTTGGAATTACAAGGTTGTCCCAAAAGCTCGTAAACACTTGTAAAAATTTGAAATACCAATATTATTCGCCGTTATGTATAAAGTCTTTGTATTATGTATAAAATATTTGTATTATATATTCGCCGTAATAATATTATTCGCCAAGTAATAAGAATAACATCGCTTCAAGAAAAACACGTAATTTCGAGACAACCTTATAGAAGATAGAAAGAGAATGGTTCAGAACAGGATATTGTTACATGTCGGACGACCTCGGAAAAGCTGTTGATAGTTTAGTATATCTGGTCTCTTTCATCAAAGGAAATCCCAGAGAGGAAAATGATTCTCATATTAGGTAAGCAATTACATCATCTGTAGGAAGATTTGATACATCTCCCAATTTCTCACGTTCCAGGATATCGGCTCAATTAAAGTCGGTGAAAGACATGTGGCAATTTTCTCACTACTCCCACTTCTCTCTTATCAGCTAAATATAGATGTTTGGGTCATGTACATTATCTCTCTGTGAGAAATATAGATATTATGTAATATTTTAAAAGTAGTTTTATATATAACTGTAAAATCAAAATTCGTCTCTTCTATTTAAATAGACGTCAAAACCAGACGCCATCTATTGACCGTCGCTGCAAACTAGCGGCCTCGGGTGGGTGACAAAGCCACAACGCTATCTTTAGCAAACTGAGAAGCGTCCACCTAGAGACCATGGTTTCGGGCTAATGGCCCTCGTCAGAGTCCAGAGCGGGCTTTAATCAATGATATTCACACGGAATCAAATGGAATTTTCACAATCTTCTAAAGAATGTTTATCTGGAAGAGTGGCTAGGCCAAATCTATGGCCAAATATAGATGGAAATTTTTCCGGGAGGAAATTGATTTATAAAAGCAAAAATAGCTCTCTCCAGGTGGGCGCTTTCAGATTGCCAAAGCTGGTGTTGTGGCTTTGTTCACGACCCTAGTCAGCTAGTTTTCTGCGACGGTCAATAGATGGCGTCTAATTTTGACGTCTATTTTAACAGGAGAGGCAACTTTTGCTTTTATAGATAAATTTCCTCCCTGAAAAACTCAATCTATATATAAGCTTGTAGATATAGAGTTCAAGGAATCTACTGTAAGGTCACTAGATGAGCGCTGCGAGTGATGGTCACTAATAAATCAATTGGAGAACATTAGTCAATAATGTCACCAAAATTCGAAGTTGACTTGAAGGACAGTAACAACAACATATATTATAGAAAGAAAATTATTTTTGTATAAAGAATTAAGAGCAAAGAAATTTAAAGATAAAAAATGGAAAATATATAATATAAAATTGTTGTTAAATTATTGCTTGTTATATTTACATTATATTTATGTTTCAATATAAATTTATCATTGAAAATTCATTAATTATAATTACAATTATTTTATTTCCAAAGCGCTATATCCCGCAAGGGATACTTGCGGCAAACAAAGAGAAAAGTTTATTTACATAAGTTATTTACATTATTCAACACATGAAAACATTAGAGATCCAGATTTTGTAGAAAGTTTAAAATGTATTTACAAAATGAATTGAACTTTAAATATGATTTTTTATCGGAAATCAAATCGTTAAGTTCACAAACAACTAGTTCATTCTTCATTCTATAATCTTGAAATGCTGGGCAATCGATCAGTAGATGTCTTGAGGTTTGTTTAAAATTTAAAAAAAAAAAAAAAAACTCTTTCATATATCAGGAAATAAGTATCTATATAGATAATACCGTAACAGAGTTTTCCATTGTAAAGTCCTGAGCTATCTCCTCCGAAGATTCTGAACTACTCATAACGATCTATATACCAAAATTTTCGTTATTTTTTTCTTCGTATGATAGGCCTGTTTTTATTTTCCTAATGTTAACAGTTATTTTTATTTTTTAATTTAATCTATTTTACAATCGTAGATTTATTGCATTTATCATCATCAATTCCTTTGTTTTGAATTGCGTACTTTTATAGAACGAAATAAAGAAATACATAATTGATTAGATACAAAAGTGTGAACCAGAAAGTCGATTTTTAAAAATGTTATTATTTAATATAAACTTATTTTAATTAAATTTTGAAATGAAAAGGTAGTGCAAAAGTGTATATGAGGTTAGATTCAAATAGGTTAAATTATGTTAGTTTAATCGCTAAATAAGGTTAGTTTTAGATAAGTTGGATTAGGTTAGTTTCAGATAATTAAAAAAAATAATGTTCGTTTTTAGAAAAATAATTCGAAATAGTAAGTATATATATATTAATATAAAAGATCGAAATATAAAAATCACTACGTCCAAAATCTTCGCTTTAACTCGTGTAAAACGGCTCGAAGGTACGGCGGTGTCAACGTACAGCGCCGCCTACCAAAGTTAACCTTTTCTGGGAACTCGTGTAAAACGGCTCGAAGGTACGGCGGTGTCAACGTACAGCGCCGCCTACCAAAGTTAACCTTTTCTGGGAACTCACCAGGTTATATTATTTTTCGAATTGTAGATTGAATTATTACTTTTATTCTATCTTTTATAAGTGTTTGTTATAGTTTTTCATTTGAATTTAGCACAATTTTTGTATCTGGTTATCTTTTTTGGCATCTTTTCATCTCTCTTTGGCATCTTTTTTTTTCTCATTAATAAGACCTAATCCAAATAATTTAATAGTGTGTGCCGTTTTTTTTTATTAAATTATTTGGATTAGGTCTTATTTTCTTTTATTAATTTGTTATAGTTTTTCATTTGAATTTAGCTCCATTTTTGTGTCTGTCTTTTTTTTTCTTCTCATAAATAGGCTGATGCTGTATTTGTGTACTCAATTATTGCTTTTTGTGTCTGGTTTCTTTTTTGCAGTATTTTTTTGGAATCCTTTTTTTTTTCATCAATTGTTTCCTCACATGCTTGGAATTTTCTTTTTATGCCTGTCCTGGCTTTCAGTTTTATAGTTTTCCTCTGCTTCGGATACCAACTTTCGCTTCATTCTAGAGAGGCTTTATGTTTCACTAAGGTTGGCTTTTGCTATGACTATAAAGAGGGCTCAAGGCCAAACCTTTGCTACAAGAGCCTGGGTTTACGCACAGACGACTTTTGCAAGTGTGCGAACTTTGGATAGCATACATGTAAAGTTGAACCCAAGTATATATAAAATGTAGTTTTTAATGAGGTCATTTAAATGAATTCATTCCTTTTATATGTAGTCTTATCTGTGATATAGTAGTATTGTTTGCAATTTTATTTGCTGATTTGTGTCTTTTTTTTTTACTCAAAATATATATTTTTAAACTCTTGAATTACAGTTTTTTATATGATAGGCTGTAGGTCAGGACAACAAAACATGGTCGAATTATCGAGAGTGTCGAATTACAGTTTTTTTATATGATAGGCTGTAGGTCAGGACAACAAAACATGGTCGAATTATCTATAGTGTCAAATTAAATTTGTTATTTAATAGTTGTAGGTAAGGACAACAAAACTTGGTCGAATTATCGAGGTTATATTTTTATATATAAAACTAGCCGAGTGACCCGGGCAACGCCCCGGGTTTACCCGAAGGACCCGCAGGTGAGAAACTATAGAAGAAAAATTTTAACAAATCAGAAAATGAAATTGCAAACAACAGAACTACACTACTTTAAGGACATGAGAGCACATGCACTGTATCACCATACGTGTACCATTTTCAAAGACCCTGCTTAGGATTAAAACTTCTCAGAAGCATAACAATAGTACCAACCTAGAGGTTAACTGGTGTGGATGCATTCCTCTGGGAGTGAGACTATTGAGAAATTCAGTAGGGAGTTATTTTGCTTCTCCGCATTCTAACACTCCAACTGTTAACACTGTGGAAACACTGACTCATGTTTGGTAAGCAATTTCAGGGAAGAAACTATAGACATTGGATTAAATAAATTATTAATTAAATTGCATTAAATAAAAATTATTAGATTTAAATAAATATTATTAGAGTGAAAAAAAAGAAGAAAAAATTAACAAATTAGAAAATGAAATTTCGAAAAATACAACTATATTGCAGATAAGATAAGAGGACCTTATTAAAAAATAAATAAACAAACTGTAATTCGACACTATCGATAATTCGACACTTTCGATAATTCGACCATTTTAAAAATCAAATTTACAAGGTTGATTGTTGTTTAAATACAACTTTGATTTTGCATGCATAAACACAGGCTCTTGTAGCAAGAACCCAAATATTATTTATAGTCATAGCAAAAGCCAACTTTAGTGAAAACTGATGCCTCTTCAGAATGAATGGAAGACTGAAATCTGAAGGAGCAGAAGATATGGGTCATCTTTACATGTATGCTATCCAATGTTCGCACACTTGAAAAAGCCACATATAAAGTTGTCCGTGCGTAAACACAGGCTCTTGTAGCCAAGGTTTGGCCTTGAGCCTTATTTATAGTCATAGCAAAAGCCAACCTTAGTGAAAACTAACGCCTCTCTAGAATGAAGCGAAGGTTGGTATCCGAAGGGGCCAAAGATATTTCAGACACTATACAGTGTGTTCAACTTTGGGCACTGTCAGTATATGTGCTTCAAGGACATGAGAGCACATGCGCTGAAACACCATACGTGTTCCATCGCAAAGATCCTAAAGGCATTGGTGAAAGTATAAATGACCCATATCTTCTGCTCCTTCAGATTTCAGTCTTCCATTCCAGTCTTCAGTCTTCCATAAGAAAATAAATTGGAATAAAAATTTACAAACTATATTTCAGAGTGGATACATATTTGAAAGGAAAAAAAAAAAGAAAATTGCAAACAACAAAACTATATTACAGATATGACATGAAAACTAACGCCTCTCTAGAATGAAGCGAAGGTTGGTATCCGAAGGGGCCAAAGATATTTCAGACACTATACAGTGTGTTCAACTTTGGGCACTGTCAGTATATGTGCTTCAAGGACATGAGAGCACATGCGCTGAAACACCATACGCGTTCCATCGCAAAGATCCTAAAGGCATTGGTGAAAGTATAAATGACCCATATCTTCTGCTCCTTCAGATTTCAGTCTTCCATTCATTCTGAAGAGGCATCAGTTTTCACTAAAGTTGGCTTTTGCTATGACTATAAATAATATTTGGGTTCTTGCTACAAGAGCCTGTGTTTATGCATGCAAAAGCAAAGTTGTATTTAAACAACAATCAACCTTGTAAATTTGATTTTTAAAATGGTCGAATTATCGAAAGTGTCGAATTATCGAGTGTCGAATTACAGTTTGTTTATGTATTTTTTAATAAGGTCCTCTTATCTTATCTGCAATATAGTTGTATTTTTCGAAATTTTATTTTCTAATTTGTTAATTTCTTTCTTTTTTTTTTCACTCTAATAATATTTATTTAAATCTAATAATTTTTATTTAATGCAATTTAATTAATAATTTATTTAATCCAATGTCTATAGTTTCTTCCCTGAAATTGCTTACCAAACATGAGTCAGTGTTTCCACAGTGTTAACAGTTGGAGTGTTAGAATGCGGAGAAGCAAAATAACTCCCTACTGAATTTCTCAATAGTCTCACTCCCACACCAGTTAACCTCTAGGTTGGTACTATTGTTATGCTTCTGAGAAGTTTTAATCCTAAGCAGGGTCTTTGAAAATGGTACACGTATAGTGATACAGTGAATGTGCTCTCATGTCCTTAAAGTAGTGTAGTTCTGTTGTTTGCAATTTCATTTTCTGATTTGTTAAAATTTTTCTTCTATAGTTTCTCACCTGCGGGTCCTTCGGGTAAACCCGGGGCGTTGCCCGGGTCACTCGGCTAGTATTTTAATATTTTCCCTATATATTGATATAAAAATCAATTTATTGTGCTTATCTTATTGATATATATTTTACATATATTTATTTTTTATAATTGGAGCTCATTTTTGGAATTTCATTTGAAATCCAAAAGGAGCTCCAAATATTTTATAATATATCAGAATAGAATATAATATATTTTTTTCCATCAATATATACCAGACAGATGTTCTAACTTCTTCTGGGAAATTGGAAATAATCCGTCTTCTTCTTCCTTATCTCCACTCAATCAATATCAGGGTATCAAGCCTGTAGAGCTTGAGATGATGTCTGCTGATGATGAGTAGTGCTCATCAAAAGAGATTTGACATCCATAATGACTGAGTGAAGTAGAATGCGTCTGATTTGTCATTAAGATTGGAAGAACTACTCAGTAGCAGGCCGACTTAGCTTCAATATGAAATGGCCGCCTCTGACATGAGGAATAGATGCCATACGAGTATACAGCCTCTTCTAACATGGAGTACAGACTCATCCTGTATCCCTGGGTCAGGAGCTCTTACTATCTTACTACTAGGTACTATCAGTCAGGCCAGCTGAGACCAGGTTTTTTAGCGAGCTTGTTACTGCTTCACCTCCTTTTTCATCTGGGCTTGGGACCGGAAAAGGCGGAGTTAAATTAACCCTTTATCGGTTAAATTAGACAATTTAAGGTTTGACAGGAATTCCTTTAGACCTAACTCTATATGTTGTCAAAGAGTTTCATGGGAGAACGAATGCAAAATAAATTAAATATGCAAATAAACTACGTATCGGGCTAATTTGCATACTCCATGCATTTTACACAATTGAATATACACTCCTGAACAAAAATTAAGGAAGTAGTACCATTTAGCATGTATATCGAGATTCAGACAATATGTCTGAAATATATTTGATACACAGTGACCTTTATTGAAGATACACGTGATAACTAAGTATAAATAAAAATTGCCTCTATCTTCTTTAAAAAAAAAAACAGACAAATGAAAACATCAAAGACGTTTTACTCCCTAAGTTTTGTCCATGAAGGTATTTCTACATTGTATAGATAAATAAAATGAAGAAAATCATTGACATACATTCAGCAGAATTATTTTATGGTCTGCGAAGAATTTTCCAAGATAAAAGGTAAAAATTGTTCATTCTATAGTCACCAAAACTTGACTTGAGAGACCCTAACACTAAGAACAATAACAGATTTATTGTGACCCATACAAGATAAATATCTGGAAATCGCATTCATACATCAATGTAATGGAAGAGGAATATTCAGTTTGTAAAATGAGAGGTGTGTTGTGTGTCTTCCTATATATAACTTTAATGTGAAATAGTATTTGGAAGTTTGAATCTCATCAGAATCAAGGGTATTAAAACAGAGCAATCCATATTTAAATCTTTAGGTAGTTTAGGTAGTCTGAACGCTAACCTTTATCAAGGCATTACATTTTGTATAATCAAACGTAATCTCAAGAATACGTTAATAAAGATAAAGAAACTCATCTCCAGAAACCTGTGACATTGCTTGATTAATATCCAGGAGATTTGAATCAATTGACATTTTGTATGAACAAATGTGATTCTGACAGATGGGACGCTGAGTTTGTTTATGGTGGTGGTGGTGTCTTGTCCATGGAGCAGATAAGATCGGTCCATGCACCCAGATCACAATACCGGCCAACTGAGGTGCCGTATGGATGTCCTCTTCTGGATTGATGTCTGCCATATAGAGGGCTGCAAGGATGGCCGGGTATATATGGTCCGGAGTGAGTTGGGTGTTGTAACAGTTATTGCAGTTCCTGTAGGATCTAGTCATGTCTGGGTTTATCTTCATTCCTTTAAAATGTCCTGTTCTGATTATTGAAGAGTTTGTTTATACAAAATGTAATACCTTGACACAGGTTAGTGATTAGCCAACCGAAACCCTGACAAATAAATAAATTTATTCAAACCAATATATATATATATATATGCCCTTGCATTACCTAAATATCAAGGCTATATACCACGCAGAAAGTCTATTACAATGGTATATGCAAATTATATGAAAAGCTTGGCGCTAAATGTTAGATCATAACTTAGAAAGGAGAAAGATGAGAGGGGCAGACAAGAATCCTGCGGTTTTCCTGAAATAGTTTCCCCTGGGTCAACTCTAGGGGCCAGGCTGCATTCTTTCCACTTATGGGAAGTTGTCGGAATATGTGTTATTAGGTCCGCTATCTCATGGCCATCATAATTTATATGAATTTATATCGAATATAGGTGCAGACATCTAAAATCAATCAATATTACATTCACCCTCCGATCAAATATGTTTATTTTATGATTTTATAGAGATAAAAGAAACACATTGCCATAATAATTAATTGTTGCAGATTTTAGATATAGATAGCAATTAAAATTATAAATATAATTTGAGAATATAGCTTCTATATGAAACCATATTTTCTGAAGAGCTTTGCTCGATGCAATACCTTGAAATTATAATAATGCACCTCTACTGACCTATAAGCTTATATTCATAGTTCACTAAACACTCCTAAGCTGAGCCTTCCATAGAAAATACAGGGTATACAAGAAAACCAATCCAATACAAATAGAAAAGAGTCGGTGGACCAGTGGGTAACACCCTCGATTCCCGACAGCCATGAACCGGGATTGAATCCCACGTTAACATTTTGTTTAATATGTGAAGGATATTCACATATAACCTTCATATATTATTCATTGATGCAATTATCATAAACTAGGTTGTTCTTTTTGAGCGGTACCTAATAAAGTGATTTTGGAACAATAATCCAATACAATAATAGAACGGTCTGGAGATTAATTTGACAAAAAATTACAAGAAGTCAAATGAAAAGTATCAAATATGAAGTACAATTTTCATAATAAATTATGCATCATAATAACAATCTTTATTACCCTACATGTAATCACAGATTCCACAAGAAATCAGTATTAAAAGAGAGAGAGATTGAGATTGAAACTGATTTATTAGAATGTCCATATAAGATTATATAAGGTTAAATACACAATAAATATAAATATGAATAAATAAGATTATATAATGATATATATATAAATCAATGTGTGTATGTTTGTTTGTTTGTATGTTTGTTTGTTTGTATGTCCGGTATACAAATTCGCAGTAGTTCACTAATTCAAACCAAAATTTCCATACATAGGTAAAAAAAATACGGGGAAGACGATAGGCTATTTTAAAAAATATATAAATCAATTATTAAAACTATATATTCAAATTATTCTACTTAGCTCACGAACAGCGCCCTCTACCAAGTACTAAAAGGTTATAAATACGTTTAAAATCTAAATCTTCTCAATATTTTATTAATAATAGTTCGCTTAATAACACATACGTTTAGAATACTTGATCTATATCGAAATATTTATAGACGCTCGCTCGATTTGAAGATTTATATATTTTCATTTTTAGATATAACTGATCTAATTCGCCGTTTAAAATAACTGCTCTAATTCGAAATATTTGGTATGTTTTATTTGTGTTCACTCTATTTCTATTTATTTAAAGTATTATAATTTCCATGTTTCAAAAACCTTTTTCAAAAAGGTCGTTAGAAATATGTAAGGCCTGAAATAGCTTTACATGCGAATATTTATGATGCCAAGCGTAGCTTAATGGTTAGGTGTACGGCTTCGTATTTCCACAACCTTGGTTCGATGAAAGTATCAATGCATTCGTCCTACGCGCTTTCCAAGGTATACGAAGCATTCTTCGCCAGCAATAGGTAAAAAGTATCAATGAGTTAACAGCCCATCAGATAGTTCTATATATAGTCTTGGTGGATAGACATAACAAACACTGTATGGATTCTAGTCTTCTTCTTTTTCATTTTTAACGATATTCTTAGTTTTTCTGGCGAATTTTAGAATTGATAGTTTAAATAATCAAATAGGTTTCATTGGTAAGCGAATTTGAGAGAAGCTTGCAAGTTCTTTTATTGTTTTGGTAATCAGCTTGTGATAGACTGTTCAGATTGTTGTTTTTCTCTCGGAAGTCGGTAACAAACAGGAATACAATAAGAAACTCTATCTTCAACATACCTTTCAATCAAAATATAATCGTATACGTAATGAAGAACGATGCATGTCCGAAAGACTACTTGTTTAAAATAAAGAAACTCATGTACACTCACGAACAAAGCTTAAGGAAGTGGAAAGTTTTTGATGTCGCCTGTTGTTTGCTTTTTTTCTAAGGAGACAGAGGCAATTTTGTTCACACTTGATTAACTTCAATAAAGGTGACTGTGTATCAATATCTTTCAGAATTATTGTCTGAATCCCGATATACATGCTAAAAGGTACATCATCCTTAAGTTTTGTCCATGAATGTATTTCATGTTTTTAAAATCGGCCTTTCTCAAATTTTATAAATTTTATTAAACAAGAATATTATCTGACCATCGATGTAACTAAAACGGCCATAAAATTTTCAAAGAATAAAAATCTTTCTTTCTTTCTTTCGCTCTCAAATATTTTCTATTATTAATTGTTGGCTAGATATCGTGAATATAAGTGTTGCACAACTATTCACCTTTTAAATAACGCAGTATCTCTCGTTTTTAGTTCTATTTAATCTCTCGACGAATAAGAAAAATCGTCTTTTAATTATACAATTGCTAAGTAAATAACGTCAAATTTTCCAAAATAAGATGTCTATAATTTTAAAACGAAGTGTTTAGGAAAATTTGTCTCCCCAAATGAATACAAAACATAAGTATACAATTGAGAAGTAACTACCTAGCCGCTAATATAGGTACTTGCCAAACAATATCTACCTCAGTAGTACCACGCTGGGGGGGCGTCTACACCACAGTATGTAGAGTAAGGGAGAGCTAATGACTAGACAACAGCGGGTGGCTACGGTCAATCCACAAGACAAACAAACTGTCTCGTTTAAACAAAACAGGAGGATAAAGTGAATAAAAAACGACCCAAGCAATTGGTCATTAGAGTAAAGTAGGTTAAGCTTTTCTTCCAAATAATTACCAATCTTTGTGACAAGTCAAACACTGCCATTATGCAGCCGGCTTCCTGCTTACCAAATGGCCTCATTCAAATCCAAGGCGGAGGCTATCAAACAAAATCCGCCTTGGAGAATTTTTTCCTCCAAATTCGGTGAAGGGAAAACTCTGGCATGGGAATGGAGGCAGGAAGAAAGAGAGGCTGAAGGAAAAAATCTTTATTTGAATTTCGAAAGGGAAACTTCTTTGGCCCACCCACCCTTAGCTACTACCGTCCATAAATAGATCTGGGTGTCTCGCGCCCACGTGCGGTCAAGCTGTCTTTGACAGGACGGAGGAGTGCGTTAACATAGTTTCAGCATAACCTAAGTACTAGCCGTTTATTCTATTGGGATTTATGGATAAACAAACAACGCTACTAATGGCCGCAGTAATATGTGGAATCAGATACAAAGAGATCATTAGAACCATTTGTCTTGACTTGCCATCAATCACAGGCCATTTCTCAGAGGCTACCTTCAATATCTGTGTTTATTATGACGATGGGTTCCGGTAGTTTGTTTATTGTCCTACTATATAGTGGGACTTTGAATTCCTAACATGGACATTTTCTCTACATCCTAGCGTCCACCAAGACACACATCTATAGATACTTCCTCGGCGTGGAACTGAGGAGTGTTCAAGAAGACCTTGTCTGGAGGAGAACTTTCTCAAGGTGGGGAAGCCTTCCTTGCTGACGAAATTTGTACACAACTATATATATTCTCCTATATTTTATATTCCCTTTATTCACTATTTTATTATATATTTTTCCACCTCTGTAACAATTGATTAGAATAATCAATATGTTCAAATTGTCTACTTGAACATCTGTATATAAATGGTTCTGTTAGAGTTAAGCTCTAGTGTTCTACACACTTATGGCCAAAACAAAGGAAGTTGTACCTTTTAGGATATTTATATTTTAAATTATATTATATATATATTTTTTTTTAAGAGAACGTCCGAATTTACATTTATTGAAAATCCGCCGCTATATAGGCAAATAAGGAGTGGTAACTCCACTTGTGCCGGTCCCAAGCCCGGATGAAAAAGGAGGAGGTGGAGCAGTAACAAGCTCACTAAAAAACTTAGGCTCAGCTGGCCCGGCTGATAGTACCCTGTAAGGGCTCCTATCCAGGGATACAGGATGAGCAGCGTTTGTACTCCATGTTAGAAGCATCTGCACATGGCGTCTATTCCTCATGTCAGAGGCGGCCATTTCTTTTGGGGTTAAGTCGGCCTGCCACTGAGTAGTGCTCCCAGTCTTAATGACAAAGGCAAACGCATTCTACTTCACCCAGTGGTTGTCAAACAGACTCTATCAAGGGTCACAAATTGATATCCTAATATGATTGAGTGGAGATAAGAAAGAAGAAGAGGAGTGGTTTATATTTAAAATATGTAACTTCCTCAAGTTTTGTCCATGAGTGTAAACGTAACTATTTACACACGCGCCGCGTTTTATTACTCCTATAAACTAATCCTATAGCGCGAAGTGATTAATAGTTTAGTAAGCCTTTTATTTTTTCAAAAATACAAATAATATGTACATATACACTGGTCCGCAAAATTAAAGGAACAACAAATTTTTTTAATTTATCTCAAATTTTATTGAACATTTATCAATGAAATTTTATACACAAATTTATTATTCCATTATTGATTAGAATACCCGAAACCAAAGAATTCTAACACGTATTTTATGCAAATTAGCCGGTTAAGCAATGATCTTCTTGCAGTCAGTGCATAAATATCTTGGATATTGTTGTTAATATGGGGTGTGATCGCCTTTAACTAATAGACAGGCTCTACATCGGTGACCCATACTAAGAATTAGGGAGTTTATCAGCTCCTGTGGAATCAACGCCCACTCTTGTGTTAAGGCTGTTTCTAGCTCATGAGTGTTTCTAGGAGGGGGTTGGAGGGATTATATCCGCCGTCCTAGGTTGTCCCATACATGCTCAATGGGATTTAGGTCTGGAGATCGAGCTGGCCAATTCATCCGAGCAATTGTATGGTTTTGTAGAAAAGTGTCGACCACATCAGCCCTATGTGGACGGGCATTATCATCCATTATAAGAAGGTTTTCTACCATTTCTAATGATTGAGGCATCACATATGCTGCCAAGATCTCGTCCCGATACCTCTGTCCAGTCAAGGTTCCTTGCCGAAAAATGTGGAGTGCTGTGTGACCGCCCAAGAAGATTCCAGCCCAGACCATAAAACATTGGCTTCTGTAGGGATCCCTTTCAACCATATTTCGGGGATTATTTCTGGTTCCTACCTCTTTCCAGACAAAGACACGACGAAAATAGCTGTTTAGAGAGAATCTGGACTCATCAGTGAACCTTACATGGCTCCATTCATCTGGATTCCAAGCGACATGTTGTCTGAGCCAAAGTTCCCTTGCTATCTTTTGAGGTGGTGTCAATGGCACACAAATTATGGGCCGTCGAGCATAGAGGCCCTTCATGTGAAGCCTTCTGCGTATTGTGTCAGTTGAAATGGGAGAAAACATTCTTCTAATGGATGATAATGCCCGTCCACATAGGGCTGATGTGGTCGACACTTTTCTACAAAACCATACAATTGCTCGGATGAATTGGCCAGCTCGATCTCCAGACCTAAATCCCATTGAGCATGTATGGGACAACCTAGGACGGCGGATATAATCCCTCCAACCCCCTCCTAGAAACACTCATGAGCTAGAAACAGCCTTAACACAAGAGTGGGCGTTGATTCCACAGGAGCTGATAAACTCCCTAATTCTTAGTATGGGTCACCGATGTAGAGCCTGTCTATTAGTTAAAGGCGATCACACCCCATATTAACAACAATATCCAAGATATTTATGCACTGACTGCAAGAAGATCATTGCTTAACCGGCTAATTTGCATAAAATACGTGTTAGAATTCTTTGGTTTCGGGTATTCTAATCAATAATGGAATAATAAATTTGTGTATAAAATTTCATTGATAAATGTTCAATAAAATTTGAGATAAATTAAAAAAATTTGTTGTTCCTTTAATTTTGCGGACCAGTGTATTATCACATGACAACCTGTGACATTATTCCATACAACAACATTGATTATCCAATTTATAAATAATGATTCACATTTAGTATATATATAAATAGTAATTTATAAAAATAAAGAAGGCATATCCTGACCAGGAGCACATGTGCTTTTTAGATAGCAGAGCGCCATCTAGGGGAACAGAAATCAACTAAACGTCGATTTAGCCTGTTCCCTGAAATTTGGCCAGCCCATTTTCTTGATAAATCAAGAAAAGCCAACCGCGAACGCGTTTCGGGCTGTTGGCCCTCGTCAGCATGGAGCAGGCTGTACCACTGCGACCAAAAAGAGCAATTTATATTTCTTTCTAATACGCGAATCTTCTGATCGATATAACCTATATGTAAATATACATGCAAGTATCAGCAAAAGATATGGAGTTCTGTTCTGTAATAAAAATATAACTTTCTATTATTTCTTTTTATATATAGTATTGAACGAGAATATCTTCCTTTATATCGAACGAGTCTATTTACTATGCTATGTCTTTATCTTCCGATTAACTAAGGAAGTTCTACCTTTTATCATGTATATTGGGATTCAGACAATAACTCTGAAAGATACACTCATGGACAAAACTTAAGGAATTTGTATCTTTTAGCATGTATATCGGGATTCAGACAATAACTCTGAAAGATATTTGATGCACGTTAACCTTTAGTGAAGACACACGAGATAACCAAGTGTGAACAAAATTGCCCCTGTCGCCTTAAAATAAATAGACCACCGGTGATACATACGACGATTCACATCCTTAAGTTTTATCCATTAGTATATATGAGTCTTGGTGCACAATGAAAAGGGCTTTTTGAAACAGAAGATTGTCTAGACAACCCTAAAAAGCATATAGATCCGGAAGTAGGGAAGCTTCACTCAGACAATTCCCGGCCTCAACGTAAGAAACCATTGCAGAATCATTAATTGTTAACCTATTAAAGATTTCAAGATGTTTGAAGGTCAAAGGAACAATTCGAAAGCAAGGAAACTAGGTTCTGTTATGTTTTAAAGCTTAGAGATGTCGAAAGGCGAAAATTGAGGCGTTAATTATTGCTTCAGAGATATAGAAGGAAATTATTTTTTTATTCGTAAGGCGAAAAAAGAAGAGGAAAACGGATAGGCTACGATAACCTAAGAGACAAAACATGCAGAGCTGAAGAATTTTAATATCGATTGCCAAGTTGAATATTGATTGAAGCAAATTCATGTTCTATATTTGGGGGGATCATCTAGGTCTAGTGGATTTTGAGATGCTTAATTCACCGAAACTGTCACTGAGAAATGCTATAAGCAAAATTCGGTGCATTCGCGAATTCGTCAGAATTCACGAAAAGATATGGCAAAGTCATTTTTTACTAAGCCATCGTCCCATGGTGCGAAAGTAGTCAAAGAGGAGTTAGAATTGCCTAAACTGGAATGTTTTATCATACTGACCACATTCAACTGAGATTTTCTTAGCGCGCTTCCATTCTTATGAAGATACTGCGCTTTGAAGCAAAAACGGACAGAATACGCGAGAAGATATAGAAATGTGATTTTTTTACCACGACATCGTCGCATGTTGCGAAAAAAGTAGTCAAATATAAGTTGGAATTGCCTAACTGTGTGTGTATTTTTATCATACTGATCATATTGAACTAAGACTGTCTGTTTGATCAGCGCTTCCATTCTTATGAAGATACTGCGCTTTGAAGCAAAAACGGCCAGGATACGAAAGAAGACATACCACGATATCGTCACATGTTGTGAAAGTAGCCAAAGGGAAGTTAGAAATGTCTAACTGGGGTATGTCTTATTACATTCAACTGAGATTGTCTTAGCAGCGCTTCTATTCTTATGAAGATACTGCGACTTGAAGCAAAAACGGCCAGAATAAGTGAGAAGACATACCAAGACATCGTCACATGTTGCGAAAGTAGTCAATGATGAGTTAGAATTGGCTAACTGGAATGTCTTATCATACTGATCACATTCAACTAAGGCTGTTTGTCTTAGCAGCGCTTCCATTCCTATGAAGATACTGCGCTTCAAAGCAAAAACGGCCAGAATACGTGAGAAGACATACCACGGTTGTCTATTTTTTTGAAAGAAGACAGAGGCAATTTTGTTCACACTTTGTTATCTCGTGTGTCTTCAATAAAGGTAGCTGTAATATCTTTCAGAGTTATTGTCTTAATCCTGATATACATGCTAAGAGGTACAACTTCCTTAAGTTTTGTCTAGAAGTAAAAATGCCTATTAAAAATTAATTCCTTTTACTTTAGGTCCACCCTCTCCTCAACACACATTGCATAAACTTCTTGACTTGATTTTTTATTTCATTTAGTCATACCGTCTGGAAGATTTCAAAGCGGTACCAACCACTCACCCATTTTTGGACTGCCCCAACGATTCTATTGCACAAGTCACAAACTTAAATCCTCCTTGAGATTTCGACCAAATATTTACAGATACTGGGCCCCTCCTTTATTAACTCTCAAATATTTTGCCTTGTGGTTTTCCAATGTTTTTCTTCTGTTGGATCAGTTACCAAACGGCGTGAGTTTTGAAAACGAAGAGAATCTAAACCATCTCAGAGATATATACGTCTCGTTGATTTATGATTAAATTTGACTAACGCGTTCAAATCAATAATACTCTTATGATGTGAAAAAATAGTACAAAAGTGAAATTGTACTGAGATTAGGTGAATAGATTAAAAATTACTAGATTTATGGACAGACAGACATGGAGGCAAGTTAAATAAAAGATTTTAAAACGGCACATCTGATCGCGTGCAACTAAAAGATATTGAAACAAAGTATTTAATAATTTTATTATTTTTATTAACTGAGTGGTCATTTTTCATTCATAGTTTGTCCTTGCCTGAAAAAAAATTGTTGTCTCCTCCTGAAGTTGTTGTCGTCCCTAATTTTCCACGTGCCAATGTTCATTCCGACAAATGGTACTAGCCATGGGCCTTTTCCTTTTTTTTAAAATAGTCTTATGAATTGTTTAATTGCACGCAGGACTTTGGTTCGTGGCTTCAAAACTTTCCAACTTTGTATTGTAACAAAGAATTGTATCGCTCTAGTGGTTTTGACAACTCGTAGTTTTACATAAAACCGGCGCTTTAGGTGTTAACACACAATGTGAGTACTTTTTGTTATTATAGTACTAACATTAAAACTTACTTTCATGGACAAAACTTAAAGAAGTTGTACCTTTTATCAGATATATCGGGATATAGACAATAACTCTGAAAGATATTACATTGACCTTTATTGAAGACACACGAGATAAACAATATACACTCATGGACTAAACTTAAGGAAGTTGTACCTTTTAGCATGTTTTCGGGATTCAGACAATAACTCTGAAAGATATTACAGTGACCTTTTTTGAAGACACCCAAAATAACCAATAAACACTCATGGACAAAACTTAAGGAAGTTGTACCTTTTAGCATACATATCAGGATTCAGACAATAACTCTGAAAGATATTTGATACACAGTGACATCAATTGAAGACACACGAGATAACCAAATGTGAACAAAATTGCCTCTGTCTCCTTCAAAAAAAAAAAAAGACAACCGACGACATCAAAGACGTTCCCCTTCCTCAAGTTTTGTCCATCAGTTTATATATCTCTATCTTCAATTAAAAAGGCATTTATTGGATCAATATATCATTTATTTTACCATTATTTCAGTTGGCTGAACGCCAACCTTTAACAAGGTGTTATAACATTTTAAAGTGTGTCAACAACATTTTTATCCAATATATGCCTTTTTAATTAAAAATGTATTTATGGATTGCTCTATTTTCAAAAAAATATTACTATCTATCTCTCTTGAATTAAAGATGCCATTAATCTGATAATTTTTCTTCCTCCCATTTATGTCTAATAATATCCCATCTACCAGATTTCTTCCCATTTTGATAACCCCTTCTTAGCTCGTCTTTTTTTTTCTCAGAGTGTATTTTCTAGTATAATACAAAGCAATAACGCGCCATCTATATAATACAAATGAAAACACCAAAACGCGGATGTTTCTTTTCGCAAATAAATCAAACTTCTACTGACCTTACTTCGATGAAAAATATATATTAAGAGAGCTTGGCTCATAATTGGGGCTCACCACTGATGAACCAAGCCCTCTCAATATATTTGTTCATTGCAGTAAGGTCAGAAGAAGTTTGATTTATTTGTGAAAAGAAACATCCGCGTTTTTGGTGTTTTCATTTGTATTTTCTAGTGTGCCATAGTGCAATCGAGCCTCCCATAAGTTAACATCCCAAAACATGAATACGTCATGTCTCTCATGAGTATTTATCTCATGATAGTCATATTTTATTTCAAAATAAAAGTTTTTCTCCTGAGACTTATATTTCAATAAAATCAATGAAGCAATAAGGGCTAAGTCTCTTGTACAATTTTATTTCTATAGCTCTGGGGCTTACATGTCCTTCAACAGAAGTAACTAGGAGTATAACTTCTAGCTAACTATGTATGTCGAAAATTAAATACCTATTCTATATATACATGCCAAAACCCAATCCGTTTACATTTTTAATTTCACATATGACACCATTACATTGAAATTTGTCTACAGTTGTCCGCCCATGACAACATATAATTATAATTATGAAAAAGAAAAGGGCATATCCTTATCGTGCAACTGAAAGTTGCTGATGGCTTGCGCCATCAATCGGAATGAATATCAACTATTCTCTTTGATTTTTAATTATTCCAGAATTGGCCAAATACCCATTCTTGATTAATCAAGAAAAGCTAACCACGTACGCGTTTCGGGCTGTTGGCCCTCATCAGCGTGGTGCAAGCTGTATTTGGCCAAATCAGGAATAATTAAAAATCAACGAGAATAGTTGATATTTATTCCGATAGATAGCGCAAGCCATCAGCAACTTCTAGTTGCACGATCAATAAATGCCTTTTTTCTTAATTTATCCACCTGATCCAAGTACAATATCACATTTGTACTATTTTTTCATATAATGATAAGTTGTTAGCTATATATATAACGAACGTTACAAACCAAGGGTTTACAACCCCATCAGGCCCAAAAAAGTTATCCTGTTGAAGGGGACATGTCAACTCGAAAGCTAGAGAAAAGTATTATACATCAAACTTAGCTTTAGATGTTTTATTGATATTTTATTGTACAATAGTGGTCGCTCAGGGAGGTTAATTAGATGGTTCGCTCAAGAGAGGTTTGTTGTACAAACATCCTCCCGTCAAAATGAGGAAATCATTACTTTGGCTTAAGTCTAATTTGGCAATATGACTTATAAGCACAGTTCTGAACATTAAACCTGTCAATTTCTACAAGAAATATATAGAAGTTTCATCCTATAGAGAGTTAAAAGGCTGTGAAGACGGCACCTATTCCTTGAAAATTACATTGATAGTACATTTATTCGTTCTTTTCCCAAAGCGCGCAGATTTGGATGGTTGAATTTTCCACAAGAACAGCTTTAACAAATTCGAAAAAGGCTGAACTTTGAGCCTTATTGGAATTTGACAAAGATGGTTTAGTGGCGTATTCATCGAAATGAATCAAAATTCTTCGCGCAAATATGATCATCCAAATAAATTGATTTAATGCTCTTATATATAATCAAGAGATGCTCCTTTCACACATGTACACTATTCAACCTAAAAAAATTGCAAATATATTCTGTAACCCTTATTAAAAAAAAGCAGAAAGGTGAGTGACCTATCCGAAAAAGGGAATTATTGTTATCTAAATTGGAAAGGTAAAATTGCTTCGTACGCAATACCTCAGATTAACCTATAAATAGAAGAATTTGAGAGATTTATAAGGAAGGTTATTTATTATATTATAATAGATTTTTAGTAATTTTGATAAGATGCTTGAGGAAAAGGAGTGAATAGAATTCTAAGAAATAAATATCTTAAAAGGGTCGATTATCAGAGATCAAACCTAGAAACCATAGGACTAAATATAGCTAAAAGAAGGGATTTTTAATATAGTTAATGGAAAGTTATAGTCATAGAATCACAATTTGAAAGCACATAAATTGATAGAATGATTGAATACAAATCTCTTCCGGAAGAAATTACCTATATTTAACTTAATTTAAGATTCAACAATGGAGTTAAGCGGCAATTTCAAAAGTCCCAGAGAGGCAATGCTATGGATGCCTAATCTGGTCACTGTCTAGGAAGACGCCCGTTACAAAAATTCAAAAATTCGATCAGGGCGGCACCACAACTACAGGATCCGGCTTAGAGAATTGATCAGGAAGTTACCGCGGTAGCAAGATCTGGTCTCTAGTTCTAAAGACCTTGCATTCCGCAGGTTCAGGCAATTGATTTAGGCGGCACAAATTCAGCAAGATCTGGCCGCTGGTTTTAGAATCCGCGCATTTTGCAGGTTCAAGGAATTGGTCTAAGCGGTACCAATGCAGAAAGATCTGGCCGCTGGTTTTAGAATACGCACATTTTGCAAATTCGTAGATTGATCTAGGCGTCACTAATGCAGTAAGATCTGGCCGCACATTTCGCAAGTTCGTGAATTGACCTAGGCGGTACCAATGCAGCAAGATCTGGCCACTGGTTTTAGAAGCCGCGAATTTCGCAGGTTACAAAATTGATCTAGGCGGTACCAATGCAGAAAGATCTGGCCGCTGGTTTTAGAATACGCACATTTTGCAAATTCGTAGATTGATCTAGGCGTCACTAATGCAGTAAGATCTGGCCGCACATTTCGCAAGTTCGTGAATTGACCTAGGCGGTACCAATGCAGCAAGATCTGGCCACTGGTTTTAGAAGCCGCGAATTTCGCAGGTTACAAAATTGATCTAGGCGGTACCAATGCAGAAAGATCTGGCCGCTGGTTTTAGAATACGCACATTTTGCAAGTTCGTGGATTGATCTAAGCGTCACCAATGCAGTAAGAACTGGCCGCACATTTCGCAAGTTCGTGAATTGATCTAAGCGGTACCAATGCAGAAAGATCTGGCCGCTGGTTTTAGAATACACACATTTTGCAAGTTCGTGGATTGATCTAGGCGTCACCAATTCAGTAAGATCTGGCCGCACATTTCGCAGGTTCATGAATTGATTTAAACGGTACCAATGCAGAAAGATCTGGCCGCTGGTTTTAGAGTACACATTTTGCAAGTTCGTGGATTGATCTAGGCGTCACCAATGCAGTAAGATCTGGCCGCTGGTTTTAGAAGCCGCGAATTTCGCAGGTTTACAGAATTTATCTCGGCGGTACCAAGGCAGCAAGATCTGGCCTCTGGTTTTAGAAGCCGCGAATTTCGCAGGGTTACAGAATTGATCTCGGCGGTACCAAGGCAGCAAGATCTGGCCTCTGGTTTTAGAAGCCGCGTATTTCGCAGGTTTACAGAATTGATCTCGGCGGTACCAATGCAGCAAGATCTGGCCGCTGGTTTTAGAAGCCGCGAATTTCGCAGGTTTACAGAATTGATCTCGGCGGTACCAAGGCAGCAAGATCTGGCCGCTGGTTTTAGAAGCCGCGAATTTCGCAGGTTTACAGAATTGATCTCGGCGGTACCAAGGCAGCAAGATCTGGCCGCTGGTTTTAGAAGCCGCGCATTCCGCAGGTTCGTGAATTGATCTAGGCGGTACCAATGCAGCAAGATCTAGCCTCTGGTTTTAGAAGCCGCAGATTTCGCAGATCCATTAATTGATCTAGGCGGCACCAATGCATCAAGATCTGGCTGCTGGTTTTAGAAGCCGCGCATTTCGCAGGTTCGTGAATTGATCTAGGCAGCAACAGTGCAGCAATATCTGGCCGCTGGTTTTAGAATCCGCGTATTTCGCAGGTTAATGAATTGATCTAGGCGGTACCAATGCAGCAAGATCTGGCCGCTGGTTTTAGAAGCCGCGAATTTCGCAGGTTCACAGAAGTGATCTAGGCGGTAGCAATGCAACAAGATCTGGCCGCTGGTTTTAGAAGCCGCGAATTTCGCAGGTCACGAAATTGATCTAGGCGGCATCAATGCAGCAAGTTCTGGCCGCTGGTTTTAGAAGCCGCGCATTCCGCAGGTTCGTGAATTGATCTAGGCGGTACCAATGCAGCAAGATCTGGCCGCTGCTTTTAGAAAACTCACGCTGAGATGAATCTAGGAATATATAACGGAACCACAACGGCTGCAAGATCTGGCCTGTTGTTTTAGCGACCGAAAGTTCAAATATTTGATCAGGTCAGTAGCTGCAAGCTATTTTGAAATATCGATGGCTCATCATCTCTATATAGGTAAGTCAAGTGTTATCCAATAAGATGTCCAATGGATTTATGCCATCTGGACAAAATCACATTTCCACGTAATCACAATTGACATCTATAAACAAACCTATATGCCATTATTTAAAATACTTATACACTCATATATATACACTCATAGACAAAACTTATGGAAGTTGTACCTTTTAGCATTGTATATATGTTATATAAAAATGAGATTTTTTGTTGATTTTTGATTTATCTTGAGGATTATGCTATGTTAATGCAGTCGTGGTTGAAAATCTTGAAAGTATAATGAAAATAGTTTTGATCAGTAATTGCTTTAATTAGCTTATGGAATATATGAAAAACATAGTTTGATAAAAGTACTGCCTGGCTTAAGGCGTTAGAATAAATAAAAAAACTTATTTACATAATGTACAAAAGGTTTGAGCCGGCCATCGGGAAACAACAACAATGAGTTTTTATAGGGGAAGCGTGACCTCTGGCGGTCGATTTAGCCGAGTATTTGAATCTATGAAATATAACTTTAAATAAAATAATATTTTAATATAACACACATATATAAAAGTTTATTATCAAATTATAAAAGAATATAAAACAATTTTATTATTTAGAAATAGTACAATGGAAAAATTGTGCAGGAACCTGATGGTTTTTTTTAAATTACTATTAAAAAGTCATTTCTTGTTTTTTGAAACTATAAGTTTATAATGTCTTGCGCCATCTGTAGGAATAGATGTAAATTACTCGTTGATATTTTAATCATTTCAGACTTCGGCAAATATTCTATGTATACAATCAGGAAAGGGATTTTTTTTATTTAACCACTTGATCACAAAATAATTCTATTTTTAACTGTTTTAATATAGTTTTGCAGGCTCACGCTTTTTTGGCCTTATAGACCCATTCCTTGATTGTTCAAAAACCCTTCTGAAACAGAATTTTTGGTCGTTGAGCTAAAGATTGTTTGCTTTGGAAGTTACAAAGCAGATGGCCAAAGCAGTTAGGTCGTTTAGGTTGAGCTTAAACCACTCTGACAAAGGCTATCAGCTTGAAACACACACAGAATTGTCTTTTCTTGATTTATCCAGAAAGATTTTAAGGCCAAAAATCTTTAATTAAATAGAAATCAACGATTAGTTGATATTTATTCTGACAGATGGTGCAAGACATCAGTAATTTTAAGTTGAACAATCAGGAGATGGCTTTTATTTGTTGGTAAATCAATTCTAAATACGATGAACGAATACGATCGCAATCTTGATCATATAACAAATGTTTATAAAATAAAAGGATTTAAAAGCGCGAATGTTTATTTCATACATAAAACGAACTTCTACTGTCCTTACTGCGATGAAAAAAATATATTGCTATAAGCTTATGTCCATAGTTTACTTGAAAACCATTTCTAAGATTCCATCCTTCAGTGTAGCATATAAAAGCAGAATGATCCAATACAATATTAGAGCTCTGAGGAGCGGTTGGTGGATTAAATTGGCGAAACCGCTGGGAGGGTTCACCACTGATGAGCCAAGCCCTCCCAATATATTTTTTCATCGCAGTAAGGACAGTAGAAGTTCGTTTTATGTATAAAATAAACATTCGCGCTTTTAAATCCTTTTATTTTATATGTATAGATGGCGCGTTATAGCTTTGTGATAACAAATGTTTGTTCCTAAAGTCTGATGGCATGGTGATTGATGGAGTTGATAACCCGTGGAGAACTACCAGTAAATCCGACATGCCAAGGTGACGAAGGATGTGGCGACAATCAATATAAATTGTCACACAATGTTCCTCTGAAATATGACCAAGACAATTTCGAAAAAGGCTTTTTTTTTTCAATATGACCTTTTTTTAAATTCCGACATAGGTTTTAGCAAAATATTCAAATTTGTATTGTTTGTGAGAAAGATTTTTCTAAATTCGTAATAATCTTGCATTTCATTTTCGTTACAATCTAATCTAAGTGTTAATCATATAATCCCTTCGGTAAAATTATAAATAAAAGATAATTGGCTGAAAGAAAAGTTTATTTTTATCACGATAATACAAACTTTCGGGTGTTGAGTCCGAAAGCTTGTATTGCCGTTATATATAAAAAGAAAATCTTCCCTCAGCGAATTGTCTTTTATTTATAATCTAAATGTGTCGGTACTTTCCTTTAGAAAGTAATAGGTTTCATTTATCTTAAACAACCCAAGTACAAACACATTTGAAACTTGTGGTATTGAACAATATACTAGAGAGAGAGAATCTACGAGATCACCAAGTGTTAACAAAATTGCCTTTGTCTTCTTCTTCATCAAAAAAAGCGACGACGGGCGATATCAAAATATAAAAATTCCTTAAGGTTTATCCATGAGTAAATTATAGAGAGAATTTCAGTAAATGAATCGAAGATATCCATTCGGAAATAAGTTTCTTATGAGTTTTTTTTTTTAACTCAAGCTTTTGGGTTTATCAACCTTTCGACGGGAGTAACACAATAACGAAATTCTTGTTGTTGTATCCAATGAAAAGCCTCTGATATCTCTGTACATCTCTCTCACAGCAGTCGCAATGTTCTCAATCTTGGGTGTGTAAAGCCGCTATTCTGGGTCCATGTCAATTTTCTGTTGTTGTTGTTGTGTCCAATGGAAAGCCTCTGATATCTCTGTACATCTCTCTCACAGCAGTCGCAATGTTCTCAATCTTGGGTGTGTAAAGCCGCTATTCTGGGTCCATGTCAATTTTCTGTTGTTGTTGTTGTGTCCAATGGAAAGCCTCTGATATCTCTGTACATCTCTCTCACAGCAGTCGCAATGTTCTCAATCTTGGGTGTGTAAAGCCGCTGTTCTGGGTCCATGTCAATTTTCTGTTGTTGTTGTTGTGTCCAATGAAAAGCCTCTGATATCTCTGTACATCTCTCTCACAGCAGTCGCAATGTTCTCAATTTTGGGTGTGTAAAGCCGCTGTTCTGGGTCCATGTCAATTTTCTGTTGTTGTTGTTGTGTTCATTGAAAAGCCTCAGATGTCTCCGTACATCTCTATCACAGCTGTCGCAATGTTCTCTATCTTGGATGTGTAAAGCTGCTGTTCAAGGTCAATTATCTGCAAGGCTGCGGCCACTGCTGGACATGAGAATATGTGGTTAGGTGTTAGTTCCACACCAGGACAATGTCTGCATGTCCTGTAGGTTCTTGTGCCATCTGGATGTATATAATTACTAACATAAGTTATTGTTAAAATTACATAATAGAATCATTGAACACAGAAGAAACATAAACAGAAATGACCCATTATCATTAATAGTACAGCACTCCAATTTAACAGGACACACATTTAACTTAAATGAACCTAAAGTACATTACAACAATATCAATAACAAATATCAAAGATTAATAATTGAAGCAATAGTGTCCAAACAATATAGCAGTATAAATCGCAGAATTGATTTACCAGAAGCATATAATTCAATAGACCTATAAATAAAATAAGATAAAACAAATTCATTCACAGTATAAGATATCACATGTCTGATGGGATACCTTGCAAGTTGATATGCACGTGTATCGTGGATATGCACGTTAAATTTAAATTATATATAAATCTTATTTCAAACTAGTTGGATTATTGTTTCATTAATTCCTATAGAAGGGCGTGTGTGCCCGAAAGCTCGTATATATTTGTTCTAATAAAGATACGCAGCCCTTGATGCTTTGTTTTTCAATTGATAAGTTATTGTGTTACTACCGTCGAAGAGCTGAAAAATTCGAGAGTTTGAGTTTATGTTTATATGGTAATTTAAGCCAACAAACCCATATTGTAAATAATTTATAACAAGATTTTAATGTTGTATAATAGAAACACATCTGTTAATGATTATACGTATTATTGACATGTGTCTTTACATCATCATATGTAATGCAATTTGTACAAACAGGATAAATAAATAAACTCTGTAATTGATTAAGAGTTGAGCTAAAGCAGAGATCGAGCATATAGTATTGCCAAAACAACAAAGTCTAAAGATGGAAACGGCCACGGCGCCAGTGTACAGTTTCGCCAGACGATCCACGCCCCTCTCGCATGTGCTGAAATGCAATACCCCCTTTCTCAGAAAAGGTATATAAAGGCCCCCGTCTTTAGCCAAAAAAAACAGTTAGTTCACCCTCAGTGCAAGCCCGGGTCGGTCGTACCTCATGTCGATCTGATCTAACATGTAGTTAGTAAGAACTCTTCTATCTCCATCTTTCGCTCCTAGCTCAACTTTTATCTGTTAACGGAACTTTTTTAGTGCAACTGTGTCTTCGTTTTTTGTGTGGACATTCCTAAGCTTTCCACTCTGCTTCGACCACGACTGCCTGTATTTTGTGAGAACTTTTAAAGGTCTTACAAGGTGCAGAGAGGTACTGGAAAACTCTACATCCTGACTGTTCCTCTCGGTTAACACAGTATAGCGAGAGTCAACACTTCATCATCACAAAGTTAATCGACAGGATTCTCTACACAAGAGTCAACAGTAACTCAACTTATCACATTTACATAAAAAAAGTATACCTGGATCTGTTATATATATTTTTTCTTTCACAGATCTCCAGGTATGCTCTGTTTATATAAACATATTCAATAGATCGTCTTTTGAGTTTATGCAACAATAAAAACTGATAAAAAAAACTATCCCCATATGGTCTTTGATTTATCTATTTAATTCAACATAGGAAAATGATATATACTAGAATTTCATTGTTAAATGACTCTAAATAAAGTAAAACACTGCACACTGATTGCTATAAACTCAACTCTGATTGGCTAATTATGGTAACAAGATAAAGGATATATAAAAGGGCGTACCTGGATCTATAAAGAAAGAATAAAAAATTCTCAAAATATTTCGAGAGATTGCTCCCTCTTTATCATTTAATTGTACTTTGATAAAGAGGGAGCAATCTCTCGAAATATAATTTGAGAAAAAAAGTGTTTTCTTTATTTCTTAACAGATACAGGTACGCCCTTTTATAGAAACTTAATTGATGGATCGCCTCTTGACTCAAATGATAAAGGATAGTCAATCAGAAAATGAGAATTACGGATGTATCAAGTCTGTAGTCTGTAGATATCTGTTATTATAGAAACCTTTTTTTTTACTTCAATATTGTCACACAATTACAGTTTGAACACGAGTATTGTTGCTAAGAATGTACGGAGTGAAAGAAAAAATATAGATCTACATAATGAGTTGAAAAATTGATTGCAATAATGTATTTGGAATTGGAAGTTTTGCCGGGAGGATATTTATCTATAAAATGAAGGTTACATCTTCCCGTCAAAATGACGTCAAAACTAAACGCCATTTATTTACCGTCGCTGCAGACTTGCGGCCTCAGGTCTGTAACAAAGCCACAACACCAGCTTTAACAAACTGAGAGGCATCCACCTAGAGACCATGGTTTCTGGCTAATGGCCTTCTTCAGCCCAGAGTGGACTTTATTCCACGAGATCCACAAGGGATCTAATAGAATCTTCACAATCTAGCAAAAAGGTGTTTAACTGGCAAAGTTACTAGGCAAAATCTATGGCCAAAATATAGATGGTTTAGACGTCTATTTGATGGGAGAGAGGTGTCCTTTAATTATATAAAATATTAGTTAAATAGCGTAAAAAACAATATAAAATAAAATATATAAAATAGGTCAGTTGTTGAGATTAAAAACAAAAGAGGCATATCCTGACCAGGTTCATATGAGGTTTTCTATATGGCAGAGCGCCATCTAGTGGAGCAAAAATAATCTAAAACAATAGTAGAGTGATCTGGAGATCAATCTGGCGAAACCGATGACAGGGTTCATCCCTGATAAGCCAAGTCCTCTCGTTCAACAACCAATCCGAAACAATAATAGAGTGGTCTGGAGATTAATTTGGCAAAACTGTTGATAATAAAGGTTTAGCTTATTTTTGCTCCACTAGATGGCGTTTCGTTAATAAAATTAAAAGAAACTCATCTCCAGAGACGTGTTGCATTATCTAATTTATATCCAGGAGATTTTATAATAAATTGATATATAAAATATGTATTTTTTGTATTTTTGCACTCTTGGACAAAATTTAAGAAAGTGGATAATCTTTAATGTTGCCGGTAGTCTGTTTTTTTTTTTTTTTGAATGAGACAGAGGCAATTTTGCTCACACTTGGTTATCTCGTGTCTTCAATGTCTGTTTCTCAAATATCCTTCAGAGTTATTGTCGGAATCCCGATATACATGCTAAAAGGTACAACTTCCTTAAGTTTTGTCCATGAGTGTAACTTGGCTATCTCTTGTGTCCTCAATAAAGATCACTGTGTCTCAAATATTTTTCAGATTTATTGTCTGAATACCGATATACATGCTGAAAGGTACAACTTCCTTTTGTACATGCGTTTATATTGGCTATCTCGTGTGTCTTCAATAAAGATCACTGTGTCTCAAATATTTTTTAGATTTATTGTCTGAATACCGATATACATGCTGAAAGGTACAACTTCCTTTTGTCCATGCGTTTATATTGGCTATCTCGTGTGTCTTCAATAAAGATCACTGTGTCTCAAATATTGTTCAGATTTATTGTCTGAATACCGATATATACATGCTGAAAGGTACAACTACCTTAAGTTTTGTCAATGAGTGTATCTTGGCTATCTCGTGTGTTTTCAATAAAGATCACTGTGTCTCAAATATTTTTCAGATTTATTGTCTGAATCCCGATATACATGCTGAAAGGTACAACTTCCTTTTGTCCATGCGTTTATATTGGCTATTTCGTGTGTCTTAAATAAAGATCACAGTGTCTCAAATATTTTTCTGATTTATTGTCGGAATCCCGATATTCATGCTGAAAGGTACAACTTCCTTAAGTTTTTTTCCATGAGTGTATCTTGGCTATCTCGTGTGTCTTCAATAAAGATCACTGTGTCTCAAATATTTTCAGAGTTATTGTCTGAATCCCGATATTCATGCTGAAAGATACAACTTTCTTAAGTTTTGTCCATTAGTGTATATTGGTTATCTCGTGTGTCTTCAATAAATTCACTGTGTCTATAATATTTTCAGAGTTATTGTCTGAATCCGGAAATACATGCTGAAAGATACAACTTCCTTAAGTCTTGTCCATTAGTGTATATTGGTTATCTCGTGTGTCTTCAATAAATTCACTGTGTCTCAAATATTTTCAGAGTTATTGTCTGAATCCGGAAATACATGCTGAAAGATACAACTTCCTTAAGTTTTGTCCATGAGTGTCTATATAGTTGAATAAAAATGCATAAATATCATTTACTTATTTATGTACAGAATACCATAATTTTAATTTGGAATTTGATTAATGCAAGTTGAAGATTTCACTAATCTTTTATTGCCATTTTAACGTTTTTGTGACCCACTGTTGACCTTTTCAAAAAAGCGGAAAGTTTATCAGCAAAGTATTGTCTTTTGTCGATCCATTCTCCAGTAAACCTATATACATACTTTAATATAAAAATTCTGATGAATTCTTTAACTTGAATCAAAATATGCATATATGTTACCTTATAAAAATAGAGGTAAATATAAAAGATAATAATCAATTTTTAGAAAATAAAAAGGCATATATTGGATTCAATAAAATATTTATTTGTCAATATATGCATTTTTATTATCTAAGGATATAAATATGGATTTCTCTATATTCAGAATAATTATGAATATAAAAAAAATATCAATAAGTTATCTTTTCTATTTGCATAATGAGACAAAATTCTCGCCTATCATAAAATAATTTATTTAAAGCAATAACACGCCATCTATACATAGGATATGAAAACATAAAGACAAGAATGTTTTTTTTAATGCATTAAACAATTTTTTTTTTGTCCTTACTGCGATGAAAAATATTAGGAGGGCTTGGGTCATTAGTGGTGAACCCTCCCAGCAGTTTCACCAATTTTTAATCTACCAGACCGCTTCTTTAGAGCTCTAACTGTATTGGACGATTCTGTTTAATACATGTTGAACTGTGTGTGTGAAAAGTGGAATCTCAGAAATGACATTCAAGCAAACTATTTATACATAATCAAATCATCCTCAAAATTAGTAAAGCCATAGTAAATCAATCCTTTTCCAGGATGGTGTAAAGACCTTCCCACAATGCGCCATCTGCAGGACCAAAAAGGCCTTACCAGACCATCTCTTGGAATGTATGTGTAGTATTTTAAATAATTACAACTCTCTTTAAAGCAACAAAATAATTATTTATTGCATTTAGCAAGACAAGAAAACAAAACAAACACGGGAAGCCAAAACCAAACTTATAGGTTAGTTCCTATTCCAAATCTAGCTTTCACACAGAGTATTCAAAAATAAAATACGACAATCCCTCCCCTGTGTGGAAGCTTCTATCAAACAAGTCCGAGAGAGTTTATACAGTTTTTAAGTTTCTCCTTGGGAAGACTCTTTTTTAATAGGTCCGCTTCCATTTCGTCACTCCTAACAAATTCAAGGTCGATTGTTCCTTCTTCCACAGCATCTTTTATAAAATACAATTTTCGGTTTATATGTTTCGTCCGGGAAGTTATTTTTTCAGATTTAATCCACTTGATAGCAGATTGACTATCTGTTTTAAGCGTTGTAGGAAAGTTCGCATTCTCACATATTTCTTCTAAAAGTCCTTTAATCCATTTTACTTCGCACATCCCTTCGCATATCGAAATCAGTTCGGCTTCGCATGTAGACAGAGCCACCAAACTTTGTTTCTTGCTTCTCCAACTGATCAGGTTGTTTCCCAGTTTAACTGTGTATCCGGAATAGGACTTTGCATCACTTGTTGAACACCAGCTTGCATCTGTGCTGACAAGAATGCTATTTTCTGATGGCTTGTATCTTAACATTTTATCTCTGGTGCCCTTCAGGTATCTATATATTCTCTTAACTCCTGTTAAATGTACTTCTCTTGCATCATTGCAAAATCGGGATAAATTGCTCACATTAAAAGAAATATCTGGACGAGTTCCGGTTGCCAAATACATCAGGGATCTGATCATCTCTTGATACAATGTCCTGTCTACTGGTTTGGAGTCTTGACATTCATCAAAACTTTGGTCTCGATCTCCCGGAGTTTGTACAATGTTACAATCCTCGAGTGCAAATTTCTTCAAGATTTTATCGATATAATGGGCTTGTGATAGATCAAAACCGTATTCTGTTTTCTTTATCTCTATACCAATGAAAGGTTCATTCTCCCCTTTTTCTTTTAAAGCAACAAATCTTCCTATCTCTGATGCTAGTTTTTCATTAAAGGTTTTATCCGTTCCGGCTATTATTAGATCATCCACGTATAAACCCAATATTCCATATTCCTTTCCTTTTCTAAAAGTGTACACACATGGATCATATTGCGATCTTTCCATTCCCAGTTGTATCAGTATCTCGTTGATCTTTTTATTCCAACAATGTCCCGATTGTGGAAGTCCATATATACTTTTTAACAATTTGCAAACTTTGTCTTCTTCACCTTTTTCAACAAATCCTTCCGGCTGTTTCATAAAAATAGTTTCTTTCAATTCTCCGTAAAGGTAGGCGGTCTTCACATCATATGATGTTATAACCAAATTCAACTGAGCTGCTAGGGCTACAATTGCACGAAGACTTTCTTTTCTGATCACTGGTGAAAAAGATTCCTCATATTCTACGCCATATTTTTGATTACAACCAATAGCAACTAATCTAGCTTTTCTTCTATAAACACCCTCACCAGGCGTACTCTTTATGCTAAAGATCCATTTGCAATTTATGATCTTCATATTCTTTTCTCTTTGAACGAGAGTCCATACCTTATGCTTGTCAATAGAGTAAAGTTCTTCTTTCATTGCTTCGAGCCATTCATATTTATTTTCGCAGTTAATCGCCTCCTCATAATTTTCGGGAATACGTCCTTCTGGTTCTAATATAAAATTCACGTTATTTCTTTCTTTTATTCTTTGCGAACGTCGAACGCCTTGTTCAAGCAATTTCATTTCTTCTTCTCTCAGTTTTGCTCTGTGTTTTTGCTCTAAAACTTTTTGTGTATCTCCCTTTTTGCGACCTGATCTTACAATTCTTTCCTCGTTAGGTTCGTCTAGCGTGGGAATCGTTTCTTCATTTAGTTCTGAGGTTTCTGGACGCGTCCGAAGGTCGATTTCAATATCATCTTCCTCTTCCTTTTTATATGAAAAATGGTCGTAATTTGTATCTTCTTGAAGATTTTTTGCATAATCAATTCCTTTCTCATTTTCGACAAATTTTACCGATCTCACTTCTTCTATTTTTTTAGTGATTATGTCATACACTCGATAAGCCTTTCTTTTCAGAGAATAGCCTACAAAAATACCTTTTCGACTTTTAGGCATAAATTTACTTCTATGTTGTTGTGTAATGGGCCAAAACGCCAAACAACCGAATATTCTGAAATGTCGAATGGAGGGTTTTCTTCCTTTCCATTTCTCCATTGGTGTATCAAGCTTGATTGACCTATGTGGAGTACAGTTTTAGACATATGTTGCAGTAGCGACTGCCTCCGCCCAGAAAGCCATGGGTAATCCTGAATCAAACAATAATGTCCTTGCTGTTTCAATTAGGGTTCGGTTTACTCTTTCCGCAACTCCGTTACTTTGTGGCGAGTAGGTGGTGGAGAGTTGGTGGTGTATTCCATTTTTAATTAAGAGATTCTTGAATCTGTGATTAGTGAACTCTGTGCCATTATCAGTTCGCACATCCTTTATTTTCAGGTTTAGCTCATTTTCCACTCTTGCCTTAAATTCTTCAAACTTCCCCAAAGTTTCATCTTTGTTTTTCAGAAAGTAGATAAAGGTTCTTCGGCTGAAGTCATCAACCAGAACAAAAAAGTATTTTGATCCACCTAGAGATTGGTATGGCATTGGACCACACAAATCCATATGCACCAATTCAAGGGGTTTGGTTGTACAGTTGGTGGTAACGGAATGGTGAGGTTGTCGAGTCAATTTCCCCATTATACAAGCTTCACATTCTGGCAAGTTCTTAAATTTAACATTAAACCCCAATACCATATTCTGTTGAATTATCTCTTTCATGTACGCTTCGTTCAAATGATTCAGTCTTCTATGCCACAAGCTGATATTGTCATTTGAGAAATCATCTTTTGTGGTCATGACATTCTCCGTCTTTTCCGAGTATTCATCTCTGGACCTTGTTTCCATTACATACATCCTATCCTGGATTTGAGCCTCTGCAATTAAATCATCCTGTTCATTGTAAATCTTTGCTCCATCTCTATTGAAAATTACAGTATTTCCTTTGTTAGTTAATTCGTATATTGATAAAAGATTAGACCTTAAGTTAGGTACATGCAGAACTCCTTTAATTTGAACATTCTCAATTCCGTTTTCGGTACAAGTAGAAACCTTGGTATCACCTTTAGCTGTAGCATGTGTAACTTTACCTTCTTCTGCCAAATTTATTTCACTTTCATAAGGCATTACATTTTCCATCCAGTCCAAGTGTGGAGATAAGTGCGTAGTACACCCTGAGTCAAGACACCAGGTTTGTATCTGACTATAATTATTTGAGGAGTTTTCAAAAACTCGATCTGTGCTGGTATTGAAAGTTTGTTCCGCAGACTTGCTTGAGACGGTATTCGCATTATTTCTGAAATTTTGTTTGTTATAGTTCGTATTTGAATTTGCATTTCTTTTCCCATGTTGTTCTTGAGTTCGCTTATTTTTGAACCAGCAATCTTTAGCTAAATGTCATTTTTTATGGCAAACAAAACACTCCTTTTGTCGATTCTGTTGATAGTGATTTCTTCTGTCTTTACTTCTGTAACCCTTTTCATTTTCATCAGAATGACTCCCATTCATCTTAGAATTCATTCGATTATCTTCCTCTCTAAGTGACTGCCGAATTTCATCAAGAGTTAAGTCTCTTCTAGTTCTCAGTACAACAGCGATCTTTTCCAATCTTGGATGGATACCTCGTACAACATGAAACGCTAGTTCTCTTTGGGATATTTGGTGTCCGAGTGAAGAACTTTGAGAGGCAATATTTTTGGCTCTAGCCATATATTCATTTATGGATTCATTATTTTTCATCTTGATATTCTTAAGTTCAAGTCCAATATCAATGATCTTATCTTCTAGGTTGCCTGTGTAAATTTTCTTTAATTCATCCCATACTTTCTTTGCTTTAGTTTCATCTAGAAACATTCCTGCTTGTTCATCTGATAGAGTTGTAACTATAATTCCAAAGGCTTCGTCATTCTTTTCACTCCATATTTGCCAAGCGACTTCATCTTTTATATCAGGCTCGGGATCCGAAATTACGCATTTAAATAATTTCTTTCCACGTAAAAGTGCTCCGACTTTTAAAGCCCAAATCGGATAATTTGTTCCTGTTAAAGGTTCAATTTTTGTCGTTGGCGAAAAATTGCAATCCATTTTAGCCTTGTTTTCAACTTTTTAAAATTAAACAATATAGTTTAAAGGTAGTTTATAATTCAAAAAATGTTTTTTTTTTCAATCCTTATATTTAAAACTTTCTTTTATCAATATAATTCAAATTCTATTGAAAAATATTTCAAAATTTACATACCTTGATGCAGAAGAGATCTTTGTTTACCGATTAGAATAAACGTATCAAACTTCTGATAAAATATTTTCGCTTTTTCTCAAGTTTTAAATTGAACCGCGCTCTGCTACCATAAATTGTAGTATTTTAAATAATTACAACTCTCTTTAAAGCAACAAAATAATTATTTATTGCATTTAGCAAGAAAAGAAAACAAAACAAACACGGGAAGCCAAAACCAAACTTATAGGTTAGTTCCTATTCCAAATCTAGCTTTCACACAGAGTATTCAAAAATAAAATACGACAGTATGGAAGCCTCAAGACAGGACCTATATTCCAATCCAATCTAGATTTATCAATTGCATCGATAAAATCCAATCCAATACAATAGTAGATCGGTCTAGAGATTAATTTGGCGAAACCGCTAAGAGGGTTCACCACTGATGAGCTAAGCCCTCTCGTTCAACAATCAATCCAATACAATAGTAGAGCAGTCTGGAGATTAATTTGGCGAAACCGCTAAGAGGGTTCGCCACTGATGAGCCAAGCCCTCTCGTTCAACAACCAACCCAATACAATAGTGGAGCGATCTGAAGATTAATTTGACAAAACCGCTAAGAGGGTTCACCACTGATGAGACAAGCCCTCTCATTCAACAACTTTTATCATTGCGAAATCATAAGGCGAAAGGTTTCGCGCTCTTTATGTATTTGCTCTAGGCGATTATATAACCCAAGATATTTTATCATTGCAGTAAGATCTGTAGAGATATTTGACCATATATATGAAAAGAAACTAATTTCCAAAAATTATTATCACGAAATCCTACCAAGAATATAAATTTAATCCATAAATTCAATCTCCTTGACCATGTATTTCGATCATTGCTTAACATACTGTAAATAACTACCTTGCGATTTCTTCTATAAGCTTTTTTTGTTGCTTATTTGTTTAATGTATATGTTTATTCAATGCTCTTTTTCCTAATTGTTTATTTTCTTTTTGATAATTCTGTTACCTACTCTACAACAATATGAATTATTGTAAATATTTTCACGCGCAATTATCCAGATCGGATAGAGCGTGTCTTTTTTGCAACTGGTAATAAATAAATAATGACCATGTAGAATTATACAATAGGATAACAATAATATACAAAGATTTCCAAGTCTTCAGCACACAGAGATTGTCACAGGCCAGATGAACTGAGGAAATTGCTCAGGAAATTCCTCACTCTTGGACGCATTCCTCGGTTAAGTTTTGAGAAATTTATTCAAAATTTTCCTTCAGGGCCCGGGGGCGAAGGAAGAAGGTCGCCTGACCGGAAGTTTACCGCCCCCTTGGAGGGGGGGGCGAGACTTTCTATTTCAGGGGGCTGGCGTATAAAAGGACATTCTGAAGTAAGGGCCTCCATTCTAGATCCACCACTGGAATACAGCAACAAGGTAAGGAAGAACACTCCGTTTTCAATGATTCTCTCTCAAGATACCTATCTCTCTCTTTTAATATCTCTTTTCTCAACAAATTTTAAAAATCACTCAATTCTTCTTTTTTTTTTTTTTACAAATTCAAAACTTAATTCTGATTGATATATTTTAGTAAATCACTTATTATTTTTTTTTTCAGAAATTCAAAAATTAATATCGATTTTGATAAAGCACAATAGAATATAGATAAAAGATTCCGAGTTTTTGTCTGATGATGTTTACCAAACGTCACACCTAATTAAATTATTTAGATTAGGTCTTATTTTCTTGTATCTAATTTCGACTTTAATATATTTTAATACAATATTTTTGATGATATATAAAAGTTAATATAGTTTTTTCCGAAATTTCTGAAAATTTTTGAAGCACTATCAACAAATTTAACTTTATTTACTCGTTTCTTTTCCCAGTTTTATCTTTTATATTATTTTATGACGTTTCTGATCACAGTTTCATCTCTTAAAAATATTTTCGGATTGAAGATACCACATTAAATTCAGATACATTTAACAAATATTTGATAAAATATTGAAGTTGTTGGTAGCTAGTCATATATAGCTTCATATTTTATAGATGAAAACTTTTCACAAGAATTCCGATTTCTTTTGAATCGCTTTTAGCTAACTTAACTCAAGCGTCTGAAAACGAAAAGTGAGCTATATAAAACGATTAAAGCAAACATTAGATTCAGCTTCTTTTCTCTTCTATTCCTTTATACCCGTTTCCCAGCACTTTCCAAATTCTACTTATAGCCGCTCATTCTGAGAATTTCAGCTTAATAAAGACCTGCTTAATACATATAGGACTATAGCATCTATGCAAATATATATGTTATATTAAAATAATTTATTTATAATGTTACATTAACATATTTTATTTAGAATTATGTTAAAATGTTATTTTATTTAAAATTATAATGTCATAAATATAAATACTCTGTTTAAATCGACCGCCAGAGGTCATGCTTCCCATATAAAATCTCGTTGTTGTTCTTCCCCGCTGGTCGGCTCAAACCATATGTAATTATGTAAATATTCTTTGTTTTTCATATTTTTATTCTTACGCCTTAAGCCAGGCTGTACTTGTACAAAATTATGTTTTTAATATGAATTCATTTCTCAGCTCAATAAAGCAATATCTGATCAAAACCATTATTCTTTCAATATTATAGCCACGACTGCACCACCATTACAATAATCCTCAACATGAATCAAATATCAAGCAGAAACTCTCTACTTTTTTTAAAAATATAATATATATGTAGTTTAAATATCTTGCATTTATCGAATTTTTACGTCATACTCACAATTGATAAAATGTCATTATTAAATATCTTCATAATGTATATTCAAATATAGTGTGTGAAAAATATCAAATTAGTTAATATCATATGTGTATTATTTATGTTTATAATATAAACATTTTTAAAAATCTATGTTAATGCAATTATATGATTTTTTTTCAATTTTACTGCAGCAGACTATTTCGGAAAGAATTAGCGTCTAGTCATCTTTAAATATTTTTAAAAATCAGTCTGAAATCGCGTTTATTCGGAATAAGAACAAATCGCATTATTCAATATTACCTTGAAATCACAAATAGACCATAAATACAATAGTATTCATACTGCCTTTGTGAAATTCCGAGTTTTTAAAGTACAAGTGTAAAAAAAAAAAATACTTTAAAAACTTACAATTTAAGTAAATATAAATATATTTAACAACGATATACAAAATGATACATCTTGTAGATAAAGGTTGCCTGGCCATCATTCATTGTTCTTAAAATACGAGACACTTTAGCCGCAGTAGAATTTTAATTTTTTCACTACTGGCTGAAGTGTATCTTTAAGAACAAAATGATACTATGAAAAAAAGAAAAAGGCATCTCCTTATCGTGTAACTGAAAAATATCAACTATTCTCGTTGATTTTTAATTATTCCAGAATTGGCCAAATACCCATTCTTGATTAATCAAGAAAATCTAAGAACGTACGCGGTCTCACACAATTCTGGCCTTAAATATCCGTTTGCGCAAGTCATCAGCAACTTTCAGTTTCACAATAAGGAGATGTCTTTTTCTTTTTTTCATAATTTATTCACCTCATCCCGGTACAATATCACAATTGTACTATTTTTCACAAAATGATATTAGTTTAAATATCTTGTTTTAATATCAAAGTGTAAATATTAATAGACGTATAGTAAATTTTATAGACGCCTGATATTTCTATCTTGATAGTTTAAATCTATCAAAACTAGCTTTCAACTTAGCTAATTCCCTTTATTACTTCATTTTATATGATAGCTTACTCTATTCTCTTTATTTTTGCTCTTTTTTTAGGTAAGCATACCTATGTTGGAACTAAATAGCTGTAATACATGTATAGCTATTTTATACACTTTAGTTTTGTTATTGATATCATTCTCTCGTTTTTGAAACCTTTTTTGAATTTTAGATGAATTACAATAAAACACATAACAATTCTATGCGTTTTACAAACACTTAACTAATTTTCTTTAGATCGCTAAACTTTAAAAGTAAATTATATTCAAGGATATCGCCTGTGTGAAAATAGAGAAAATTCCTCAAAACTATACAAATTGGAAAGAAATATTTTGTGTAATTTTATCTCTATATACACTTAACTGATTTTCTTTAGGTCAGTAAATTTTGAAAGCAAATTCATTTCAATGATGACTCTTGAAAATAGAAAAAAATGACTCAAAACTATACTAATTAGAAAACTATTCTCATATAATCTTATTTATAATGGAATGAGGCAGGTATAGAAAATTATATTATCAAACATTGCTTTGCTATGAAATGTTAGCCCATTATATTGTGACATTTCAAATTATCTCTCTCATTAATATTTTCAAATATCCGAGGAATTAAGCAAAGTTACGAGTTGCAATTACTTCAAATTATTTACTTCTGAAAAATGAGGATTATATGTATAAAAGGCAACATAATTTCTCTATATTAATTTACTTTGGTAGCTGAATAGAGATTCTATACAGAAATTGAGTCCAAAGACTTTTTGTATCCGAATGACCTATGAACTTCTTGCTGAATGGTATGTGACATTTTCTAATAGGTCAATCTATTTATATCTCTTTCAAAGAATGATAATTTCAAAAGATACTCGCTGTAATCTGTTTAGGTTAAGACATTCATGACCTAAAATAATTGCAAATTTTCCATCCTTTTTAAATAATTAAAATATAAAAAGCGCTCTAACACACACACACACAATGTAACTATATAATTTCAAAAAGATTCGATTATAAAATAAATCAAATTATTCATATTTTCTAAAATCGACTTTAAAATCTATTTAGGTAAGGTAATTCGACAAACAAAATAATTTAAGAAAAAGGTATTTTCCTGATTGTGGAACTAAAAGTGGAAAGAAAAGATCAGGAGATGTCTTTTTTATTAATGTATCCACCTGATTCCATTACGAATTCAATTTTGTACTATTTTCTCCAAAAATGAATTTAAATCTTTAAATTTGACTAGCGTAGTATTCTTCTCCCAGTCTTATAACTCTGTCAGGTTTATCTGCAGCACTTGGGAAAAGATCTTACAATATCTCTTTAAGAATACATACTTTAAAATACACCATGGATGTCTATAATAGACAATTAAAACAAGTTTATTGACATCTAGTCAGAATGAGAGTTTAAAATTAGAGTAAAAAATAAAGAGAAATATTTACACCAAACGAAGTTTTCTCCGAAGGGACGTCTGGATTCTATCAGGAGCTACAAGCTGCCTTGAGTTCGGACAAGCCCTTGCCAATTACAGAGTTCTTGTCCTTAACATGCTCAATTAAAATATCGAGGAATTTGGATAGAATTATCTTGTGTTCAGGCGAGAGTTGCTCGAGGAGGTTCTCCCTATAAAAGGAATCTAGAATCCCGTAGATGATTTCCGCTTTCACAATTTTCTTAATGGATATCTATAATAGTAATAAAGGTTTGAATATATAGTTTTCCACGCAGCTTATCAAGGAGTTCATATTCGCCTAGAGAACTCACCCTTTCTAGGCCCCAAATTAATAATATAGTATTCTATTTAATAGTATTCTTATTTAATAGCGTTAGAGATATATTATTAGACTTATAAAATTTTATATATCAGTACTACCCTCGGTTAGCGACATACCTGAAAATAGAAATTCTTTTAGGATCAATTAGTAGATTGTAAGGTGAAGTCAGTCTTTAATAAGACACCCTTTCTTTAAATAACGATCAACTCTCTATTAAAAAAAACGAAATTCTTATTATAATATTATCATATATATAATATCTTAGATAATAAAAGGCATATATTGGATTTTAAAATATTTAATTGTCAATATTTCGGTTGGCTGAACGCCAAACCTTTATCAAGGCTTTTTGTGCTGAGTTTGTTTACACAAAATTGTAACGCCTTGATAATGGTTTGGCGTTCAGCCAACCGAAATATTGGCAATTAAATATTTTTAAAATCCAATATATGCCTTTTTAATATATAATGATTTAAATATGGATTGCTCTATTTTCAAAACAATATATAATAACTGTTTAATTATAACAAAAGATAATTCATGATTTGAATTTATTAACATTTTTGACCATTTTTGCGTGAATAAATGAATAATTTCCCTTACCTGAAGATACACAATGAAATGTTTTAAACAACACACATCGTGAAATTTTGTTGATATGTAGATAGGATATTTATTTAAATAACAGTAGATTGCTAAAAGATGACCCATCTTCTTATTGTCTTATCTTCCGTCTTCACGTTTTAAAAAGAATATATTCCGATAGGATATTATATATAGAATTGAAAAAATATAAATAATGCATTAAAACTCATTTAAAAATTAATAATGAAGCATCAGAATTTTAAAACGTAGAATATTTTTGTAATTATTGATATATTGTGAAAATTTTCAAATAATACTTTATAGATTTTTAAAATCATTCTATATTAGTTACAATCTTAACTGAAAGAGACATTATCTCATTGGTTTATGCTTTTTTTTTGTCCCCTTTGAAGAATTCTAACAACACATTAAGAAGTAAGATATAGAAATTTACAAAGTTTCTTTTGATAAATTAAACTATGATGAATTTAAAGATAAATAGAATAAAGAAGGATACAATAACTTTATTACACGAATCTTTTGTTCTATACGAAACTGAAGATACTAATCAAAATATTTGGAATTTTATCAATTTATTTTACCATTATTGCGATTACGGAAAAAAATAAACAACGTATGATCAAATTCTAATTTTATTTTTAATAGTTAACACTGAAATTTACACATTTTTCACAGATATGATGCTTGTTGTGTAATTTTCTTCTTTTTAAATCTCACCAAAATTAGTTATCCTTTTGTTTCATATTTATTTGCTATTGAAAAGAATTATTGTTGTTCTTACTCAGAACAATTATTTCTTTTAAATAAAGAGAAGATCAGTCTTAGCAAACACCAGTTCTTCATCATCATTACTGCCTAAATGATGATAAAAAGATCAATACGTAGTGATTTATATGTTAAAATAGGAGGTGAATCGCCTCTTATCATTGCTAAGAATATATAAAAGCTAACAGCGATGAGTTTCTTTATAGAAAAGGTATAAGCTTAAAGAGAGTTTTCGGACAATAACGGCCTTCAACAGGCTGAATACAGTTAGATTTATGTGTATTGTATGTATATTGAGAGATATAGTGTAGAGATTTAATGTATATAGATAGGAATTGAGAGAAATGTCGCCAACATGACTGGTGACAGATGTCTCCCTACAAGACCGCCAGCCTCCTCGTCCTCCTCGTGGCCCTCACCCTGGCCCCCAGTGAAGCCACTGGACTCAAGAAGCTCAAACTGAAGAAATGGTTGGGACTCGGACTTGGAGCTGGAGCTCTCGGCCTGGCCGGCAAGAAGCTGCTGCCCATCCCTCTGCCCATCCCCCTGCCCATCAGCATCCAGAAGGAACAGGAGATGATCGCCGCTGTCCCGTAAGTATCTCCTTATTCATCTAAAGTAAGAGAAAAAATATGTTTTGCTTGTAAACATAAAGCAGACTTCAGAGTCATTATAACATGAAGGAAAAGTAAAGCAATCAATGTTTTACTTAACCGAGTGAAATTTTTGAACTCGTCACATTATTAAAGTCAATCTGAATCATTGTTTAGGATGAAAAGTCAATATATGTGCATGGATGAATTCCAAAAAATGTTTTGCTATAAAATTTATAATCGTTTTTTTTTTCATTATTTATACAAGAGAACATGTAAACCTCTAATGTAGATATTTTTCTATTAATTTTTTTAAAGCAAAAATAAAACAAACATTTTAATAGACGATAAAATTACTGCACTAAATATTTTAAGATTGTATTGTATATGCAATTATGTTTGAATCTAAGGATAACGTAAACAACATAAAAAATATATCAACTTGCAAGACATACTTGAAAAATATAATTTTCTCAAAGATTTTACAATTTAAAATGAAATTGTTATAATTGATCTTTATTTTTAAATATCCCGGTGTGTCTCCTCAGAATCCACGAAGCTATGCCTTACGCTGTTCCCCAGCCCTACCCCGTGCCCCACCCCTATGCTGTGCCCCACCCCTATGCCGTGCCTATCCTCCACGCCATGCCCATCTACCATGCTTCATCCAACGGTGGTCTCGACGGTAGTCTGTCCGGCAGACTTATCGCATCTGGCTCCCAGCGCTCTCAGCCCATGATCTACAAGGAGATCAGCGTTGCTGTAGACAATGGCCTTAATGGTGCTTCTTCCGGACTTAGCGGTCTCTCTGGTATCCACGGTGCCTCTGGTATTCACAGTGCCTCTGGAATGAGCGGTATGTCTGGAATGCAAGGTGCCTCTGGAATGAGCGGTATCTCCGGAATGCACGGTGCCTCTGGATATATTGGTGCTTCTGGTATCAACGGTGCCTCTGGAATGAGCGGCATGTCTGGAATGAGCGGTATGTCTGGAATGCACGGTGCCTCTGGACTTATTGGTATTTCTGGTATCAACGGTGCCTCTGGAATTAGCGGTGCCTCAGGAATCAGCGGTGCCTCTGGAATCAGCGGTGGTTCTGGAATCAGCGGCGGCTCTGGAATCAGCGGTGGCTCCGGCCATGAAATGCTCATCACTGGCCCCGCTTCCGCTCCCGCCTACACTGAGAGGGGCGCTCTCCAAGGCGATTCTGCCTCCCAGAACGGCTACTAAATTCTTCAACTCCTAACTTCATCATCTTGTCTCACAAATATTTAATGTACATAGTCGTCTTGACAAATATTCTTTAATGGAAAATAACGAGAGAGTAAAATAAAAGCATTGTTTAAATTAACCTGTCTATTATTTTTTGAAAAATTAGGGGATGGGGGTTACCAGAAATATTTAGTTGGATACAAAGAATCCCAAACCATTTATACAAATTGGGGAATTTCTATATAACACTCTTTTATCAAAGTGGAACAAGAGAATAAACACATACCATGGTTAGCCCTTCAATATAACATGCATATAGGTGTCGTATACGAAGAGAAATTGCTATTTAAAGAAATCCAAGAACTTTGAGAATGAGCCTAATTAAAGTTGAAAGTATTTATTGCTCTTTAGTACTTTAGGGAAATCGCTTCTCGGCCATTTGGCTAAGATCAAATTGTATTGTTTGCTTAGAGGAACATAAGTTCTAATAGAGATTTAGGAATATTCTATTCTATTTAACGCCAAAGATATTTTCAAACTTACAAATATCTTCCATTGTGTCAAAATGTTCTTATTTTTACACTGAAGATGACAATATTTATGAACGCATATTGTTAACTCAGAGATGAATTATTTCAGAACCCTCTACTCCGCCTTTGCCAGTCCCAAGCCCGGATGAAAAAGGAGGAGGGGAGCAGTAACAAGCTCACTAAAAAACCTGGGCTCAGCTCGCCCGGCTGATAGTACCCTGTAAGGGCTCCCAATCCAGGGATACAGGATGAGCAGCGTTTGTATTCCATGTTAGTAGCAGCTGCACATGGTGTCTGTTCCTCAGGTCAGAGGCCGCCATTTCTTTTGGAGTTAAATTAGCCTGCCACCGAGTAGTGCTCCCAGTCTTAATGAAAAAGGCAGACGCATTCTACTTCATCCAGTCATTATGGCTGTACCCCGGCAGACACCATCAAAAGTCTCAAGCTCTACAAGCTTGATACCCTAATATGATTGAGTGGAGATAAGAAAGAAGAAGAAGATTATTATCATGCAAATTAGTGCTGAGGGTAACGTAAAAATAGATATATATTCAAATTAAGGCGGGGGTGGGGTTGAGATAGAAGCGCTTTAATTAAAAATCTCTTAAAATAAGGCTTTCAGCTACTACTATAAGGGTGGATCAATAAAAAACAATAAAATTTTATCGTAAAGATAGAGGATGCCTGGCCGGCATTCATATTTAAGTGTCTATTTTTCATATAAATAAAATTTTAATAAAAACAAAAAACAAAGAAGGAAACAAACTTATATAGGTATACACATTTAAATTGAACTCTGTTGTTATATTAAAAATATCTCAAGAAACCATCTGGCAACATTTTTTTTCCAATAAAAATGGCGACCAAAACAAACAGTTGCACCAAGTATGAAATGCGAGAAGTAATACGTTTCCTTTATCGTGAAGAAGTAAAACCATTTGAAATTTACTCCAGAATGAAAGCTGTTCAGGGTGATAAATGTTTATCTCAAAATCGAATTTTTGAATGGGTTATAAAATTCAAAAGCGGCATAAAAAGATTGGATGACGCACCGCGACCTGGCGCCCCGGTCAAGGTTAGTGATGATGCAACCACCTGGGCCATTGGCGAGATGATACAGAACGATCGCAAAATTCGCATTAAAGGTATATCTGCCGAACTTAACCTTAGTTATGGTAGTATCCAAAAAATCATTACAAAACATTTAAAGTACATAAAATTTTCACAAGATCGTGCCTCGGCTGCTCACAAAGGAAATGAAGGAAGAACGTCTTCACACTTATAATGAGCGTTGGGAACGTTTTGAAATTGAAGGTGAAGATTTTCTTGATAGAATAGTGACTGTAAAAGATTCATGGATACACCATCTCATTTCTGACTCTAAAAGATCAAGTGAAGAAGGGAATCACAAGGGTTCACCAGCACCAAAGAAACCAAGGATAACAGCTTCTGCTGGAAAAGTACTATTGACTATTTTTTGGGACAGTGAAAATGAGGATTATATATATATGGTCGACAGGTAAACCAATTCGACAAACAAAAGAATTTTTAAAAAAGGTATCTTCCTGATCGTGAAACTAAAAGTTGAAGAAAAGATCAGGAGATGTCTTTTTTCTTAACGTATCCACCTGATTCCATTACGAATTCAATTTTGTACTATTTTCTCCAAAAATGAATTTAAATCTTTAAATTTGACTAGCGTAGTATTCTTCTCCCAGTCTTATAACTCTGTCAGGTTTATCTGCAGCATTTGGGAATAGATCTTACAATATCTCTTTGAGAATACATACTTTTTAAAATACACCATGGATGTCTATAATAGACAATTAAAACAAGTTTATTGACATCTAGTCAGAATGAGAGTTTAAAATTAGAGTAAAAAATAAAGAGAAATATTTACACCAAACGAAGTTTTCTCCGAAGGGACGTCTGGATTCTATCAAGAGCTACAAGCTGCCTTGAGTTCGGACAAGCCCTTGCCAATTACAGAGTTCTTGTCCTTAACATGCTCATTTTAAAATATCGAGGAATTTGGATAGAATTATCTTGTGTTCAGGCGAGAGTTGCTCGAGGAGGTTCTCCCTATAAAATGAATCTAGAATCCCATAGATGATTTCCGCTTTCACAATTTGCTTAATAGATGTCTATAATAGTAATATAGGTTTCAATATAGTTTTCCACGCAGCTTATCAAGGAGTTCATATTCGCCTAGAGAACTCTCCCTTTCTATGCCCCCAAATTAATAATATAGTATTCTATTTAATAGTATTCTTATTTAATAGCGTTAGAGATTTATTATTAGACTTATAAACCCTTATATATCAGTACTACCCTCGGTTAGCGACATACCTGAAAATTGAAATTATTTTAGGATCAATTAGTAGATTGTAAGGTGAAGTCAGTCTTTAATAAGACACCCTTTCTTTAACTAACGATCAACTCTCTATTAAAAAAAACGAAATTCTTATTATAATATTATCATATATATAATATCTTAGATAATAAAAGGCATATATTGGATTTTTAAAATATTTAATTGCCAATATTTCGGTTGGCTGAACGCCAAACCTTTATCAAGGCGTTACTTTTTTGTGCTGAGTTTGTTTACACAAAAATGTAACGCCTTGATAATGGTTTGGCGTTCAGCCAACCGAAATATTGGCAATTAAATATTTTTTAAATCCAATATATGCCATTTTATTATATAATGATTTAAATATGGATTGCTCTATTTTAAAAAAAAATATATAATAACTGTTCAATTATAACAAAAGAAAATTCATTATTTGAATTTATTAACATTTTTGAACATTTTCGCGCGAATAAGTGAATAATTTCTCTTTCCTATAGATATACAATGAAATTTTTTAAACGACACACATCGGAAATTTTGTTGATATGTAGATAAGATGTTTATTTAAATAACAGTAGATTGCTAAAAGATAACCCATCTTCTCATTGTCTTCCATCTTCACATTTTAAAAAGAATATATTCCGATAGGATATTATATTGAGAATTATAAAAATAGAAATAATGCATTAAAACTCATTTAAAGAATGAAAAATGAAGCAGAAGTATTTATAAACGTAGATAATATTTGTAATTATTGATATATTGTGAAAATTTCAAATAATACGCGTCTATAGATTTTTTAAAATCATTCTATATTAGTTAGTATCTTAACTGAAAGAGACATTATCTCATTGGTTTATCCTTTTTCTGAAGCAATTCTAACAACATATTAAAAAGTAAAAAATGTACAAAGTTTCATTTGATAAATTAAGCTATGATAAATTGAAAGATAAATAGAATAAAGAAGGATACAATAACTCTTTATTACACAAATCTTTTGTTCTATACGAAACTGCAGATTCTAATCAAAATTTTTGGAATTTTATCAATTTATTTCACCATTATTACGATTACGGAAAAAAGAAACAACGTATGATCAAATCCTAATTTTATTTTTAATAGTTAACACTGATATTTACACATTTTTCACAGATATGATGTGCTTGTTGGGTAATTATCTCCTTTTTAAATTCTTACCAAAATTAGTTATCCTTTTGTTTCATATTTATTTGCTATTGAAAAAGATTATTGTTGTTCTTACTCAGAACAATTATTCCTTTTAAATAAAGAGAAGATCAGTCTTAGCAAACACCAGTTCTTCATCATCATTGTTGCCTAAATGATGATAAAAAGATCCATACGTAGTGATTTATGTGTTACAATAGAAGGTGGAATCGCTATATATCATATACAAGAAAAGATAAAAGCTAACAGCGAGAGTTTCTTTATAGAAAAGCTATAACCTTGGTGAATTTTCGGACAATAACGTCCTTCAACAGGCTGAATACAGTTAGATTTATGGGTATTGATGTATATTCAGAGATATAGTGCAGAGATTTAATGTATATAGATAGGAAGTGTATGTAATTGAGAGAAATGTCGTCAACATAACTGGTGATAGATGTCTCCCTACAAGACCGCCAGCCTCCTCGTCCTCCTCGTGGCCCTCACCCTGGCCCCCAGTGAAGCCACTGGACTCAAGAAGCTCAAACTGAAGAAACTGTTGGGACTCGGACTTGGAGCTGGAGCTCTCGGCCTGGCCGGCAAGAAGCTGCTGCCCATCCCTCTGCCCATCCCCCTCCCCATCAGCATCCAGAAGGAACAGGAGATGATCGCCACTGTCCCGTAAGTATCTCCTTATTCATCTAAAGTAAGAGGGAAAATATGTTTTGCTTCTAAACAGAAAGCAGATTTCAGACTCATTGTAACATGAAGGAGGAGTAAAACAATCATTTTTTTACTTATTCGAGTGAAATTTTGAACTCGTCACATTATTAAAAGTCAATATAAATCATTGAGATGAAACCTCAATATATGTGTGTGTAGATAAGTTGCAAAAAATGTTTTGCTTTAAAATTTATAATAAGTTTTTCATTATTTATACAAGAGAACATGTTAACCTCTAATGTAGATATTTTTCTATTAATTTTTTTAAAGCAAAAATAAAACAAACATTTTAATAGACGATAAAATTATTGCACTAAATATTTTAAGATTGTATTGTATATGCAATTATGTTTGAATCAAAGGATAACGTAAACAACATAAAAAATATATCAACTTGCAAGACATACTTGAAAAATATAATTTTCTCAAAGATTTTACAATTTAAAATGAAATTGTTATAATTGATCTTTATTTTTAAATATCCCGGTGTGTCTCCTTAGAATCCACGAAGCTATGCCTTACGCTGTTCCCCAGCCCTACCCCGTGCCCCACCCCTATGCCGTGCCTATCCTCCACGCCATGCCCATCTACCATGCTTCATCCAACGGTGGTCTCGACGGTAGTCTGTCCGGCAGACTTATCGCATCTGGCTCCCAGCGCTCTCAGCCCATGATCTACAAGGAGATCAGCGTTGCTGTAGACAATGGCCTTAATGGTGCTTCTTCCGGACTTAGCGGTCTCTCTGGTATCCACGGTGCCTCTGGTATTCACAGTGCCTCTGGAATGAGCGGTATGTCTGGAATGCAAGGTGCCTCTGGAATGAGCGGTATCTCCGGAATGCACGGTGCCTCTGGACTTATTGGGGTTCTGGTATCAACGGTGCCTCTGGAATGAGCGGCATGTCTGGGATGAGCGGTATGTCTGGAATGAGCGGTATGTCTGGAATGAGCGGTATGTCTGGAATGCACGGTGCCTCTGGACTTATTGGTATTTCTGGTATCAACGGTGCCTCTGGAATTAGCGGTGCCTCTGGAATCAGCGGTGGTTCTGGAATCAGCGGCGGCTCTGGAATCAGCGGTGGCTCTGGCCATGAAATCCTCATCACTGGCGCCGCTTCCGCTCCCGCCTACACTGAGAGGGGCGCTCTCCAAGGCGATTCTGCCTCCCAGAACGGCTACTAAATTCTTCAACTCCTAACTTCATCATCTTGTCTCACAAATATTTAATGTACATAGTCGTCTTGACAAATATTCTTTAATGGAAAATAACGAGAGAGTAAAATAAAAATTTTTTTTAAATTAACCTGTCTATTATTTTTCGAAAAATTAAGGAGATGGGGGTTACCAGAAATATTTATTTGGATACAAATAATCCCAAACCATTTATACAAATTGGGGAATTTCTATATAACACTCTTTGATCAAAGTGGAACAAGAGAATAAACACATACCATGGTTAGCCCTTCAATATAACATGCATATAGGTTACATATAGGTGTCGTATACGAAGAGAAATTGCTATTTAAAGAAATCCAAGAACTTTGAGAATGAGCCAATTAAAGTTGAAAGTACTTATTGCTCTTTAGTACTTTAGGGAAATCGCTCCTCGACCATTTGGCTAAGATCAAAATGTATTGTTTTCTTAGAGAAACTTAAGTTCTAATAGAGATTTAGGAAAATTCTATTCTATTTAACGCCAAGGATATTTTCAAACTTACAAAAATCTTCTATTGTGTCAAAATGTTCTTATTTTTACACTGAAGTTGACAATATTTATAAACGCATATTGTTAACTCAGAGTTGAATTATTTCAGAACCCTCTAGTCCGCCTTTGCTGGTCCCAATCCCGGATTAAAAACAACGAGGGGGAGCAGTAACAAGCTCAGTGAAAAACATGGACTCAGCTGGCCCGGCTGATAGTACCCTGTAAGGGCTCCTATTCCAGGGATACAGGATGAGCAGCGTTTGTACTCCATGTTAGGAGCGGCTGCACATGGCGTCTGTCCCTCATGCCAGAGGCGGCCATTTCTTTTGGAGCTAAGTCGGCCTGCCACTGAGTAGTGCTCCCAGTCTTAATGACAAAGGCAGACGCATTCTACTTCATCCAGTCATTATGGCTGTCCCCCGGCAGACACCATCAAAAGTCTCAAGCTCTACATGCTTGATACCCTAATATGTTTGAGTGGATATAAGAAAGAAGAAGAAGAATTTTATCATGCAAATTAGTGCTGAGGGTAACGTAAATATATATATATATTCAAAATAAGGCGGGGGTGGTGTTGAGAGAGAAGCGCTTTAATTAAAAATCTCTTAAAATAAGGCTTTCAGCTACTACTACAAGGGTGGGTCAATAAAAACAATAAAATTTTAATTAAAAAAAAACAAAGAAGGAAACAAACGTATATAGGTATAGACATTTAAATTGAACTATGTTGTTATATTTTAAAATCTCAAGAAACCATCTGGCAACATTTTTTCCCAAAAAGAATATGGCGACCAAAACAAATAGTTGCACCAAGTATGAAATGCGAGAAGTATTACGTTTTCTTTATCATGAAGATGTAAAACCATTTGAAATTTACTCCAGAATTAAAGCTGTTCAGGGTGATAAATGTTTATCTCAAAATCGAATTTTTGAATGGGTTAGAGAATTCAAAAGCGGCATAGAAAGTTTGGATGATGCACCGAGACCTGGCGCCCCGGTAAAAGTTAGTGATGATGCAACCACCTGGGCCATTGACGAGATGATACTGAACAAACGTCACTTTAGCATTAGAGTTATTTCTGCCGAAATTAACCTTAGTAATGGTAGTGTCCAAAAAATCTTTACAAAACATTTAAAGTACAGAAAAATTTTCACAAGATGGGTGCCTCGGCTGCTCACAAAGGAAATGAAGGAAAAACGTCTTAACGCTTGTAAAGAGCTTTTGGATCGTTATGAAATTGAGTTTGAAGGTTTTCTTGATAGAATAGTGACTGGAGATGAATTCCTGACTAAAATATCAAGTGCAAAATGGCATCAGAAGGGTTCACCAACACCAAAGAAACCAAAGATAACAGCTTCTGCTGGAAAAGTACTCTTGACTATTTTTGGGACAGTAAAAAATGCATCTTAGAAGATTATCTTCCTAAAAGCCAAACAGTTAATAGCATAGTTTATTCTAACCTCCTTGAAAAAAAAAAAGATAAAGCCAAAAATTCGTTCCAAGAGGCATGGTTTGCTAAACAAAGGTGTTTGGCTACAGCATGATAATGCTCGACCCCACGTGGAAAATCTCACCATTGAAACCACCAATAAATTAAATTTTAAAGTTATAATCCTTCCCCCACACTCTCCTGATTTAGCCCCGAGTGATTATTATTTATTTGGACACTTTAAAAGATTTTTAAGGGGCATGACTTTCAAGACTGATGATGTAGTTAAAAATACGGTACATGTATGGCTTGCCCAACACACACAAGATTGTTTCTTAAAGGGAATTTACAGGATACCTGAGCTTTGGAAGAAGTGTATAGAAAAAGGAGGGGGTTATGTAGAGGATTAAAAATAGAATTATATTTTAGTTTGAACGTTTTAAAAAACCTTTATCGTTTTTTATTCATTCACCCTTGCATTATACAATTCGATAGGACTAAAAATTAGAAATGTGATAAAACAGAGATCACTTTTAATGCTATTATCATTAAACAATAAGATTCATATGAAAATAAAAATAAAGTGCCGTCTCTCAAAATAAATTTTGAACATCATTCAATGTGTATGAATTAACATAAAATAACCGTTTAGCTATCTTTTATGTTTTTTTAAATATATTATCTATTTACATACTATATAATGAACGTTCCTTCTACTTTACTTTTTCTTCATATAAATCTAAATAATTAATGGTGGTTGCCAGAAGAATTATTTTCTCTTTTTAGTGTTTTTTTTTCAAATAAAACCTTTTCCTCTATCAAAAGGTGTTTTAGAGATATTGAATTGAAATTATTTTTAAATATATATTTCATTCTGATATTTATTTCTACTTTCTTATTAACGATGACAGTGCATTTTAGGCAATAATTAAAATTAGATTTTGGCATCTTTATTTCTCTACTTAACACTATTCATAACCATCTAGATGTCTGAAATTTTGTACTATTGCATTATCATCGGGAATAAGCAAATGTAAATGTAATGTTTGAAGTTTACCTTTTTGAGATTGATTGAATTGATTGGTGATTGTGGTGGGCGCAGTCGTGTTTGCTGAGTTGGTAAGGTATTCACACAGGGGAAAAATAACGAGGACACAGAATTGAATTGAAATAGGCTAGCGATCAAGGGAGAAAGGGGTTGAAGGTATTTTGCGGATTTGACTAATATCTATGGCTGTTCACATTATTGAGGATTGGACTTATCTGATCGTTGAGAAGATGGTGGCTGGCTCCTAACTGCTCTCGATGGTGCCACGTTCCTGACTAACTAAACTGAGTTCGCGATTTAACACGAAAACTTCTCAGGGCTTTGATTGGCTGATGGTCGACTCATTTGAGTTTTCCATTGGTTCCTAGCTAATCCTCCTGGACTCTGATTGGATCTTTGCTAATCCTTTGTTCTTGTCTTGTTCTGACATGATCCCGGAAATGAAGGTTCTTGAACTCAGTTTTATGAGTTCCTGGATAATAAAACCTGCTAATGACTGTTCCTCTTTGATGGCCTTTCTCTCTAAACCTTTCTCCCAGATTTCTAAGCCTTGTCTTTATTAAAAATCTTTAGATCATACATTGCATACATATTGGGGCGGGATTACATCCAGTTATTTACAAATTATGACAGATGCGCCCCCTACATGTGAAGAATTCAAGAAGGGGAAGTCTGAGAGAATTCTGTAAAAGGAAAAAAATATTTTTTTGTGGGAAAATTAGTTGAAGTTATTGAGAGGCTATATACAAGCATTGGTGGTGATATAAGAGATAAAAGAGAATGGTGTTGATGATATATAGGTTGAGTATAATTAATAGAAATCAAAAAATTGTTACTAGTAAGAAATCAAAATGAATGCTATGGTACATAGTGGGATAAAAGAAAAAAAAAATGCGCCTAAACGATATTCTACTCGAGATGGGGAACAAAATCGAGGGAATTCTATTAGGGTTTTTGAGAAATCAAAAATAAAATAAGTTGGAAGAAATCAAAGTGAATGCTTGGTGCATGGTGAGAAAAAGAAAAAAAACTTTTTGTAAATCAATAAAAAAATATATAAAATCTCTAATTTTAAAAGAAAACCAGTGAGATTTCGTTGATAAAAATTTGTTTAGTTGTTGAATTATGAACAAAATAAAAAGAAGTGGTTATATAAATGGTAAATAATTGATTGAAATAAATGATAAGTATTTGAATTAGGGTAAAATGGTAAATTTGATTAAGTATTTTGATTTTAAACATAAGAAAATAGTGTAAATGAATGAGATAAGAAAAATGTATAGTGAGGTTCGCAAACTCTCTTTGTAATCAAAATTACATGCCAAAATCTATGTCACGCCGCGCAATTAACTCTTTATTTGCCTCGTAGATTTTTTGTCTTTCCCGTGCGACTCATGGGTAGAAACATGATCTTTCCCAATTGTGCTTTATATTATGTATACAGGAGACATGGGAATCTAATTAACCTTACGGGTGTATTTTGTCTTCGTGTTTGTGTTGTTTTTCGAGATCTCAAGGCCGAGTGTATTATGTTAATGTGTCCCGAGCCTTAATGCGTTCTAGGGATTTTTATGCAATTCCCTAGGGCACTTAAGCTATGCTCGCCCGATATCCACTTTTTATATCGGGTGTCAATACCGGAGTCAAAATCTTTGAATATAGGGTTCGAGGAGAGTCCTCGACCCTTCTAAAATGGTTGTTTGTTCCCTTCGGAAGAAACGTAAGCTCGAAAGTTTGCTACCTAATTTTTCCTATCCTTCAAGTGGTAATGTGCGTGCTTTTGTTCATATTTAACCTTGAGATCTGCGTGTTGTTAAAAGTTGTGTCTGGGTGTAAGTTGGGTATGTACCTAATGTGGGTAAATGTAACGTTTTTTGGAAGTCTTTTAAAAAAGAAATATATTAGAATAGAAATGTAAAAACTCATTGGGAATGCCTGTAAATGTATTAAATTGTGTTTTTTGTAAAAGTCGATATGTAGGCTCGAACTGGGATCCCAGATTGGTGACGTTAAAGATGGTCCACATCGGGGAAGACGCGTTGACCTCAATTTTATTTTCGGCGCCGGGGGGAATATGACCCATTTCCGCCCTCCGTTGGTGTAATTTGCTACCGATAAAATGGCGGACGTCTTTGTTGCCGCGCGGGAAGCAAAATGGTCTCCATTTCACTTCCGGCCTTCTAATTGATCTCTTGCACGACGCCCAAATTGTCCTCCTAATTGATTTTGATTGTATTACTCCCTCTGGACACCGTTTTATGAGTTGGGTTGAGGCCCTTTGAATTTTTCTAAGTTTTCTCCGAGAACCTTCCACAGGAGATCTAGAAATTCTACAATTTATTGGCCTATATGGAAGCTGGCTTCATGGACGGAATTTACTATATGGAAGATGGCTTTTAGGACGGAATTTCCTATATGGAAGATGGCTTTTAAGACGGAATTTCTTATATGGAAGATTGTTTCCTGTAGTTGGTACAGTCGTCGGGGTCGTAGGGTATATATTAGCATGTGAACTATGAATATAAATGGGGCGAGTCTATAGGGTAGAATCAAAAGACATATAATAGATACCAGATGAAAAATGGGATATTGGCACATCTTCTCCCATGTTTTTGCCATGAATTGGGGCTTTTGAATATCGGGTTGGACTTCTATTGATTGTGGCGGATTTGGAACGGGGTGTTTTTGAGGATGGGCTATATCGCATTTCTTGGGACTAGGTGTGAGTTGCGTAAATCGTTTTTTGGAAAAATGGTTGGATCTAAATGCTTGAAAGGCTCGCTGTTTGTTGGTTTGAATTTCAACGGCTCTGCTGGAAACAGTTCGGGTGTGAGGTGTTTAAACAGGAACGTGTAATTGTTTTTGTGTTGCACATGGTGTATCTTTATGGCGGGTGGTGATATATATTGGATGTTTTCTGTGTATAGTTTAAGTTTGTTGACGTGGATCGTATCAGTATCTCTTTGGAGAGGTTGGTTGGGTCTATCGATACGGACCACATTCGGTGATATGATCTCTAATATGGTGTATGGTCCTGTGAAATATGGGGCGAGTTTTCCTGTGTTGGGGTGATGATATAATTTAACTAACACCAGGTCACCTATCTCGAAGTGTGGTTGTTTGTGTCGTTGGTCCTAAGTGTTTTTATCTTGTATGTGTTTGTTTTGGGTTCTTGTGTGTGCGATCTTCCTAGCTCTGTCGATGTCTGAATAAGGTGTGGTGTGGTCGGAGAGTTCTGGGGGTAGAACACCAAACATCAGGTAGATGGGCGGAAAACCGGTGACAGAGTGTGGGGTACTGTTATATATAGTTGTAACTCGTTTGACCAACTTGGTCCATGCGATCTTAGGATTCTCCAAATGTAGTAGCCTAAGTTTTCCTGTGAGGGTGGCGTTTGGGCGTTCACATAGACCGTTGGCTTGTGGATTATTGCTAGTTGTGAGTAACGGGTGGATTCTCCTGTTAAGCAGGAAGCTCCTAAATTTCGGCGAAGGGAATGCAGGGGCTCTATCCGTAAGAAGGCGTTTCGGAGAGCCATCCTGTAATACTCGCTTGAGTACCTGTTGATAGGTGGTAATGCTGGTGGATTTGGATGGGAACGTCCATGTGTAGCGCGATAAATGGTCGACTACGACATGGAGGTATATTTTGGCGTTGCCATATTTGGCAAATCCTGCTATGGTGTCGAGGGATAGTAGGTCAAAGGGTCCTTTAGCTTCCGGCGGTTGACCTAATTCCCCGTAAGTGGGTCCCAATGGACGTTTTGTTAACTGGCAGGTTGGGCAGGTTTTAACCTTTTGTGTAATGTCTTTTGACAGGCCCTGCCAGTAATACTGAGCGGAGATGAGCCTTGTCATTTGTGATATACCTGGGTGGTTGTATTGTGCGTGTACTGTTTGTAGTAGTTGGTGGGTGAGTGTCTATGGGATTATGATTTTAGTTACACCTTTTCGGGAAACGGTATGCAGTCCATTGTGATCAATGGTCAGGCTAGAATCTCCCGATGGGGAAGGCTGATGGTTCTTAATAAGGGAGGCGTCTAAGAAACCACAGAACGGGTTACGGGATAAGAGATCCGCCTCATATTGCTGTGTTCCCTTTATGTAGCGAACCTCATACTCGTAACTCGACAGCCGTAAACTCCACCGAAACAATCTGCCTGACGGGTTTTTGATTGTTTTCAGCCACTGCAATGCGTGATGGTCAGAAAATATAGTAAATTTTCTGCCCATCAAATAGATGCGAAACTTCTCCACACTCTCAACGATTGCTAAGCACTCAAGTTCAGAGATGGAATAGTTTCGTTCGTGTGAACGCAGGGTGCGGCTGAAATACTGGACTGGATATTTTTTCCTATCAGGGTGAACCTGTTTGAGAATGCCTGCTATACCGAGGGTGGAGGCGTCACAATACACCTGGCATGGCAGGCCCTCTTCGTAAAGGTGTAAGATGGGGTGTTGTGTGAGGCTCTCTTTCAGGCTGATGAACGCCTTTTGGCAATTTTCATCCCAGACCCACATGACATCCTTTTTGAGAAGGTTGTTAAGTGGTGTCCGCAAGCGGGCGTATTCCGGGATGAATTTGTTATAGACGTTCACAGCGCCTAGAAAGGATTGTAGTGTTTTGCGGTTGTGTGGTTGTTGGATGGCGTGGATGATGTCTGTGTTGCGTGTGAGTGGTGTGGTAGTCCCAGCTGTGATGGTGTAGCCTAGGAAATTGATGAACTGTTTAAAAAATTCGCATTTTGCGAAGTTAAGTTGTAACTTCTCTACCTCGCAAAAGGCGAAATATTGTCGCAGGTGGTTTTGATGTTCCTCCAGTGTGTTGGAGAAAATGATGAAGTCATCAAAATAATGTGCCACACAGTCAAGTCCGTGCCTCTGTAGGACCTGACTCATGGCTCTTTCGTAGATCTGAGGGCTGGTTTTCAACCCGAAAGGCAATCGAGTGGGCTGATATAATCCTTCGAGCGTGGCAAAGGCCAACAGTGGTCGAGAATCGGGGTGTATTGGGACCTGCCAATACGCGGAGGATATGTCAGCCGTGGAGAAATACTTGGCCCGTGAGAGACGGTCGAGTATATCCTCGATCCTAGGGAGGGAATGGACATCAGAGCTGATTAGCTCGTTTACCTTCCTATAGTCGATACAAAACCTTTTGGTCTTGTCGCGCTTGGTGACGAGAGTGACAGGGCTAGAGAAAGGTGAAAAGACTGCTCTATAATGCCATTTTCCAGCATCTGTTGGACCTGGTTGCGGATTTCCTGTTGGTCACATATCGGAACACGATATGGACGTATGGTGATTATTTTGTCGAAGTTCGTGGGTATTCTTACTTGTGGGATTTTTAAGCATGGTACGCTGAATTTGTTTTGGGTAAAAATGTGGTTGTATCTTTGTAAAAGTGTGGTGAAGTGAGGTGGATAGTGAGGGTTGTGTGTCGTATTGTAGCATGTGTATGGGGAAGAATTTTGTTGTGTTTTAGTGTGAGTGTCGCGTTTGTTGCGCTGGTTGTGCGTGTGACTGTTGTGTGACGACGTGTGGTCACGTGTGTGCTCTGTGTGTGAGCTGTCCTGTTGGATGGACACGTTTTGTGCATTGTTGTTGCAAGTTGAAGTCGTTGTGTCTTTGTTATTTGAGGGCATATAAAAAAGGCAATTGGCCCTAGTGAAAAAATTGTGTCGTGCGTGCGCGTGACTAGATTGGCATGTGGGTGATTGGGTTTTGACCAATGGATGCGCGCATTGGGTGCCATGTGCGGAAGGTTTGTGTGCATGGTGAGTCCTTTGTGACATCGCTTGGCACTCCCAATACGTGCATTCATTGGGTACATGGTTGAAATGATAGGTAGGGGTAGACAATGGAGCGCCAAGCTGGAATATAGTGCCTTGGTTGAAGTCTATTGTTAATTTAAAATTACGGAGGGTATTTATGCTGAGAATTCCAAATGGTAGAGGTGCTTCCACCACATTGAAATTTTCTTTTTTAGTTAGTTCACCTATTGTCAGGGGGAGGGTCAGTTTACCTACTGTCGGCAGAAAACCATTTATGGCCTGTAGGTCTAGGGACTGTTTCTTTAATTTTAAGTTAGGGAGGTTTTAGTTTTTAAAATTGTATATAGATTATAGGGCACTATATTCAAGCTTGCGCCTGTGTCAATTAAAAATGGGGGTGACAGTTCATGGGTTAGATGCAGTTTCATCGCCAACTGATTGACGATAAAGGTTTGAGGCCTTCTTACCTCATTTCCGAAAGGTCTGCGCGGCTTGTGCGTCTTCGGCGTGTGGTGGGGGTGTGGGACGCCGGGGGTGCTGCTGAGTTGGGGCCGTTTGCACTGCCCGCTCGTTCGCGTGTTGAGTTGGGGCCGTTTGCACTGCCCGTGCGTTTGCGTGTTGAGTTGGGGCTGGCCTATACCGGCTTTCGCTGTGCCAATGACGAGCGCCGCAGAACTTACAGTTTGACGGCGGAGTTGGTGCAGTCCATGCACCTGTTCTTCGGGGTGTGCTGGGGTATGGACCTGACATGGTGGGCGGTTGTTCCTCGCGGTGTCGTGCAGTTGGTACGTTGGGCCCGTGGATCCGCTGTGCCAGTCGGAACCACTCTCCCAGGCTCTCAGGAGGTACCACGCGGACCAGGCGCTGGTAGGAGAACGGCAACCCCTCCGTCAGCGTCTCGAGGATCACCTCCTGTGGGAGTCCCAGTTGTAAACCCATGGCGGTTTTCGCCCGGTAATACGTCTTCAGGTCTGCTTGTCCAGCAAGCTTCATGGCGAAGTATTTTGCGAAGGATGCTTCGCTGGATTCCGGATAGAGATCCGTGAGGATTTGCCTCACCTGGAAGTAACTCTGGGTGGCCAACCGGAGTTTCCTGAAGAGTTCCAGGGGTTGGCGCGTCAGGTAGTTCGGCAACCGGAGTAGCTTATCAGGGGCGTCCACGTGGGCGTCATCCATCTTCCGGTCGTAGGACTGGAAGAATTGGCGGGCGCTGTAGGATCCATCGAATGGTGGAAGTTTCGCCTCCGTTCGCTTGGACGACCTCGCCTGGGCGAGGACTGCAGCTAACTGCAGCAAAACACCCGCTAGGGGGCCAGTTTCCCCGTCGCCTTCCTCTTCTTCCCTCGACAGGTCGCCGCTATTTTTGACTTCTGTGTTCTGTTCGCTTTCCATTTTATCCTGTCGACTCACTGTAATGTTTGAAGATTACCTTTTTGAGATGGGTTGAGTTGATTGATGATTGTGGTGAGCGCAGTCGTGTTTACTGAGTTGGTAAGGTATTCACACAGGGGAAAAATAACGAGGACACAGAATTGAATTGAAATAGGCTAGCGATCAAGGGAGAAAGGGGTTGAAGCTATTTTTGCGGATTCGACTAATATCTATGGCTGTTCACATTATTGAGGATTGGACTTATCTGGTCGTTGAGAAGATGGTGGCTGGCTCCTAACTGCTCTCGATGGTGCCACGTTCCTGACTGGTCTCAATGGTGCCACGTTCCTGACTTGTTTCGAGGGTGGCGAGCTCCTGACTGGTCTCAATGGTGCCACGTTCCTGACTAACTAAACTGAGTTCGCGATTTAACACGAAAAATTCTCAGGGCTTTGATTGGCTGATGGTCGACTCGTTTGAGTTTTCCATTGGTTCTTAGCTAATCCTCCTGGACTCTGATTGGATCTTTGCTAATCCTTTGTTCTTGTCTTGTTCTGACATGATCCCGGAAATGAAGGTTCTTGAACTCAGTTTTATGAGTTCCTGGATAATAAAACCTGCTAATGACTGTTCCTCTTTGATGGCCTTTCTCTCTAAACCTTTCTCCCAGATTTCTAAGCCTTGTCTTTATTAAAAATCTTTAGAACATACATTGCATACATATTGGGGCGGGATTACATCCAGTTATGTACAAATTATGACATAAATATATTCGGGATTCTAGGTGGTGTGCAATTATGTTTAAAATAAAGCACAAGACTTGTGGATAGTAATATCATTTTATTCGCGACCGAACGTTGTGGCCCACTGCAGGTATTACAACCCAAACACGACACCAGCCATCTCTGTCTTGAGCTCGATGTACCATCTCGGCGACCGTTAAACCAGTGAGTTTCTTTAATTGGTCCATGAAGCGTGTCGGCGGGCGTCCAGGTATGTGTCGCCCAGACGTATTTCCGGTCAGTATGGTGTACTCCATTCACCTGTGTCGCGCGATGTAACCGAAGAATCTCAAACAATTCCGTGGATAGATATGCATAAAAATCATATTTTTACATCTTTATTTTTACTTATGTTTTTTTTAATTCATAAACATCTATACGGCTGAAATTTTATACTATTGCATTATCATCGGGAATGAGCAAATGTAAATATATTCGGATTTCTAGGCAATGTGAAAGTATATTAAAATAATTCACAAGATTTGTAGACGGATATATGCAAACAAGTTTAATAAATCTTATACAAAATTTTATCAGGCATATGGTACTTGGTTTTAATAGCATTTCAGAGGATATAGAGGTATTTTGATCACCTCTAAGATTCTATTATGATTATAGAATTCGGTCATTTTAAATTTTTAGGTTTGAATCTACACACCCAATTATAATATTTTCTGTTCGATAAAATAATCCCATTTATTAATTTTAAGGTAGAAATATCAAGCCTCCAGAAATAAGTTTCTTCATTTTTTTTATTCACAAATCTCTCTAGCCATCATGTATGGAAGCCATTCTACAGAAGAAGACACTTTCTTTTTAAAATTATTATACAAATGTTCTACTGTAAAAGGGTTTCCATAGCCGAAATCTGAAAGATTTGTGAATATAATTTTTTTAAAAGAAATATTGTCAAATTATATTGACAAACATTTTCAGTTTTTTTCTGATCAGGTTTTAGCGGGAAGAATGTTGTCTTCGTTTGTTAGTGAACCAATCTCTCACACCTTCTCATTGGACGAATGTGGCCATGTCTGTATATAAGAGGGGACTAAGGGAATCCGAGGGGGGCCCAGAGCGTGAAGAATTGGTGTGGAGACGCTTAAAGTGTTTTTCTACGTGGTCTTTCCGTGTCTGAGGATCTCTTTGCATCCCGGTGTGACCCGAGTCCGATCCCTACCAACGCTATAAATATAAGTACTGTTTTGTTTTATTTTTCAAATCGTGAGAATTTTATTTACTTCCTTCTTGTTGTTGGTGTTGTACTCTTGGGTGTATGCTTTTCTGTGTATTAAGTTACATTTACTTTAAGTCAAAATATTTTGGTTTTTGTGTGATAACCCGTATATGAATTATTTGTCAATCTATTCCTGGAGGCTTTATATTCACACTTTTATATTTTCTGTGTTCAAAGGATAGGTTCTTCCTTCCAGGATCTCCACACAACTTTTCTAGGATATAAAACTGATGGCCAGCGGCCGGCCAATGATCACGTGACCTACGTCCACCCACCCCACCCCCCACCCTCGCGGAGAGCATCACGGGATTGTCTTCCTGTTTTGTTTACCATTATGTAAATACGTTATCGGTAGTTTTGCTTTTGTTTTTCAATTTAATCTTTTATGTTCTTTATATATCCTAATAAAACTAAAGTTTACATATAAATGTTTCTCTGATAATTGCGCTAACAAAAACGTTATCTGTAAAATTTCCAGTAGAATAAGTTGGCTTAAATTTCATTGACCTTACTACTACGTCGTACAAGTGAATGGAGAAATTCCAGCTTATCTAAACCAAAAGCTTGCTTATATATATAAACCTTTTGTGTTATTCTGACTACTAACATTGTCCAGTAGTTTTTGAATATATAAAGATATGTTGAATATATATGTTTATGTGACTATTTGTCACCATTGGTAAGAAATTTGAAAAGGGTATGTTTTTGCTTATATGGCAATACGAGTTATGTATCGAGGTGAAACTTTTGAAAATAGAGAGCTTGAAGAATACATATACTGATAATTAAATTATTAAACTTCAATTCAAAAACAATCATTCAATTATTAGTGGTGATGGAATTATTTAATGCTATTAATTTTTTATATGAGAATGTCTCTCTCTCTCTATGACGTGTAACTACCGATGCGTGAACTTGTTATAACCCTATGTTGTTACATAAAATACAAAACATTTTTGATACCTTAAATATAATATTTATCTAATTTGTTTTTAACTATCAATACTCCTTCTCTTATACCAACTATCTTTAATTATTATAGATATAATTCTACATATATATACAATATATAATTTAGTAAACTGGAGTTGAAAAAGAATTTGAAAGGCTCGACATATATATTTATGAAAAAACAATAAATATAATATACAAGTGAATTTGCATTTGAGTACACAAGTGAATTTGTACTGGAATCAGGTGGATAAATTAAGAAAAAAGCATATCCTGATCGTGCAAGATTGATGACCGCTTTTATGAGCATTTTTCGATTGCAGAGCGCCATCTAGTGGAACAAAAATCAACTAATTTTTTAATCAGCTTGTTACATGATATTTGGCCAATATCTCTCTCTCTCTCTCTCTCTCTCTCTGTGTATATATTTATATGTGTGTGTGTGTGTATTTTTATCAATTTTATATATATATTTTTTCATCTATATATATTCTTTTTTTTTTTCAATTATTATTCAATTGTTTATGTAAAGGAGTGTCTAAGTTTAGTGTTGTTGCTTGACGCAAGCATCCCTTGTTGGGATATCTCGTCTTATTTGATAATAAATAAATAAATATAACCTTAGCAATAACGCGCCATCCACACATATAAAATAAAAGGACCCAAAAGCGCGAATGTTTCTTTTATACATAAAACGAACTTCTACTGTCCTTACTGCGATGAAAAAATATATTGGGAGGGCTTGGCTCATCAGTGGTGAACCCTCCCAGCGGTTTCGCCAATTTAATCCACCAGACCGCTTCTCAGAGCTCTAATACTGTATTGGATCATTCTGCTTTTATATGCTACACTGTAGGATGGAATCTTAGAAATGGTTTTCAAGTAAACTATGGACATAAGCTTATAGGACAGTAGAATTACATTCAAATATTTGCTTCGAGCAATGCTCTTCAGCAAACTATAAAGACAAGGCCATTAGGAATAAATTAAACCAAAGCAATAATTTTTTCATCGCAGTAAGGACAGTAGAAATTCGTTTTATGTATAAAAGAAACATTCGCGCTTTTGGGTCCTTTTATTTTATATGTGTGGATGGCGCGTTATTGCTTTGGTTTAATTTATTCCTAATGGCCTTGTCTTTATAGTTTGCTGAAGAGCATTGCTCGAAGCAAATATTTGAATGTAATTCTACTGTCCTATAAGCCTATGTCCATAGTTTACTTGAAAACCATTTCTAAGATTCCATCCTACAGTGTAGCATATAAAAGCAGAATGATCCAATACAGTATTAGAGCTCTGAGAAGCGGTCTGGTGGATTAAATTGGCGAAACCGCTGGGAGGGTTCACCACTGATGAGCCAAGCCCTCCCAATATATTTTTTCATCGCAGTAAGGACAGTAGAAGTTCGTTTTATGTATAAAAGAAACATTCGCGCTTTTGGGTCCTTTTATTTTAAATATAACCTTATTTTTTCCATCTTATTTATTTAAATTTATTCAATTATTTTATATATAACTTTATATAATCTTTTATGAACGATTAATGAATCAAGCTCAATCTCTCTCTTATATATTGTGGCAAAGTATTTATTATTTTATTAACAGAGTATCATTTTTTATGTTTATATTTTGCTACTCTACAAATTTCACACATTGCTTTACTTTTCTTTACCATTCATAGTTAGTTCTTGCCTTAAATAAATTGCTGTGTCATCCTGAAGTTTTTGTCTTCCCTAATTTTCTACGTGGCAATATATACATATACTGAACCACAGGTTCAATCCCATTGGGGTTCGCTATAGAGGGCTTTTACTTTATATATATATTAAGGTATATAACAAATAGAAATATTTCATGGATATAATGGTTTCTTTAATTGATAAATTATTGTTTATTATTGATTCACTCTTATATAATACAGAAAAATTATAATTTTTTGAAAATAAAGATACTTCGGCCTGTAAATCTTTTTATTACTCGAAGTTTCGATAAAAAGCTTTTGTTCTCGTCAGGAGCAACAAAAATTAAAACATTTAGCATGGCGTTAAAAATTATTCTAAGGCTCCAAGGGCGTTCTCACGCGAATTAGAATAATTTTTAACGTCTTGCCAAATGTTTTAATTTTTGTTTGCTCCTGACGAGGGCAAAAGTTTATTTGTCGAAACGTCGAGGTAATAAAAAGATTTACAGGCTGAAGTATCTTTATTTTCAAGAAATATGAATGACGGCCAGGCAGCCTCTATCTTTACGATAAAATATTTTAAAGTTGTATCGGTTTTTAGGCCTTCTATATATACATATCAGTGATGAACCTTCCCAGCGATTTTGATAATTTAATCCTCCAGATCTATAAGCTACACAATTATGATCTATACAACACCAACAATAAACCTTCAAGTGGAGACTATATAAGCAGAATGAACATACTATCGCGTATATCAGCCTGAAAACAGCTACAACCTCCGCCAATAGATGCCGCTTTAGTCTATTTCTAGTCTGGGACTGGTGTGGGAGTCGCCGCCTACTGCTGTTGTCCTGTTTCCTGGAGCTAATAATTGTAAATATCTGTTTATATTGCCTCTGGGATGTAAATTACTGTAAATACCCGTTAATTGATATCAGTTCTTATGTAATATGTATCAAAGATGACAATAAAGGAGGAGTTTTTAAAAAAAAACTTGTTTTCGGTTGCTGTTTTTTTTTTTTTTTTTTTTTTTTGACAATAGAAACAATTTTATTGACTTCTTGTCAATAATTTACATTAAAATGGAAATAATGAATAAACTAATATACAGATGATCATGCGGGGCATGTGTCCTGGCGGGTGAGCCCTCTTTCCCAGGCGATGAGCGGGTCCTCCGGTCAGCCCAAACTGTGCGAAGTACCGGTAGATGATGGATTTGGCTGACGCCAGGATGGCCAGGTCGTCATCTTCGAGGCCAGACCCGAAAATCCAGGCCCGCAGGTCAGGGGGTCGCCCGAGGACACTGAAGGCTTCGATAATGAGGGGCTTGATGCGCCTGCAGCTCCAGTAGCTTCGGTTGCTGTTGCGATTCTCTCAAACATCACAGTGACTGCTCTTCTGGTAAGTCACTCGTGTCCCCCCACCAGTGGTAAGGCCGAGAGATACTGCCAGAGGGAAAGGAGATCCACTTGAGTGGTATTTCTCAGAGGGTCTTTGGTTGGTCTGCAGGGTAGAGCTTCAGAGGTGAATCAACGGAGCTAGGGTATGTGATCCACGGTGGACGAAACGGCGTCGTCGCCAAGAACCAGAGAGGGGACACGCGCGACAATACAATAGTCTTTGTCATTTAGTAAATGGAAAAAATCGCTGGGAGAAGGCTCACTACTGAGAACCAAGCCTTTCAATTATTTTTAATCTTCACTTCTATAATGTAACGCAATCGTCTCCTTATCTAAAAACAATAGCTTTAAATAATCCCATCTCAACAATTTGAACCATGTTTTCTATAACCCTAAAATATTATAATTTCCATCTATCGATAAAATTTGTAACAAATAAATTTACTGACAATGTGTTTCTTTTCAAAAATATCATCAAATATTATCTCTACAGACCTTACTGAAATCATATAAGTTATTTAATGAGAAAATTCAATAACTTATATTAGTAAGGGCTGTATAGATAATATTTGATGATATTATTGAGAAGAAACACATGCCCAATTTATTTGTTACAAACTAATTTCTCATGAGATCTAAATATTTACCCCGTGACAAATATTTTACTGAGAAAACAAAAACTATTTAAGTAATATTCGGAGGCAGTATGCATCCTGCTGTCTTTTTGTTGAAGGATAACCTTTTTGAGTGAAAAAGACCACGATGTTTCGACTTAAATTTATGTAAATTAATTTCAAAAAAGCAACAATTTAAATACTCTATTTATATATGTTATCATAAAAGAAAAATTATATGATGATAAATAGCCTTGAGCTCTTATCAGGACAAATTATTTACATTAGCACAACACAAAACACGCACATTACAAACTTCAATTACCCATCCCGGGCGTTGTTGAGATCATTTTAATTCGTTTTAAACCTAAAATTGCAATTTATAAATTACTAGCGGATGTACCCGGCTTCGCCCAGGTTTTTCTCGAGGGAATGTTTGTAGTCTAGTAATAAGAAAATATACTACACCTAAAAACTATCAGAGAAAATATAAACCACGGAAGGTGAACAGAAAAATGCTTACAATGGATGTTATGTTTACGATATCAAGTTAAATAAAAACAAAGATAAAATTTGCATATGTTGGTCACTATAAATTTGTATATTTGTTAGGCGAAATTAGAAACATGATAAAACAATTGGGTATTTAAAAACAAATGTAGAAATAAAAGTTGAAGTATAATAAACAATGTTAAAGATTAGTTTTAATTATTAATCAAGATTGTGTGTGAATATGTGAGAAAGATATAATATCGTTGTTGTTTTCTTGGCCGACTGTTTTACATATGGTGTTATCTTAAAAATGCTTGTTTTGAATATTTTTTAGATTGGGATTATTAGCTAGTATGTAAAAAAAATTAACTCTGTTGAAATTTAATTTTGTATTTATATATAAATAAAATTAACTCTGTTGATTTTTTTTGTATTTAATCGATAACAGCGAAGTTACGCATGTTAAAGTTAGGAAAAATATTTTGATGTTAAGCAAAACCTGCTCCATCTCGTTTTACATAAATGTTGAAAATTTGGTCGTAATTGATGCATTGTAACGAAAGTTTTTAGCGAACACCACTTATGAAATTTGCATTTTATTAATATAGATTTTTTAATAAACTAGTAATAATATTAAAGACAAAAGTTTAAGAAGATTTATTGAAGAGCGTAGCCTTCTAAATAAATAATCAAAAAGAAAATAGAAGTTTGCAGGACATGTACTCCGAAAATATTAGATCATCTGTTGACCATACTGGACACCTTGAAGAATGAAGAGAGAAGTAAACCAAGGAAGGATTGGTTTAAAAATTAACAGAATGATCTGTAATCAAGAGATACGAAGAGGTAAAGAGAATTTCTTAGGATAAGGTGAAATGGCGTTCCATAATGGTCGGCATTCTAACAGAAATAAGTACTACAGGAAGAAGTTGACTATAAACTGGGAACATTTTCTCATAAATCATACTGATCTAAATCGTTCTTAATTACTCAAACACGTCACTATAGGCAGAAGATACCTAGTAGGTCAAATATGCGACATAAACGCTGAGAAAATAATAACAAGACGCGTAATGAAAACTACAAAGGAATGACAATACATCCAGATGGCATAGGAACCTACAGGACATGCAATAATTGTCCTGGTATGGAACTAACACCTACCCACATATTCTCATGTCCAGCAATGGCCGCAGTCTTGCAGAAAATTGACATAGACCCAGAGCAGCAGCTTTACACACTCAAGTTAGAGAACATTGCGACTGCTGTAATAGAAATGAATATGGAGACCTCTGAAGCACTTCATTAGACACAACAACAACAGAAAATTGACATGGACCCAAAGCAGCTTTACACACTCAAGATAGAGAACATTGCGACTGCTGTGATAGAAATGAATATGGAGACCTCTGAAGCACTTCATTAGACACGACAACAACAACAGAAAATTGACATGGACCCAAAGCAGCAGCTTTACACACTAAAAATAGAGAACATTGCGACTGCTGTGATAGAAATGAATATGGAAACCTCTGAAGCACTTCATTAGACACGACAACAACAGAAAATTGACTTGGACCCAGAGCAGCAGCTTTACACACTCAATATAGAGAACATTGCGACTGCTGTGATAGAGATGTATGGAGACATCTGAGGCTCTTCATTGGACACGACAACAACAACAGAAAATTGGCATGGACCCAGAACAGTAGTTTTACACATCCAAGATAGAGAACATTGCGACTGCTGTGATAGAGATGAATATGGAGACATCGTAAGCTCTTTATTGGACACGAAAACAACAACATAGGATACCTAGTACAGGCTTCTGTCTTCCCATTTGTAATCAAACAAGGTTTCCGAATGATATTTAGTTCATTTTTAAATATTGAAAATAAGATCATCATGAAACGTCATTGTTACGAAGTCGGCTTAATTGCAACATCATTTTATTCTTATAGGAATAAAAATATTTCTGTGATTAAGTGGCTGATGCCATAAAAAGATCATCGAATCAAATACAGAATCAAAGTAGTCATTTTCAGGTGAGATTCCGATCGATATTATAAAGAGCATAAAAAATAGTATAGTTACAATGGAAGGAATCACAGGAAACCATTGCTAAGAAGATACCAATGGTAAAAAGCAACGAGTTTCTTTATTGAAGAGGTATAAGCTTGGCGAACTTTATGACAGTAACGTCCTTCAACAGGCTGTAATGAGAATACAAGAAACTGGAGGAGAAATATTAGATATAAGAGATCACACCCAGAAATGTTGGGAAATAAAAAATAAAAGAAAATAGGGAAAAAAAGAATTTAGAAAATAATAAATAAACAAATGAATAATTTTTATATCTAACTATTGTACTTACAGTAGGCAGGTGATATTCTGGAGGTAGTGAACGACAAGATTTGATGAATTTAACATAATGAGCTTTATTATACTATGATAAATCTATATTAATAAAATGGAAATTTCATAAGTGGACATCACTAAAAACTTTCGTTACAATGCATCAATTTCAACCAAATTTTCAACATTTATGTAAAACGAGATGGAGCAGGTTTTTCTTAACATCAAAATATATTTCCTAACATTAACATGCGTAACTTCGCTGTTATCGATTAAATACAAAAAAATCAACAGAATATTTTTATTTATATATAAATACAAAATTAAATTTCAACAGAGTTAATTTTTTTACATACTAGCTAATAATCTCAATCTAAAAAATATTCAAAACAAGCAATTTTAAGATAACACCATATGTAAAACAGTCGGCCAAGAAAACAACAACGATACTACATCTTTCTCACATATTCACACACAATCTTGATTAATAATTAAATCTAATCTTTAACATTGTTTATTATACTTCAACTTTTATTTCTACATTTGTTTTTAAAAACCCAATTGTTTTATCATGTTTCTAATTTCGCCTAACAAATTTACAAATTTATAGTGACCAACATATGTAAATTTTATATTTGTTTTTATTTAACTTGATATCGTAAACATAACATCCATTGTAAGCATTTTTCTGTTCACCTTCCGTGGTTTCTCTTTTCTCTGATAGTTTTTAGGTGTAGTATATTTTCTTATTACTAGACTACAAACATTCCCTCGAGAAAAACCTGGGCGAAGCCGGGTACATCCGCTAGTAATACATAAAATTAAACTTATTTCAATCGGAGAAATTATCCTGAACTATTTCACAATTCTCGAATTCTCTATCAATTTCTTCGTCAGTAAATTCTTCTTGTGATAACAAAATTAATTGGTACTGTTCATTCAAAGCTACAAGCTCATTATGCAAACATTCAAGCTGATTAAACTTTGAATAAATCGTATCCTTATCAATGCAAGACATCTGCATAAAAATCATTAACTTGCTCAGTAAATATACTTCTCACAGCTTTTCGTCTTTCGTTCACCTCCATCTTACCACCAAACCTATCGCGTCCGGCTCACCATCAATTCCAACGGCATAGTGTAATAAAAAAACAATGGGAAAAGCGTCGCATTATTTTTCCTACGAAAAACCTCAAAAAAACAATAGGACACACTTCATATAGTGCCTGAATCACATGCATGAGAACTAATTGACAAAATTCAAATAATTTGTATTCACGCTCGGCTAACCATCAAGATATACAATTGATACAGTTAGCTAATGATGATGAACAATAACAGTGGAATGATATCTTGAAGATAGGGGTTGTCTGGCCGACATTCAGTGTTCTTGAAATAAGAGATGATATACACTCATGGACAAAACTTAAGGAAGTTGTACCTTTTACCATGTATATCGGGATTGAGACAATAACTCTGAAAGATATTACAGTGACCTTTATTGAAGACACACGAGATAATCAAGTGTTTATACACTAATGGACAAAACTTAAGGAAGCTGTATCTTTCAGCATGTATATCGGGATTCAAACAATAACTCTGAAAGATATTACAGTGACCTTTATTGAAGACACACGAGATAATCAAGTGTGTATACACTCATGGACAACTAAAGGAAATTGTCACTTAAGCATGTATATAGATTCAGACAATAACTCTGACAGATATTTAATACACAGTAACCTTTATTGAAGACATACGAGATAACTAAGTATGAACAAACGTACCTCTGTCTCTTTAAAAAAAATAGATAACTGCCAAAATCAAAATATGAAAGCTTCTTAAGGTTTGTTCCCATGAGTGAAGATTAAAATTAATAAATGCTCTACAAAATGATTATGTACAAAGCAGATATTTCACCATTGTAGTGCTCGCATGAAGATCGCCAGAGAATCTACAGATAAACCACACATATTGCAGTCTACGAAGAAAACGTAGGTAGCATGCTGTGGAGATGGTGATGGCGTGGTCCTCGAGACCCACCGTGAAGATCCAGGACAGCAAGTCCGGCGGACTGGTGATCTGATCTATTTTATTTAAAGATAATATATCAGTGATATATTATTACTTTACTTTGTTTTGATTTGAAAGAATCGAAGGTATATCATCATAATTAAAGGTTTTGTTTATAATGTGTATGTGTGCAAGAATTGTTCTTCTTCTTTCTTATCTCCACACTGGGTGAAGTAGAATGCGTCTGCCTTTGTCATTAAGACTGGAAGCACTACTCAGTGGCAGGCCGACTTAGCTCCAAAAGAAATGGCCTCCTCTCACATGAGGAACAGGCGCCATGTGCAGCCGCTCCTAACATGGAGTACAAACGCTGCTCATCCTGTATCCTTGGATTAGGAGCCCTTACAGGGTACTATCAGCCGGGCCAGCTGAACCCAGGTTTTTAGTGAGCTTGTTACTGCTCCCCCTCCTCCTTTTTCATCCGGGATTGGGACCGGCAAGGGCGGAGTTGCAAGAATTGTGAAATAATAAAATAATTATAGTAGCATAAAATGCCACATCTTTTATTTTCATTTAAAGATATCTAAAGTCCAATTTCTTATGAAATATAAAATAACTTTCACTATTAATTTTCACCCTATAATAGAAACATCAGTTTCAGGCTAATGGACCTCTTCAGCCAGGAACGGACCCAGTCAGCCAAAGCTGGTGTTGTGGCTTTGTCACCTATCCGAGGCCGCTAGTTTGCAGCGACGGTCAATAGATGGCGTCTAATTTTGACGTCTATTTTAACAGGGAAGTGATCTTTATTTTTATAGATGTGGTAAACTTTGTCATTGCCAATTTCATCACATGTCTGCAAACATGTTGAAAGCAGTTCAACATTTGAACATACAGGTGAGCCCCAGTTTGGTTATTTACACACTCATTGGTGGGTTTGAACTTGTGTAATAATCGGGGGCATTGAAGGATAAAAAGTGTTTAATATCGGATTCGATCCTTAATCACGGTTGTATAAAATCGACAGTGGGTTTCATTCCCTTACTTACGATACCCATTGAAATGTGATAGAAACCAACAAAATAATAACTTTTAAAAGTTTTTGAGAGAATTATCATTTATAGCTACATATGGCTAAATATCAAAACTAGACAATGAAAGTTAACGCGAAGACTTGATGCTTTAATAGTCATAATCAAAACAAAAATTCGAACAACAGTGTACAAAGTCGTATAATTTGATCCATATGAGCAGAAGATTACGATAGAATTCTATTTGCATATACCAAATTGAAGGCTATCAGAATATGTCAATACTGGTTGAACGTTCTGAAAAATAGAATGCGAAGAATTGAGTACTTCTCATGACATCGTCTGATTTCACATTTCTTGTTATCATCCACGCTGAGTCAACAAATGGTGATTAACGCTCTAGCCAGTGATTTTTTGACAAGAAAAATATGGATCCTTTTTGTTGTTGAAAAGATAAAGAATTGAAGGTGTAGTCGTGATAATAGGAAAGTAGAAAAATAATTATTTACTATCAAGTAGATTTTGTTTTCAATTATACTTAAAGAAATTTAAATGTTAAATATTTTCACAGTCATGTAGAATTTACAAATTTAATCCTATATTAGTGAATTAAAAAAAAAAGGTAAGTTAACTATATTTATTTACAACTATAATCAAAGTGGTATATTCTAAAACTATGGTCACAAAAATGTAGAATAGTCAATGAATGGAAATAAAATATATTATGATGCATTAGCACGCCATCTGTTATCAAAATTCGAAACTATTATAGACGTGTAAGATTCTTTTTTTGAAAATAAACAATTTCTACTGCCCTTACTGCAATGGAAAAAATAATAGAATATAATATTTTTTAAAAATAAAATATTTGCCTATTTAGATTATATATACACAGGTCAATACATATTTAATAAATAAAAATCGTAGAAATCTTGAAGCTCTTCTTCACATTGGGAAATTACAATTCATGATAAAATTACTGGAAACTATTAAATTGAGTTAAGAAAAAGATATCTTCTGATTGGGAAACTAAAAATTTGCCGATGGCTTGCACCTCTGCTGAAATAAATATCAACTAATAAATTTATTCTTACAGACGACGCAAGCCATCAGCAACTTTTAGTTTCCCGATTAAGAGATGCCATTTTCTTAATTTATTCATCTGATCCCAGTATAATTTCACTTTTTCACTTATTTTTTTCATATTAATTTGAGCCTTATAAATTATCTTCAATACAAATAAATATAAAAATTGTTTGTCTGTGTATTGCATATGTTACCACAATACTTGAGCTATCTGGAGATTACATTTTGACACCGTATGAAGAAACAGGTTAACATTTATTTAATATCTAACATCCTGACTGTCATAGGAGAGTTGACTAATCTTACCATAGATCTTAATTTTGCAATGTCTTCTGTCGACGTCGTCACCTTATATCTTAAACTTCCACATTTTCTCATATTTATTTATTTCAATTTAAAGCGCTATGTCCCCCTAGGGACACTTGCACTGTCATACATGTATGCCTTTACATTTGTCTATACATATATATACAACAATTTTAGGCCGTGAATAGAGTAGTCATATGATATTAGCAAGGAGAAAGAGTGAAAAAAAAAACGAGAAACGGAGAACTTTGTACAAAAAAAAATGAATGTCTGGCAATATATCTACAATTAACATAATAAAATAGCAGTTTCTTAAAATATATTTGTTGCTATATAATTTGAAATATATCTACAAAAGGTATTAAATTTAATATACATTTTTTTACTGGAAATGAAAATCTGATAGAAGCTGAACTCATTCTACTAGCTTCTCCACAAAACACACGATTTTAGGAAATACCAGTTTTGTCGGGTCTATATTAGACACAGGTTGAATGTACCTCGCTCTCTAGCAGCACTCAATCCTACCAATAATACGTTATCAACAAACTATGTGAATGTAGAGAACAACTTTTTGATTACCATTACTACAATATAATATAATGCGGTTTATAATTGTAAAACGACATTTGAAAATTATCACGCATGTGTTTCTTTTGCACGGAAAATCGAAATCTATTTTTAAGGAGAAATAACGATTATTTCTAACCTTAGGGATAAATTATGTAAGGATGAATTGTGAAGAGTAATGATAAACGGAAAAATAAAAGAGTCCAGGAATGTGAATCGAACCCACAGTGTTTCACTTACCGGGCAGATGCCATGTCCACTAGGCAACCATGGACATATTTTTACGTTCGTAAATATTATATGAGGTACATGATAAGCCACGTTTGGAATATAAAAAGAGATTAAGAGGAACGTGGTAAGTTTCTTTATTAAGCAGTATACGAGCTTTCGGACGTCAGCCTTCCTTCATCAGGTATTCAATACCTGATGAAGGACGGCTGACGTCCGAAAGCTCGTATACTGCTTAATAAAGAAACTTACCACGTTCCTCTTAATCTCTCTTATTATATGAGGTAATTTATAATACACATTTATCATTACTCTACACAATTCATCCTTTCATACTTCTTGCCTAAGGTTAGAAATAATCGCTATTTCTTCTTAAAAATAAATTTAGATTTTTCGTTTAAAAGAAACACATGCGGGATAATTTTCAAATGTCGTATTATCATTACTATATTGTGATAATGTAAAAGAACAAAAAGGAGCTTCTTGTGTAGAACACGTTTATTCCAATAGATTTCGAACGACATCGTTCTTCAACGGACGTGAGGATAATACATGACAATATATAGAAGTACAATGAGAGTGATATGTAAATATGTAACTAACATGATGGCAGATAGAATTATAAAGTGATAAATTAAACCAGTTATGTAAATTTATATATTTGGGTAAGAAAACAATCTTAGAATGATATTGAGAAATAAGCAAATAGGGTGCGACTGAAATAGAATATTGTAATACCTGACTATTGCATTAATAAATGGTAAATTTCTGGGATTTCTTTTTTCTTATTGATGATATTCATTTGGATGGAGATGTAGGCCTCTATGTGAATATTCAAGAACAGTCAAAACATGAGGTTATTGAGAAATTATAAGTGAAATCTTTATGACAATGCACTTCGAGAGCAATACAATTATTGTTTTAAAGATAGAGGCTGCCTGGCAGGCATTTATAATTTTTAACGCCAAATGCTTTGCTTTTATTTATTTCTCCTGACGAAGACAATTTTATTGAAACGTTGAAAAAATAAAACTTTCACTGGCCGAAGTGTCTATTTTTTAAAGAAATAATTGTTGAATTTGTGGAGCATTTAAAAAAAGACGTTCTATCAAGTTTTTGAGAAATAGTGCCATGTAGAAATTAAGGAAAGACAAATGTGAAGATGACAATTTATTCTAATCGAAACAATTATTAAACTTATTTACATAAAGCAATATATATATATACAAATTGACACAGTTTACACACTTTAAAATGTTATAACACCTTGATAAAGATTGGCGTTCAGCCAACTGAAATATTGGTAAAATAAATTATATTTTGATCCAATATATGCCTTTTTAATTAAATACAAAACTCCGTTCAAATTTGGTGTTCATTTATAACTTGTTATAAATGATTACATTATTTATCTATAATTTAATAACAACTTATATAATAAAATTTTCATTACTCAATATATAAAAATGTTATATATATTTAACCGTTTCTATTTTTAAGATATTTTCCTTCATTCTTTTGGCCCCTCAATTTCTGCCCGAGGCCATTGGTGCCCTAGGTTGTGACCCCCAAGTGGGAAGAAGTTCAAGAGATTCTGAGAACAGTTTAACGGAAAATATGAAAAGGATATTAATGAGAAATATAGGCTTTAAAACATCAAGTTGACTTCAAATTTTATATTTTAATCTTTCATCGACAGGTAATTTGGTTACTCTGTGTATAATTCTGAACTGGAAGCTATCATCATAGTCCTTGAACACTTTGAGGACCCACATAAACTTGTCTTCTTCAAACACAGACTCACTGTTAGGTTTACAAGCAGTAAAACATTGTTACACCAACTCTAAAAATGCTCCTGAAGAAATTTTCTCCGAATATCAGAGGCACAAAATGACCTCCCAGTGAATCTCAACATACATATGACTGAAGGGCAACGCCACAGCAGATGCAATTCCAAAATTATTGTTAAAACATTGTAAAACGTTCAATAAAACGCAGGTTCCAAGGATGAGATTCCTATTTTTTATTCACTTCTCAAGCTTTCAGGTAGTGCCAACTCTTCTACAGGAGCAAATAAATAAACGAAATAAAATTTAAAAAACATTTCATTTATTTATTTGCTCTTGTAGAAAGATTGGCATTACCCGAAAGCTTGAGAGGTAAATAAAAAAATAGGAAACTCATCCTCGGAGTCTGCGTTTTATTGTAATTTAAATTTCAGAGGATTATTTCGTTTTATTGTAAAACAATGTTACACCAGCTCTGTGAATTTATCTAAATATCAGAGAGGCACAAATGATCTCCCAGTGGATCCCATCCCACATATGACTGAAGAGCAACGACACAACAGATGCGATTGCAAAATCATCAGCAATGCCTGTCTCAGACTTTGATTTAGACGCCTCTAAATGTCTACAAAAAATAAACATCCAAACAAAAATACAGGAGTCAACATTCCATCATTGGTATCTGAACCAAAATCCTGGAGCTATTATAGAATGTGGGATGAACCGACAGGCAGCAACCTGTATTTCCAGGCTCAAAACTGGTCATACAAAACCGCTCCTCTTCAAGGATGGTTTTAAGACTTTCCTACAATGCACTACTTTCAGGACCAAAGAAACCACTGGACCACCTCCTAGAATGTATGGGAGCCTCAAGACAAGACCTATATTCCAACCCTAGCAAGATTCTAAATTTTACCATGAATTCAGCTTCCGTGAAACATGGTATAACTATATACAAGGGTATTTAATAAAAAATATATTAATTAGGTTTGCACGCTTATTTACACAGTACTCGGTTTTTAATTAGTTTTTCTCTCGATTTGCGATGGAAGACGAAAAATACAGTTTTTAAAATTGTACCTAAATGACCCTTTGACATTCTTCGACGTTAGGTTAAAATGACTGTTTAAATTGTCAATTGTCTATGTGGATCGCCTGACAATATCAGCCACAGCTGTGGAAAGGGGCTACTATTGGAAATCTTTTTGAAGTAACTAGAATGGAGATAAAATATACGCCAAGCTTTAGACAAAGTGAAATCAACTTGGCTATTTTTGGGATGTGTTGGAGTCTATTAAACTTTTCGCTAGGAATGATTCAGTACATTCTATAATCAGATTTTTTTATTTATTTATTTCAACACACAAAACACGATATCCCGGCTAGGAATAATAGCGTCGATTTACATTTTTTTAAACAGAAACAGTTATAAACTTATTATACAAGAAAAAGTAATTTAAAAAAAAGAGAAACAATAATATAAATTAGGAACCTGAACCTTTCAGGTTTGAAAGATAATCATAAATATATTCACAAAAATAGTTAAATCTATGATAATTCTCTCTGTTATTTACAAATTGATATAGATCTACAACATTGTTTACTGTCTGTTGTCTAGCGCTAAAAAAGAGTGGGCATTCCAGCAGTAGATGTCTCGAGTCTTGGAATTCGTTGCCACAATGACAGCTAGAGTCTTCAACCGCTCCAATTTTCTATAATCAGATGGTGAGGTAGAATCAAGGATACAGTGCAACAACATCAAATGACAGCATAACAGTATGTTCCGGATGGGGCGAGATACTGTAAATTTCTTCCATAAAAGGAGGGATTAAAGACATAGATGTGGAGCAACACGGATGATCTTTTAACAATGGAAGGCTGTAATCTGTGATAAACCTTGAAAGGGCAGCCGTCAGTGAAAACCGATGATTGTTCTTAATGGAACTTCTGGTTTATGGATTTTTTGGAGGTCGTAGATATAAACTTCAGTATTTGTGTTGGGAAAAAATTTACTCTTCGCCTGAAAATTCTTGTTTCTTTTCAATTTGCTCAGTTGCTTTTTTTTGTTGTTGTCGTGTCCAATGAAGAGCCTCAGATGTCCCCATGCATCTCTATCAGAGCAGCCGCAATGTACACTATCTTAGGTGTGTAAAGATGCTCCTCTTGGTCCATTTCAATTTTATGCAAGGCTGCGGCCATTGCTGTGCATTAGAATAGTTGCTTTTGGAATAGGTTATATGCTTGAAACCTTTCTGTATCTGACCCGGTAAAAAATATGATATCATCTGAGAAAATTTCCGTTATTTTATTTTGGCAATCCGATCTATCCAAGATCACAGTAGATGGCCTATTATCTGGTTGGGTTATGATGAGTTTTTCATGTTTTTCAAGCATCTGGAAATAGTTCTATCCTGTGTGTTGACTCGAAGAGGTGTTAGATTTTGGCTCAAGATACTAATAACCTTCAGTCTGACTCTGTTTTTCTCTTGGTTATTCAAATTAAAGATTCTTGCCTCTACTCTTCCTAAAATTTAAAAGGTCAGACTGATCTATGACTAATCTATGTTTCAACCACTTGGAGGTAAATTTAGGTTCAGTCGAAGTTAGTTCAGATTTTGATAAGTTGATTTTGGATACTATTTTCTTTTGTTGTACGAGTTGGATTCTAAATTTCTTGGACAAATACTTCATTTCATTCCCATGCTTGATTTTTAATTCTTTGTTCAATGTGACTCAATATCTTAGAAGTAGTTTTTACTATTAAATATAACATTCAAGTTTGGGGATTAACACGAGAAGTGGGAAACAGTTCTTTCACTGTCTTAGAAAGAAGCCAAATGTTGGAGCTCTGTATCCTGGCTCTTAGCAAGTAGCGCTGAGTCCCAACAAATACTTTGGTTGAAAAAGGATTTTCACAGAGAAAATTACATTATTCAAATTTCACAATAATCGCATATCTGTGGCCGATCTAAGACACAACAATATAAGAGATTAAATGAAACCACCCTTGAGGTATATGGTATATGGCCAGTTTGATCACAGTAAACTCCAGGAGTACCACAGAGTGGATGTTGTCTCCTGGTTGAAGGAATCCATCAAATGTCTCTACAATACCTGACATACCATGGTCTTTATAATGGTTATTGTTGTAATATCAACAAGTTCTATGGACCGAGCTGGGTATGTAAATATTGTAAGGAATTTTCTCAAAAGATATCGTTTTATAGCTATACACATATCCTTAATAATTGTACACTTCATGGACAAAACTTAAAGAAGTTGTACATTTTACCACATATATCGGGATTCAGACAATAAAGGAGAATATGGTTTTACGGACTACTAACCAAAGTATATGATTTTCGAGCCAAAAATGAATGTAGCAAGCAGACAAGCCGCAATGCGCCAAGGCTGCACGCCACCAAGGTTGTTCAAAAAAGGTTAGATTCCCCAGGCCAGGGAAATTAAGAGAGAGATAGGTGTTGATTAGATAAGAAGATTAAATAAAACGGGAATAATTTAACAAGTTCTGGAAAAGATAAATTTTATTTTTGTAAAAATTTAAAAAATTTCCGACAATAACTCTGAAAGATATTTGATACCCAGTGATCTTTATTGAAGACATACGAGATAACCAAGTGTGAAAAAATTGTCTCTGTCTTAAAACAGACTACCGGCGACATAAAAAAAATGTCCACTTCTTTAAGATTTGGCCCTGAGTGTAAATAAAACACACCAGGATTCGCTTAAACATCTAAACCTGATTTAATTTCAATAATTTTACCTAATATTTTACTCGTCGAAGAAAAAATAATTCCTGAAAGAATGATAAAAATATTCTGAATTGATAGAAGTCTGCTTAAAAATGAACGTGTGGCGGCCATTATTCAACAAGTATATTGTATTTCATCATCCTAGTAAGATATGATGACCCAGCAATGATAAAGTACAATTTGAATTAATTCTAGGGCAATAACGGGTCATCTATATATAAGAAAAGAAAACATTTAAACACGTAAGTTTATTATACATATAAGGTAAACTTCTACTGTCATTACTGTGATAAAATATATATATTGGGAGGGCTTGGCTCATTAATGGTAAACCCGCCTAGCAGTTTCGCCAATTTAATCTACCAGACCGCTTTTTAGAGCTCTAATACTGTATTGAACAATTCTGCTTATATATACTTAATTTAAGGGAAACCCAAGATAATACGAGGTAATACAATAATATTAATAAATAAATAAAGTGTAATTCGAAAACAAAAATGTATGATTGGAAAATTGAATAAATTAAATAATAAATATAACAGCTAATATTTGAAGAATAAAAATAAGTGTTACACACGAAGCAAAAAACAAACAAATATTTTAGTATATAGATCTCTGTGTATAGTTCAATAGCTTTGGAGGAGATTGCTTAAAACTTTACAAATGAAAACTCTGTTATGGGTAGTTGGTTTTCTGCATTCTAAGAACCAGAGTCATCTCTCAGTTTCTCATTTACCATAGAACATTGCCAAGTGTGTACATAGTCTATTTAAATCAACTTATCATCTCAAAGTGCGATATAGGATACATACAATTCCCTATTCACAGCATCAATGATTCAATTAAATCTAAATACCCAAGATGATTTGAAACCTCTTCCAAAGAAAGGTAAATCCATCAAAATCCAAATTATATACAAGTATTGAAAATAGAGCAATCCATAAATAAGTATTCAATTAAAAAGGCATATATTGGATCAAAATATCATTTATTTTACCAATATTTCAGTTGGCTGAACGCCAACCTTTATCAAGGTATTATAACATATTAATGTGTGTCAACAACAACAACAAAAAAACATTGTAGTTGACACACATTAATATGTTATAACACCTTGATAAAGGTTGGCCTACAACTAACTGAAATATTGGTAAAATAAATGATATTTTGATCCAATATATGCCTATTTAATTTTATATACAAATATATATATACTTTTATATTCGAAAATAGTTTTATATACTATTTTTTTATTTAGATTTGATCTTATTACTTTGGATGACTCAACAATTTAAAGTAGAAACACGCCAGTTCTAGCTATTTGTCTGATCAATTACATCTCTTGTTCACACCTCGTTACACATTTCTCTTCAATCATGTTCTCCTTTAACATTCGAATTAATCCTATCCATCTCTTTCACTTAGAGACTTCTAGACCTAGTTCTTTGTTACCAATTCTTCTCAGGAAATTAAATTAGGACATTTTTACAAGAATTCCTCCTCTCTGACGTCTTCTAAGATAATTGATTCAGCTAAAATAGAATGTCGTCATATTGCTGACGTCACTAACGGCCATCTGGTCACAGCCAAGTTAAAAATACCAGACGACGACTAGCCTCAGGCTAAAAAGTATATCCGGGGGGGTGGGGGAAATCTTCTTTGACAGGGAAGTACGCTGTTACGTCGCAACATTTAGGAATTTTTCATTCATATCTGACGTAATCATTTCTTGTACTTTCTTTCATAATGTTGAATTTGATTTTTAAAGTATTTTTTTTTCTTTAAAAATAGAGCAATCTATATTTAAATCTTAGATAATAAAAAGGCATATATTAGATTGAATAAAAATATTTTTTTGCAAAGTTGCAAAGTATTTATTATTTTATTAACATAATATTTTAATTTGGATGTTTATTATTCTGCGTAAATTTCCCTCATTGCTTTTATTGTATATTTTGTCAATTTTAATTGGTGTCTAATACCTAATGTCTAATGGTATACACTAACTTATATAATTACAGTAAGGTATGTAGAGATAATATTTTATGATATTATTGAAAATAAACACACATTACCAGTAAATTTATTTGTTACAAATTTTATATATCTTCAAATATTATTTATACTAACCTTACTCTGCAAAGATAAAGCCGGTTCAAAATCACTTTATTAGGTGCCGCTCAACAAGAGCAACCTAGTTTATGATAATTGAAACAGTGAATAAACACGGGATTCAATCCCGGTTCATGACTGTCGGGAATCGAAGGTGTTACCCACTCGTCCACCGACTTATGCAATGACAAAAATTTTATAGAATATATATCTAACCTATTTCGAACAACCTAGGTGGCGTGCAGTGCTTTGGTACTTTGCTATAATGCATTACGGTTTGTCTGCTTGCTACATTCATTTTTGAGCTCGAAAATTATACCTTTTGCCCGTTAAGCCATATTTTCTCTCTCTCTCTCTTTCTGTTTACTTATCTCATTGCTTCTCTTGTATTTTTATCAATTTTAACTTGTGTTTGTACCTTAAATAAATTGCTGTGTCATCCTGAAGATTGTCTATCCTAATTTTCTACGTGACAATATAGTAGTTGGTCTTATGCATTTAAAGAACCAGGGACATCTCTGTTTCTCATTTTCTAAATAAGATTACCAAGTGTGTACGTATTCTAATTAAATCAACATCTCAAAGTATGATATAGGATACATACAGTTCCCTATATTTATAACATCTATGACTCAATCAAATCTAAATATACAAGATGATTGGAAATAACAAAATAAAACGGCGATTGAAGAGGGGTATCTTATACGAACTTTATTAGTAAGCTTTCGGACGCATGCGTCCTTTTACAGTCTTTACAATGACGGCTTTACGATCGTAAAGCCTGTAGAAGGACGTCCGAAAGCTTGTTAATGAAATTCGTATAAGATACTCCTCTTCAATCTCCGTTTTATTTTGTTACTAGCGGATGTACCCGGCTTCGCCCAGGTTTTTCTCGAGGGAATATTTGTAGTCTAGTAATAAGAAAATATACTACACCTAAAAACTATCAGAGAAAAGAGAAACCACGGAAGGTGAACAGAAAAATGCTTACAATGGATGTTATGTTTACGATATCAAGCTAAATAAAAACAAAGATAAAATTTGCATATGTTTGTCACTATAAATTTGTATATTTGTTAGGCGAAATTAGAAACATGATAAAACAATTTGGTATTTAAAAACAAATGTAGAAATAAAAGTTGAAGTATAATAAACAATGTTAAAGATTAGTTTTAATTATTAATCAAGATTGTGTGTGAATATGTGAGAAAGATGTAATATCGTTGTTGTTTTCTTGGCCGACTGTTTTACATATGGTGTTATCTTAAAATTGCTTGTTTTGAATATTTTTTAGATTGAGATTATTAGCTAGTATGTAAAAAAAATAACTCTGTTGAAATTTAATTTTGTATTTATATATAAATAAAATTAACTCTGTTGATTTTTTTTTGTATTTAATCGATAACAGCGAAGTTACGCATGTTAATGTTAGGAAATATATTTTGATGTTAAGCAAAACCTGCTCCATCTCGTTTTACATAAATGTTAAAAATTTGGTTGAAATTGATGCATTGTAACGAAAGTTTTTAGTGATGTCCACTTATGAAATTTCCATTTTATTAATATATATTTTGATTCGAAGAGTTTAATTTAATCGATACAAGATGATTCGAAACCTCTTGCAAAGAAAGGTAAATCCATCAAATTCTAAATTCAATTATACAATGTTGTGACTATGGATGTAAAATGGTCATATAAAGGGAGAAAACGAGAAGTATCAATGTTAAAAAAAGTCTCAAATTATAGCGATAACTAAAAATGCGATAACTAAAAAAATGATACTAAGAATTAACACAACCTCTATCTCCAAATTCAAACACTATTATATCAAACGATTGATGCAAATTTACTTGGTGATACTTCGAAATTCAGTTTAAAGTTTTTAAATTGAGAAAAAAAAATAAAAATAAACAAAGTAAATTTTTCGATAAAATAATCCCTTGAATCAATATTAAAATAAGAACATCAAGTCTCCAGGGAAAAAAAATGTTTTTTAATTAAAGAGAAATCTAGTTGTCATTGTGGCAACGAATTCCAGGACTCGAGACACCTACTGCTGGAATGCCCACTCTTCTTCACCGCTAGACAACAGACAATAAATAATGTTGTAGATCTATATCAATTTGTAAATAGCAGAGAGAATTATCATAGATTTAACTATTTTTGTGAATATATTTGTGATTATCTTTCAAACCTGAAAGGTTCAGGTTCTTAATATATATTATTGTTTCTCTTTTTATTTTTGATTACTTTTTTTGTATAATATGTTTATAACTGTTTCTGTTAAAAATAGTAAATCAACGCAATTATCCCTAGCCGGGATATCGCGTTTTGTGTGTTGAAATAAAAGAAAGAGAATTTAAAACTATTAAAAAGAAAATTTTCCCTGGATGCTTAATGTTCTTATTTAATTTTTACAATGTAAATTTTATATATTAAAGGATTTATTGAATAGATTGAGAAAAAGGCATTTCCTGATCGTGCAACTAAAAGTTGCTGATGGCTTACTCCATCTATCGGAATAAATATCAACTAATCGTTGATTGTTAATTATTCCCTAATTGGCCAAATACCCATTCTTGATTAATCAAGAAAAGCTAACTACGTACGCGTTTCTGGCTGTTGACCCTTCTCAGTGTGGTGCAAGTTATACCTCAACGACCAAATAGATGTTGTTTTTTTATTATTATTCCGATAGATGGCGCAATCCATCAGCAACTTTTAGTTGCACGATCAGGAAATGTCTTTTTTTCTCAATGTATCCACCTGATCCAAGTACAAATTCACTTTTGTTCTATTTTTCTCATTGAATAGAGTTATGTGTTTACACATTCAAGGAATTAATTTCAAAGAGAAATGATTTATACAACTTATAATAAAACTTAAACGTTTAAATACAAAATGAATTCCCACTCGTATAACGTCATCATATATATTTTTTAAATACCGCCGAGTAGCTCTAGCAATTATTTTATATTAAACGGATCATTAAAATGGTTACTGATTCACATAAAGTTTGTTTTCTTTCTCAAAATTGTCACATAACTTCAAAACAGGTGAAAATATAATTTAAATATATGTAGATAATAAAAGAGAATAAGCACATCATATTTGAAGAACGACATTTGAAAATTATCCCGCATGTGTTTCTTTTGAACGAAAAATCGAAATTTATTTTAAGGAGAAATAACGATTATTTCTAACCTTAGGGATGAAGTATGAAAGGATGAATTGTGAAGAGTAATGATAAACGGAAAAATAAAGTGTCCAGGGATGAAAATCAAACCGACAGTGTTCCGCTTACCGGGCAGATGCCATGTCCACTAGGCTACCCTGGACATATTTTATAAAGTCGGTGGATGAGAGGGTAACACGCTCGATTCCCGACAGTCATGAACCGGGATTGAATCCCGCGTTAAAAATTGTTTAATATGTGAATAACCTTTACATATTATTCATTGTTCAATTATCATGAACTAGGTTGCTCTTGCTGAGCGGTACCTATTAATGTGATTTGAACCTGGACATATTTTTCCGTTCTCATCCCTGGACACTTTATTTTTCCATTTACCATTACTATTCACAATTCATCCCGTCAAAATATACTTCCAAACCTCATCAATATCCTCCCGGCAGGATTTCCATCTATAATTTACCTATAGATTTGGCCCAGCCACCTTGCCAGCTAAACACCTCTTTGGCATATTGTCAAGATTCAATTAGATCCCGTGTGGATCTCATGGAATAAAGTCCGCCCTAGGCTGACGAGGGCCATTAGCCCGAAACCATGTTCTCTAGGTGGACGCTTTTCAGTTTGCCAAAGTTGGTGATGTGGCTTAGTCACCGACCCGAGGCCGCTAGTTTGCGGCGACAGTCAATAGATGGCCTCTGGTTTGGACGTATATTTTGACAGGAGAGGCGACCTTTGTCTAGTTTATGATATTTGTAACAATGAATAATATGTGAAGGTTATTCACATATTAAACAAAACGTTAACGCGGGATTCGATCTCGGTTCATGGCTGTCGGGAATCGAGGGTGTTACCTACTTGTCCACCGACTCTTCTTGAACATCTCTAATCACTAGAGAAATATTTAAAACCCAATACAACAGTAGAACGGTCTGAAGAATAATAGGGCGAAACGGCTGAGAAGGTTTACCACTGATGAACTAAGCCATCTCATCTATAATATTTTCTCGAATTGTCCACGCTAAATGCATGAAACAGTCTGGAAAAGCTCTAAAGGAATATTTTTCAAACCATCTCCTTCTTATAAACGTAAATAAAATTATTTCGCACCGTGGTAACTTTTTTACTCGAGGAGAATTTTACAACTGGACACACGAGAAGAGATTCAAGTTTCTACATACTAGTCCTAGCGTGGTATCGCTGGAGACCCGCTAGCGATCTTCCAGCAAACTCTGCAGCGGTGACTGAGGCGGCATGTACAGAGTCATTGTACATGGTATATAGATTATGATGCATTAGCGGCCATCTGTTATGAAAATTTGAAACTATCATAGACGCGTATGATTCTTTCAAAAATAAAACAATTTCTACTCCCCTTACTGCAATGGAAAATTTAATAGGAGGGCCTGGCTCATCAGTGGTGAACCCTTTATATTTATAATTATATGTAATTCTGCTGTCCTCAAAGCTTATGTCCATAGTTCATCTAAAATACCCATTCCAAGAGTCTAGAATCAGTATCACTATAAAAGGAAGATCGAAAAATGCAATATAACAGCGGTATGGTAGATTAAACTAGCGAAACCGCTGGAAGGGTTCACCACTGATGAGCCAGGCCCTCCCATTAATTTTTCCATTGCAGTAAGAGGGCAGTAGAAATTGTTTAATTTTAAAAGAAACATACTTTTTATAATAGTTTCGAATTTACATAGTATATATTTTAATTTTCGTATTACAGTAGAACCTCCATGAGAGGACATTCGTGCTAGAGGACACCTCTCTCTAAAGGACACTTTGGCTCTGTAATTAGGTGTTATCCTTTACAGCGAGGTTCTACTCTATAATCTGCTATATATATAATATAATTCTACTGCAGTCCTGGATCTTTCCAGTTGGTCTTGAGGACCAGCCATCACCATCTCCTCAGCGGCGAAGTACGCGATCTACGTATTCTTCGTAGATCACGAAATACGTGGTGTCGCTGGAGACCCGCTGGTGATTCTCCACCAAACTCTGCAGCGCTGACAGAGGCGCCATATTCATTGTACATAGTGTAGATAATCCATATTATCTTTTTTTAAAATAGTGCAGACTGTGCACTTTGCATGTATTGACAAGATTTCAATAAATTTATTTTAATTGTCATTGTCTACTGTATAATAATAATAATCATGATTGTAAATTTCTTATCATTACTTAAATGTGAGGACTGGACACTTTGTCTGGACACTATTGACAAATTGTCAATAAAAGTATGTTAATTGTCACACTAGTCCTTGTCATCTTGCGGGAAATGATCTAGCCAAGCGAGTGATTTAGGAAATCAAGACCTCCATAGAGTGAAATCCACAGTTTCCTGAAGGAAGGAAATGTTGCTAGGAACTAGTAGTCATATATCGTCATTCTAATACATGGATGTTCTCCATGGGATAAATGGAAGGGAACTTATCTATAGTAATACAGTAGAACCTCTCTGTAAAGGACATCTAATTGCAGAGCCAAAGTGTCCTTTATGAAGAGGTGTCCTCTTACCAGAGAGTTGTTAAATAGTAAAAATGATAATTTTGACAATAAAAACTGTCCTTTGTAGAGAGGTGTCCTCTAGCCGGAGAGTTTCTATATAGTAAAAATGGTCATTTTGAGAATGAAAACTGTCCTTTGTAGAGAGGTGTCCTCTAGCTAGAGTGTCCTCTCATGGAAGTGTTACTGTACATTGTTAGTGAAACATATAGCATACACGTCAGACTCATTTAGTTTTCAGATTTTTTAGAAGTAAAACTTTAATAATATTTGGAGAACTGGTTATCGTTCCAGACCCGTTCTCTCTTATAATTCTATTCATTAATACAAATAATTACTATTGTTTTTTTTTTTATTGTTCAGTGCTTTGATGAGATAAGATTTAAATAAAAGATATTTTAAGAAAATATTGCACGTCATAAGGCTGAAAAATCATTTTGTATTTAAATGTTCAAGTTTTATTTGAAGTTATATAAATCCTTTGTGGAATTAATTCATTGAATGTGTAAACAACTCTATTCCATATATCTTTCAATAATTTAAAAAAAAATGTATATTTGTTTATTATTTTCATAATTTAAAATTTTTTAAATAGTTTCACAAAAGGGTTTATAGGAAATTGGCATTTGGTGTTCTTGGAACCAGGGTAATGTTTATATACACTTGTATTTTCTTTCTCTCTCTAAGGGTTTCACGGAAACATCCGTTTCTCTAAATAAATAAAAATCTCAAAGAGAAAAATTTATCATAGAAAAAATCTAACTACAGAAGAAACTGTTGAATAAGTTAGGTCGCTGGCCTGCGTGGGAGATTTGGGTTTAGCGGTGTATCTTGTCTTCACGGTGTTTCAGGTCTACACGGTGTTTCAGGTTTACACAATGTTTCTGGTTTACACGGTGTTTCTGGTCTGCACGGTTTTTCAGTTCCACACGGTGTTTTTGATCTGCACGATACCTTTACTCTTAGAGGTTTCTCGGGTCTACACGGTGTTTCTGATCTACCCGAGGTGTCTCCGGTCTATCCGGTGTTTCTGGTCTACCCGGTACCTATGTTCCTATAGGTGTCTCTGGTCTACACGGTATCTCTCATCTAAACTGCCTCTGGTCTGCACGGTACATATGCTCTTAGAGGTGTCTGGTCTATACGGTGTTTCTCGTCTACACTGCCTCTGGTCTGTACGGTACCTCTGCTCTTAGCGGTGTTTCTGGTCAACTCGGTGTTTCTGGTCAACACGGTGTTTTTGGTCTGCACGGTGCCTCGGGAGTACATGATGTCTCTGGTCTGTACTTCTGCTCTTTGTGGTGTCTCTGGTCTACAGGGTGTCTCTGGCATTCATGAAATCTCTTCTCTTAATGGTGTTTCTGATCTACACGGTGTCTTTGGTATACCCGGTGTCTCTGGTCCTGCACGGTACTTCGGCTCTTAGCTGTGTCTACAGGGTGTTTCGAAGGGGAACTAGCTCTTTAAATGGAAAAGTTATTTTTCACTATGATCCCATGGCCATTGTATTCAACTCTACTTTGGGTTGGTTTGATGGAATGTGATAGTGTCAGTGCGCACGCTATCTGAGTTCATATCAGCAGTGATTTTATTTTTAAACCTTTAAAATGAACCCAACAACAAGCCTTTTATTGGAGATCTATGCCCTATACAGGAAGAGCTCAGATGCATAATTGCTTAGAAAAGATGAGTTAGTTATTCACAGATGATCGTTCATTTACATATCCATTTACATACGGCTCTCTTTTCTCAATGTTTCTTCTCTTGCGTAGCCCTGTAAAACTTATACAGGGCCAATGTATTGGATTTATTCTTTGTTGTCGTAGACTCCAGTGCAAGATGATTTGATCTGATTTTCTGCAAAATAATTTCCCTTTAACTTATTAACTTCAAACAGAGAAACATGTGGTGCTCCAGTTCTGAGTCGGTTTTTTTTTATTACCTAATGGACATATTCGGTCAGTTGAGCTAAATATTTGATCGTGGTTTTCTTTAAACAGTTAAAAGAATATTCTTATTGGTGCGATACATCTTTTGACTGTTTTGAAAATAAAGCAATCCATAAATAATAATTATTCAATTAAAAGAAGGCATATAATGGATCAAAATATAATTTATTTACCAATATTTCAGTTGGCTGAACGCCAACCTTTATCAAGGTATTATAACATATTAATGTGTGTCAACAAACTCAGCGCCACATAACGTCAATAAAATTATGTTTTAAACTATTTTTACCGATTTTCAATGGGGAGGAATAAACTACTTTTAACCTAATTCTATTGACGTTATGTGGCGCTGAGTTTTTTGTTGACATAAATATGTTGTAATATCTTGAAAAAGGTTGGCGTTCAGCTAACCGAAATATTGGTAAATAAATTATACTTTGATCCAATATATGCCTTATTTTAATTGAAGATCTTTTGACTGGTAACACTGGTCAACAACATTTTTGCCCAAGAGAACTTGATGGTGTTTCTAGTGTAACTTTTCATGCTGAACTCAAAATTCTAATCAGAAATTTTCCATCACCCATCGAGGATGGCCTGGATGAAAATTGCAGCCACTTATCCGTGCGCAAGATTGTGTCTGAGACCCTCGGCTACAGAAAGGTGTCCGCCAGGTGGGTCGACAAGTGGCTCAAAGAGGCGGCGGGAGAGTGGTACAACACCGGAATTACAAAGTTGGTTTACAAGATGAAAAAAGTGATTGAGCATCAAGGCGACTATGTAGAAAAATAGCAAAGTGTCCAACCTTTCCAATGATGTATAAAAAGTTGTGATTGAATGTGTTTTTCTATGAAAAAAAAAAATAGGAGACCTTACTTTTCTACTCACCCTCGTATTTTCTAAGATTTCTGAGAGACATCTACTTGAAATTTGGAAATATTTTTAATATATAGGCCTATATAAACGAAATATATTTATTTTATTGAGAAGTAGTGATAGTGGATTTTCTTCTATACTTTGCTTGTGGTACATCCCTCTTGAGTGTCCAGCAGTAGTCAGCAAGCATACCGGGACTCCATTTACCTTGGTACCGCTTCTCCATGCTTGATATATCTTGATGAAACCTCTCACCATGCTCATCGTTAACTGCACCAAGATTTTATGGAAAGAAATCTAGATGTGAATGCAGGAAATGAATCTTGAGAGACATGTTACATCCCAGTGCTTTGTAGGAAAGTAGGAGTTCATTAACTAAGCCACTGTAGTTTTCGGCCTTTACATTTCCCAAAGAGTTCTTATGAACGTTTCTAAAAGAATTCCATGCTGCTGCTTCAACTTCACTTAAGCTATCCTTAAAATTTCCATCCTGCAGCAATTATCGTATCTGAGGTCCAACGAAAATGCCTTCTTTAATTTTCGCATTACTTATGCTAGAGAAATTTTGCTTCAAATAGGCAAATCTAGCAGTAATTGGATTCATTGCCTTGACAAAGTTTTCCATTAATCCCAGTTTAATGTGTAGTGGTAAGTATATCTATTTTTTCCAGATTTGACCAATGGAAAATGTGAAATATTTTAAAGTCCTGAAGTAATGGTTTTACGGTTTAACCAGTTCTTTATGATAAATTACTTTTCTCGTCTCTACAATCTCATGCACACAGAAAACAACAAGATTTTGTTTATCCAAGCTGTAAACCAAGCAAGAGAGCTATGACTTTCAAGTCACCACAGATTTCCCAGCTGTATCTGTCGTACTCTACCTTTTTCAAAAGCAGTTTCATGCTTTTGTAACTCTCTTTCATGTTGAATACGAGTGCTATTGGCACCGATGGGAACTTATTACCGTTGTGAAGGAGAACAGCTTTCAAACTAACTTTATAGGAATCAATGAATAACTTCTGTATTATGTTCATGACCAAGCGCATCCATTGACTAACAACATCATTGAAGTACACTAAGTCATTTTCTTGTGAAAATAAGTTCGAGAAATCCTGCAGAATGGGAATTTTGAAGATAGCTTAAATGAAGTTGAAGCATCAGCATGTATTTCTTTTAGAAACGTTCATAAGAACTCTTTGGGAAATGTAAAGGCCGAAAACTACAGTGGCTTAGTTAATGAACTCCTACTTTCCTACAAAGCACTGGGATGTAACATGTCTCTCAAGATTCATTTCCTGCATTCACATCTAGATTTCTTTCCATAAAATCTTGGTTCAGTTAACGATGAGCATGGTGAGAGGTTTCATCAAGATATATCAAGCATGGAGTAGCGGTACCAAGGTAAATGGAGTCCCGGTATGCTTGCTGACTACTGCTGGACACTCAAGAGGGATGTACCACAAGCAAAGTATAGAAGAAAATCCACTGTCGCTACTTTTCAATAAAATAAATATATTTCTTTCATATAGGCCTATATATTAAAAATATTTCTAAATTTCAAGTAGATGTCTCTCAGAAATCTTAGAAAATATAAAAAAAAAAAAACTAATGGTATATTTGGAATCAGCACAAAGAGTTATATTTAGATAAGATGCTGTTTCTTTTGGGACAAAGAAAAATATATTTTGATGAACCAGTATAAAGTAATAAGTTTATGCAAAATGCTTACGTAACATTGTTTGCATTTTTTGCTGTATTTATCCCAATACCAAAAAAAAAAGGCTGTACCGCAAAACCCATGGGTGATGGAAAATTTCTGATTAGAAATTTGAGTTCAGCATGAAAAGTTACACTAGAAACACCATCAGGTTCTCTTGGGCAAAAAATGTTGTTGACCAGTGTTACCAGTCAAAAGATCTTCAATTAAAATAAGGCATATATTGGATCAAAATATAATTTATTTACCAATATTTCGGTTAGCTGAACGCCAACCTTTTTCAAGATATTACAACATATTTATGTCAACAAAAAAACTCAGCGCCACATAACGTCAATAGAATTAGGTTAAAAGTATTTTCTTCCTCCCCATTGAATATCGGTAAAAATAGTTTAAAACATAATTTTATTGACGTTATGTGGCGCTGAGTTTGTTGACACACATTAATATGTTATAATACCTTGATAAATACAGCAAAAAATGCAAACAATGTTACGTAAGCATTTTGCATAAACTTATTACTTTATACTGGTTCATCAAAATATATTTTTCTTTGTCCCAAAAGAAACAGCATCTTATCTAAATATAACTCTTTGTGCTGATTCCAAATATACCATTAGTTTTTTTTTATATTTTCTAAGATTTCTGAGAGACATCTACTTGAAATTTGGAAATATTTTTAATATATAGGCCTATATGAAAGAAATATATTTATTTTATTGAAAAGTAGCGACAGTGGATTTTCTTCTATACTTTGCTTGTGGTACATCCCTCTTGAGTGTCCAGCAGTAGTCAGCAAGCATACCGGGACTCTATTTACCTTGGTACCGCTTCTCCATGCTTGATATATCTTGATGAAACCTCTCACCATGCTCATCGTTAACTGAACCAAGATTTTATGGAAAGAAATCTAGATGTGAATGCAGGAAATGAATCTTGAGAGACATGTTACATCCCAGTGCTTTGTAGGAAAGTAGGAGTTCATTAACTAAGCCACTGTAGTTTTCGGCCTTTACATTTCCCAAAGAGTTCTTATGAACGTTTCTAAAAGAAATACATGCTGATGCTTCAACTTCATTTAAGCTATCTTCAAAATTCCCATTCTGCAGGATTTCTCGAACTTATTTTCACAAGAAAATGACTTAGTGTACTTCAATGATGTTGTTAGTCAATGGATGCGCTTGGTCATTAACATAATACAGAAGTTATTCATTGATTCCTATAAAGTTAGTTTGAAAGCTGTTCTCCTTCACAACGGTAATAAGTTCCCATCGGTGCCAATAGCACTCGTATTCAACATGAAAGAGAGTTACAAAAGCATGAAACTGCTTTTGAAAAAGGTAGAGTACGACAGATACAGCTGGGAAATCTGTGGTGACTTGAAAGTCATAGCTCTCTTGCTTGGTTTACAGCTTGGATAAACAAAATATTGTTGTTTTCTGTGTGCATGAGATTGTAGAGACGAGAAAAGTAATTTATCATAAAGAACTGGTTAAACCGTAAAACCATTACTTCAGGACTCAAGAGGGATGTACCACAAGCAAAGTATAGAAGAAAATTCACTATCACTACTTTTCAATAAAATAAATATATTTCGTTCATATAGGCCTATATATTAAAAATATTTCCAAATTTCAAGTAGATGTCTCTCAGAAATCTTAGAAAATACGAGAGAAAGTAGAAAAATCGTAGAAAAAAACTAATGGTATATTTGGAATCAGCACAAAGAGTTATATTTAGATAAGATGCTGTTTCTTTTGGGACAAAGAAAAATATAATAAAATATAAAGTAATAAGTTTATGCAAAATGCTTACGTAACATTGTTTGCATTTTTTGCTGCATTTATCCCAATACCAAAAAAAGGCTGTAACTCAAAAACCATGGGTGATGAAAAATTTCTGATTAGATTTTTGAGTTCAGCATGAAAAGTTACACTAGAAACACCATCAGCTTCTCTTGGGCAAAAAAAAAAATATATTTTTTGTAGACCAGTGTAATGGGAGATCTCCGATCAAATATTGTTCTGCTGTTATAGAAGGGAAAATGAACCCAAAAAGGTTTCCCAGCAATGCTTCATACTAAATTGGTTGACTAGTGACCCTTTCTGTCTATATCACTGGCCAATTAAATTTGTCTCTTCCACCCTTTGGAGCGATTTCTCCTTCAACCCAAGGAAAAAAGAGTGTCAAAAGGGAGGTGGGAAGAAGTCCGACCACACCTCCCTGCGGTCCCCCCCTGGACCCTTGGACTATTTGACCAAATTCTGGTTCGTTTCCAAGGTAACTAACGTGGCAACGGCACCCATTTTCCAATGAGATAGTGGAGATTGCTGCTGCTGTGATAGAGATGTATGGATACATCTGAGGATCTTCATTGGACACAACAACAACAACAACAACAAAAGCATGTCCTTCTTCATCACTAAACTTGAAAGCTTATACCGGCTTTTATTCGGTCCCCTTTTGTGTTATCCATCCGATTAGGGTGTTATCCGCCCTCTACTAGAGTTCTACTCACACTGGGAGGTACAAAGAGGGGTTTTCCATTCATTGGGATTGAGACCAAATGGAATTTCTCAGAACCATCTAGTACTGGGAGATCACTTGATGAGCTACGAGTGATGGTCATTAACATATCAAATTGGAGAATATTTGTTCATAGTTACCAAAAGTCGACTTGATGGACACTAACAACAAACAACAAAATGAATCACCTTTTGTACCTAGCACATTATTGAATTAGAGATTTTAAAATTTATATCAAGATGAAAAAAGAACGTACTTGCAGAGTATTCGTGGGAATTACCTACTATGATACTATGGTGTTGTGCTTTAGAAAAACGATCAAATTATTAAACTTAAGGCGCGCACACATAGTTCAGACTGAGGGTAGAGAGAAAGACATCTTTTGATATTACAATTATGGACAAAACTTAAGGATGTGGAAAGTCTTTGATATCTCTCGTTGTCGTTTTTTTTTTTTTGAGGAGACAGAGACAATTTTGTTCACACTTGGTTATCTCGTGTGTCTTTAATAAAGATCACTGTATATCAAATATCTTTCAGAGTTATTGTCTGAATCCCGATATGTTTTGTGCTTGTTATTAAAGTTTAAAACACATTTAAACTTTATATATTTTATTCAATGAAGATCAAAATTACATAACCATCACAATTAATTATATATCTTAACTATATAACATCAAGCCATCTATTTACAGTTTGTTTGGTCACCAGTCCAATATTTTTATTCTCACAGAATAAATTATGAGATTAATTTATAAATGAAATATTATGCAAAACAAATAAACAACTATATACATCACGATATACATGCTAAAAGGTGCAACTTCCTTAAGTTTTGTCCACGATTATATTTTAAACTTTATTTTTTTGTTATTTTTGGTTTACATCGGTAAATTATATCTCTTTTAAAAGACACCGATAAATTACATCAGCAAGTTCAAACGAATGACTTTACCTGATTCGTTTCATAGTTTCTATTGGGATTTATGTGTTAAATATCTACATTGTTAATGGGTTAAGATGAATAAATGGGTTTACATTGAATATTCTACTATAAAAACTTGATAGTTTAACATTTTCTCTGTGAAAGTTATCATAGACAGTCGATAAGTAGGAATGGTAAAGATTCCTCATCAAGTCATGCCACACTTCAACATGATTAGCCATTTCTTCTTGGTTAATAATATCCCTAAATTATTATTTTTATCTTCATACGAGTATAAAAGGTAATCATCAATGGTAGCAATAGCAACTCAAGTACAACTTACAAATATATTGAATAGAGACTCTATATATTTTATTTCAACACACAAAACGCGATATCCCGGCTAGGATAATTGCGTTGATTTACATTTTTTAAACAGAAACAGTTATAAGCATATTATACAAGAAAAAGTAATTAAAAATAAAAAGAGAAACAATAATATATATTAGGAACCTGAACCTTTTAGATTTGAAAGATATATTCACAAATATATTTACAAAAATAGTTAAATCTATGTAATTCTCTCTGCTATTTACAAATTGATATAGATCTACAACATTGTTGTCTAGCGGTGAAGAGACTATACAATAAAAATTAAAAATAATAAACTCTCCTAAATATTAAATTTTGCCATCAATTTTGGAATTTGTCTTTCTTATGATATACACTTATGGACAAATCTTAGAGAAATGGAAATTATTGAATATCGCTGGTCATCTTTTTATTTATTTATTTTTTTTTTTAAGGAGACTGAGGCAATTTTGTTCATACTTTGTTATCTCGAGGGTCTTCAATAAAGATTACTGTAATATTTTTCAGAGTTATTGTCTGAATCCTGATGTACATAATAAAAGATAAAACTTCCAGAAGTTTTGTCCATGAGTATATAATAAGAAAAATTACCTCTACCGATTTTACTGCAAAAATAGGAGCTTGTTATATAGAAGAGAGGGTTCGTCTCATCAGTAATGAAACCTCTCGGCAGCTTCGTCAATTTATCCTCCAAACCGCTCTGTAATATGGTATTGGATTTTTTTCTTTAAAACGGTACAATTACCATTTGGGGCATTCATGGAACCTATAAACTTAAGTTATAGATCTGAAGAAGGTGCATACATACTGTATACTTGTATAATTTACCCCGAACATAATTATATTTTACTTTTAGAAGTGAGAAATCAATGAATATTTTATCGCATACCAAGAAGATATGGAATATATCTTGAGCGATACTGGTTATATTGCCGAGAATATTCCATCTGTTTTTTTTTTTTTTGAACCACTCAATTTGTCCACTCAGCCAGCTACCTAGTTAGCATTGAATAAATTTCTATTTTTGCTGATATGTCACATGGGAAAATCTTCTTGTTCCAAAATCACTTTATTAGGTACCGCTCAAAAAGGCAACCTAGCTTATGATATTTACAACAATGAATAATATATGAGGGTTATTTACATATTAAAACAAAGGGTTCAAAACGGGATTCGATCCCGGTTCATGGCTGTCGGGAATCGAGGGTTTTACCCATTCGTCCACCGACTCTCTCATGGGGAAATTCCTAATAACTTTTTCAGATGCCGCTCAAAGAGAGCAACCTAGATCATCATATTTACAGTATACTGTGGGGGATGTACAGGGGTTCATTTACAATTATAATTTATATTGATGTCGTTGGGTCCTCAAGTCCTTAGGGATATTGTTCTTGAGAAGGTTTTTTCTGGCTTGTTTGATATTCGAGGTGGGTTTATTTTTCCTTTTTTTTCCACTTTTCGTCATTCTGACTTAATTGATGGAGAATTTGTCTAGGTTTTTAATTTCTTATTTTCCTTTTCCCGCATTTGTAGTTTGTGGCTTATTTTTGTTTTGTTGTTCCAAATAACTTTATTAGGTGCCGCTCAAAGAGAGCAACATGATCATCATATTTACAATATACTGAGGGGGGATCATGGGGAAATGGAAAAAAATTCAGTCCTAGCTCAAACATTTATATTTACAAAATATAATTACAATTATTTTTAAGTATCCATTTTTAAATCAAAACATAATTATTATTTATTTAGTTAACCTAGCAGGTTCCTGCAGCCACCACGTACAGAAGTCACCAACTACCCGGGCTGTCACCTTGGTTTTATTTACATTGTCAGTGGAAGTCTGAAATTACTGAAGTGACGTCAGGCAGATTCCTTTCTTGGAAGATTTTATAAGAATGCTGTACTTAGGTTGGTGATCTCTAAGAGAGTGGCCGTCAGGAATCTTTGGTACTGGAAGGTTGGGCCGGGTGAAGAGGTCCACGGTTTGTTCTTCATCTTGACAATGGGGGCAAGTAGATTCTATTTTCAATACCTTTGCAAAGTCTGCTTGAATGTACCTATGGCCATTCTGAATTGTTGTAGAGGTCATTAAACAAAAAAAAGACATATTGGATTAAAAAAAGATTTATTTACCAATATTTCGGTTGGTTGAATACCAACCATTATCAAGATAAAACCAACGTATTTATTTTATATAAAACTTATTATTATATGTATATATAAATCTGATTGAAAAAATAAAACTCGATGAAGCTTGAATTCTTTGTAATGTTTATAGAGTAGAACTCTTGGATAATTCAAACGTCTTTTTTATTCAAAACTTCTTTAATTCGAATATTTATCTTGGTCCGTAGACTTTTAGGTATTTTATTCAAAACGTTTTTAATTCGAATATTTATCTTGGTCCGTAGACTTTTAGGTCTTTTATTCAAAACGTTTTTAATTCGAATATTTATCTTGGTCCGTAGACTTTTAGGTCTTTTATTCAAAACGCTTTTAATTCAAATTTTTTGATAATTCGATTTTTTTTTATCCCTTGGGCTTGGAATCATCCAAGTTCGACAGTATTTTTAACCCCACCTTGGATTTACCTTTTCAAATCTGTTTATGAGCTCAATTGTCTCAAATATAATGTACAAATTTCATTATCTCAATATTGATTGTCTCTGTTCATGATAAAATTGTGAAAAAAGTTTTAAAATTACAAAATAATTTATCACAATGAGTTTCTTTTTATTACAAAACGCTAGCTTTCAAGCGATAATCGCTCTTCAACAGGCTTAATAAAATATCGACTATATCCTAATTTTTTTTAAATTTAAAAAATTTCAGTTATAAATATCCACGCTGCGCGCGTATGTTTTTGTAAATATTTCTGGCGGGATATAGTCGATATTTTATTAAGCCCGTTGAAGAGCGATTATCACTTGAAAGCTAGCGTTTTAAAAAAAAAAAGAAACTCATTCTGATAAAATATTTTATAATTTTTGAAAAATATTGATTGTGATTAGCTTTTGCTTTCTTATCTTCATTTGCGGTGAATCCGTGGTAAATTCATGCATAATAAATTTATTTTCCTCCAATTTACCCAGACTAATCTATTTATTATTTTATTTCAATTTAAAGCGCTATATCCCCATAGGGACACTTACGCTGTCATACATGTATGCCTTTACATTTGTCTATACATATATATACAATTATTTTAGGCCGTGAATAGAATAGTCATATGATGTTAACAATGAGAAAGACAGAGAGAAAAAAACGAGAAAAAAGAACTGTGTACAAAAGAAAGAAGTGTCTGGCAATATATACAATAAGCATAATATAAATTATCAGTTTTTAAAAAGATATTTATTAGCTTGATTGTCTTTATATAATTTTTCCTGTATATAAATATCATATTACCATTAAGGTACTATTACTGTTTTTCCTGCATATATCCTACATTTCTGCTTGGAGAATCTGTATAAGACTAAAAGGTCTTAATAAAATTTGTTGTTGTATTATTAACTCCACTTCAGAATATAGTTATTTAACTCTCAATATAAATTGTCAGTGAGTAAATTGACCATACGATACCAAATTTAGTCATCTATCAGATAGAAATTCTCTGGAATTTAAGGAACGTAGAGAGACTCTACTAACTTCATTGTTAAAATCAGTCTCAGTTATGTATGTTTAGCTTATTGAAGAGTTAATCAACAGTAAAAATTCGTGTTAATATTTTTATTACTATAATTCTAGTATTTTTTAAATTGAGCAAGTAAAATATTTCCAATAATGGGGTTGTGAGAAATTCCCCTCTGAACGGAAGATCCTGCTCACCGTCCTACTTGGGGGCACCCAGACTTTCTATTTCTGGGGGTTGAGTATAAAAGGGCATGTTGGAGTAAGGCCTCTTCATTCTATCTCCATCCCTGGAATACAGCACCTCAAGGTAAGTCAACTTGGAAAACTAGCTACAAACCTTTAGAAAAAATAACTTCTTTCATTTTTTCTGAAATCTGATTTTTTTTTTTCATAGAAAGAGTATAAAAAATGATTTTTAACGCCTTGCTAAATGTTTTAATTTTTGTTTGCTCCTAACGAAGACAAAAGATTTTTGTCGAAACGTCAAGGTAATAAAAAGATTTAATGGCTGAAGTATATTTTCAAGAAATATGAATGCCGGGCAGGCAGCTTCTATCTTTAAGATAGGTATAAAAGAGTTGAAAAAAATACTGTATAAATTGATCAAGCAGTCATTGACTTTATTATTTTTTTATTAATATTTTTATATCGGTCAATATATATAGCTTTGCATTTTTCAGTTGAAGAAAAAATATCAAATGTATATTTCTTTTTTTTTTTTTTTTTAATTACAGATTCCTCTTTACAATACTAACTTAGATTTTCTTTAAACTTATACTATATAGTGTTTAAAAGCTTCAAATTTTCTTTTTTTTTTTAAATATCGATTCATAAAATATATTTAAATAATTTTGAATCTCTCTGATTAAAATATCTTTCTGAAAATTTTAAATTTTTGGAAAATATTATCTAGCAATATTTTAAAATTGTTATCCACAATTTAGGTATAAATTTACGATCTTACTATTATTTTTCCGTTCATCATTACTCTTCACAATTCATCCTTTCATACTTCATCCATAAGGTTAGAAAAATCGTTATTTCTCCTTGAAATTAAGATAAATATCGATTTTTCCTTCAAAAGAAACACATGCGGGATAATTTTCAAATGTCGTTTTACTATTCTTAAAATTATATTTTTTTATTGAACATCATATCAAATCTCGGTGAATGGGGGAAATTTTCATAGCATCTATCTCTTCTCCCCACTGCATATATATAAGACAGTTAAAAGGCAAATGTTGGATTAAAAAGTATTAATTAATATTTCAGTTACCTGAATTCCAACTGTTATTATCTGAATACAGTAGAACTTGTACAATTCGAAAACGTTTTTAATTCTAATATCTATCTTGGGCCCCCTAGAATTTCATTTTTTAATTCTAATATCTATCTTGGTCCCTAGAATTTCCTTTTTTAATTCTAATATCTATCTTGGTCCCTAGAATTTCCTTTTTTAATTCTAATATCTATCTTGGTCCCTAGAATTTCCTTTTTTAATTCGATTTTTTTTTGTCCCTTGGTCTTCCGATTATTCAAGTTCGACTGTATTTAATTATGATCTCTTTATTTTCAATATATATATATTAATACAGTATTATCTGATAATAGGAAATAATTATTTTTGTGAAAAAAAAAAAGAAAAAGAAAAGCATGCCGCTGGTTGAAATATCGTGATAAACAGTTTCGTCTGTATCCAAAATACCCCTCTTTAAATTTAAAAAAAAAAGTATTATACGGATTAAATATATTAAAAATAAAATGCTTTTCAGGCCTCTATTGTGTGTAAGTTGATTTGACAAAAATTCAGATTTCTCTTGAACTTTAAATCGCTACTGCATTAAAAAAAAAAAAAAAAAGATCATATTTAATGAAAAATGAAAAAGGAAAAACATGAATATTTTTTCATCTTTTTTCCTCTATCACCAGTTCTTCATCAACTTCGAATTCCCCTTCTGAAATTTCATACAGGATTGTTCAAATACATAGGACTGCGACATCTGTTCAACTTATAGGCAGCTTGAATATATGGGAAGCATTATATATACTCTGGACAGAACTTTCCAGTGAAGTGGAAAGTCTTTCATGTATGTTTGTTGTCTGTTTTATTATTTTTTTAAGGAGACAGAGGCGATTTTGTTCACACTTAGTTATCTCGTGTGTCTTCAATAAAGGTCACTGTAATATCTTTCAGAGTTATTGTCTGAATCCCGATATACATTCTAAAAGGTACAACTTCCTTAAGTTTTGTCCATGAGTGCATCTTTCAGAGTTATTGTCTGAATCCCGATATACATTCTAAAAGGTACAACTTCCTTAAGTTTTGTCCATAGTGCATCTTTCAGAGGTATTGTCTGAATCCCGATATACATTCTGAAAGGTACAACTTTCTCAAGTTGTATCTATGAGTGTAGAAGGCTTAGATCAAAAACTCTTCAAATTGGCCTTTTTTTCTGAATACATTCAATATTTTCTTAATCGAAATTTGAGGAATCAAAAACGTTCTTCATTATGTAGAGTATAGAGTAATATAGATATTAACAATTTGTAGAAATATTCATATTTTTAGCTTTATAAAATAATTTAATTTCTGTCAATTGAATTTACGACCATTTTAAAACTATGCTAACTCTATTTTCTTTCGTGAAATCAATAATTAATGAGAGCATCGATGATTTAAAACACAGCAAATATAAACTCGTTATAAAATTATATATCTATAGACAAAACTTAAGTAAGTTGTACCTTTTAGCATGTATATCGGAATTCAGACAATAACTCTGAAAGATATTACAGTGACCTTTATTGAAGACACACGAGATAACCAAGTGTGAACAAAATTAATTCTGTCTCCTTCAAAAAACAGACAACCGGTGATATCAAAGTCTTTCCATTTCCTTAATTTTTATCTATAAGAGAGTGTAGATTTAGTAAATTATTCTATATAATTAGTTGATATACTGGTTCTAAACTTTGGTGTCCGAAATCCAAAGCGTCTTTAATTATATTAATTGATCAAAAATTTCCTTGCCTCCATTCAAGATTTCTAAATTATTTTCATCATTGTTGGTACTTAGTTATTTGTCTTTTGCTAACAAATTAAAATTTTGTGTTTGTGGAGGGATGGTACAAACTGCCAGTTTTCGAAATCCAACACTCGGGATCGAATCCCGCATTGGGCACTTTTTTTCTGAAGTGTTATGTACTCTTCTACCTAATATCCAATAATCTTAGGTAGTGTAGTTTCTGTTAAAAAAGATTGTATGTTACTGTTATATATTTGTATAATATTTTATTATTACAGAATTATCATAAGAACTAAAAACATGAATATCTCACTCTATATATTGATTACATCACACAACAACAACCAAGTCCTTGGTCAAAACCATATATACATATTATATATTACATGAAGAAAAAAATGCATCAACGAAGTACAGATTTGTGCATAAGATCAAGCTTACCAGTGAATGTAAAATAACCAAACGGAGCTCTAACACTTTGTAAATCCAATATTTTCTACATGTATAAAACCTAATTTTTTTCTCACAGTAAAAACAGTCGTAAACTTCCCACCAAGATTACCATGGCTTGTACCATGTGTACTTAGGATAAGTAAAAAATTAAAAGAACTAACGTTCATAGAGTTATAGATCGGAAGGTTCAACAGTTAGGGATCACTTTAACTACACTCATGTACAAAACCAAAGGAAGTGTAAAGTTTTTGATGGCACTGTCTATTTTTTGGAAGGAGACAGATTCAATTTTGTTCACATTTGGCTATCGCGTGTGTGTACAATAAAGGTCACTGTAATATCTTTCAGAGTTATTATCTGAATCCCGATAAGCATGCTAAAAGGTACAACTTCCTTATGTTTTGTCTATGAGTGTAGGTTTTTCTTTTTATTAAGATCAGACATGACGTAGCCACGCAATAATATTTGAAATGAAGGCGATAAAAACGTGGTGATTTTCTTTTAATAAATATATGTAGATTGGAAGTGTGTGTAATTGAGAGAAATATGTCGCCAACATGACTGGTGTCAGATGTCTCTCTACAAGATCGCCAGCCTCCTCGTCCTCCTCGTGGCCCTCACCCTGGTCCCCAGTGAAGCCACCGGAATCAAGAAGCTCAAACTGAAGAAACTGCTGGGACTCGGACTTGGAGCTGGAGCTCTCGGCCTGGCCGGCAAGAAGCTGCTGCCCATCCCTCTCCCCTTCCCCCTGCCCATCAACATTCAGAAGGAACAGGAGATGATCGCCGCTGTCCCGTAAGTATCTCCTCTTCTCTCTCCTAGTTCCTTAATAACTTTACCAGATGTCGCTCAAAAAGAGCAACCTAGATTATGATATTGACAACAATGAATAATATTAAAAATAAAGAAGACATATCCTGACCAGGAGCACATGTGCTTTTTTAGATGGCAGAGCGCCATCTAGTGGAACAGAAATCAACTAAACATGTATTTACCCTGTTCCCTGATATTTAGCCAACCCAATTTCTTGATAAATCAAGTAAAGCTATCCACAAACGCGTTTCGCGCTCTTGGCGCTCGTCAGCGTGGAACAAACTGTACAACTGCGACCAAAAATTCTTTTTAGTACCAGAGGCTTCTTGAGAAACCAAGAAATGGGTATTCAAGGTCAAATTTTTAATTAAAGAATTGAATAATATATATATGAAGGTTATTCACATATTAAAACAAAGTGTTCAATGCGGGATTAGATCCCGGTTCATGGCTGTCGGGAATCGAGGGTTTTACCCACTCGTCTACCGACTTCTCCTCTTTCGTCTAAATTAGCATAATACACACACAGCTCGGTTCAAAAGTCACAAGAAACAAACGTCTTTGTTGAGCCATTTTAACAGAACACACGATCTTCAATAAAACAAAAAAGAGACAAAAGTGCTAAACGACCTAATCACCCTAACTCAATTTATCTAAAAACACTCGATTTGAATATATTAAAACGCTCACGATGGACTTTATGCAAATCATTCATCATATAAATCAAAAGATTTTCATATACATAAAAATAGCAGATCAAAATATATTCAAATATGTATTAAACCAATCTTCATATACACCTATCCCCCCCGATTTACAGGGTAGATACGTTCCTGAGAAAAACGTGTAAATCGGGGGATAGGTGTACACAGAAATAAAAATAAAATGCATTGACAGGTTAAAATATGTAGTCAGCACATAAGCTCGGGATTCCTCGTGAGATGTGTACACAGCGCATGTGTTCAATCACAGTAGCATTTAGTATAGTGCGATAAAACAACAAAAAAAAACTTATTTGGAAAACCGTGTAAAAGCGAAAACGTGTAAAACAAGTACTGTGTAAATCGGGGGATAGGCGTATAGATTTTTATCTATTATTTTTTTATTTAAATAGGATTCTATTAGTATTTTTGTACGTCGTAATGTATATTCTGAGATAAAAAAAATCCATTAAAATGAAAGCGATGAGACAAACATAACACCTTATTAGTTTCTATTGAACGCTCAGTATTTATACTGTACATTGTAAACTGACATACTGGTTGTTTTGTAGAAGCGAATAATTGATAAACATAACACATTTGCGTATTTATTTGCATAACTTAGATGAGAAGAAAGACTATATGTATATATTAATTATGATTTAAAATGCCAATTTTGAAAATTTCCATATTATTTATTAAAGATGTTGATAGAAGAGTAGTTTAAACCGTTGATCTTCGACACCCACGATCCAGGATCGAATCCCTCATTGGGCTCTTTTTTTTTTTTTTTTCTTAAGAAAAAGTTTATTCAATGATCTCCGATTCTTGCAAAAATCCAATCTCACCAATGATTGCAACTAAGCAAGGCTCTGACACATTTGTAATAGCAAATGTTGAACTACTTTCTAAATGTGCAGACATGAGGTGCACCTACAGTAAAAGCAGTCCTTAACTACCCAACATGGTTATCATTGCCTGTACTACGTGTATTATAGCGATAAAATACTTTTAAAAACATTTATTAAATATATTTATATAATTATAAAAAGTAGATGACTACAAAGGTACTTCTACAGAGAAGTACATGCATATAATTCCAAGTAAACATATAAAAAGTTTTCCCGTTGTACTGAGATCTGGTGGATAAATTAAGAAAAAAGCACGATCAGGGGATGCCTTTTTCTTAAAACATAATAAGATTTGAAGACATCCACTGTGTATTTCAAACTCGAGCTATTCACTATATAAAATTGACGCTATATCCAAAAGACTATTTTCTTTCGATATATGTGTATGTCTAAAGAGGCACTCTTCAATTATGCATCCGACGATACATTGTGTTTATCACCCTAGTAAAAAACTCTACTAGTGATGATAAAGAATAAGCCACAACATCAGTTTTGTCATATTCAGACAAAAACCTGGGGTTTGGCTCTTATCAGTACAGGAGCGGCTTCGATTTCAAAACATCCTACGAGGGGCGTTATGAAATAGGTCGAATTTACCAAAGAGGTGCTTAATCTGGTGAAGCGACAAGGGCCGATTTTCTGGCTTAGAGAGGTGTCTCTTTCAATACATGAATATCCTCCACCCGCTCACACACTATTTATATATTATAAGCAACAAAATCGAGATTAGCAATCATTAATTGAGAAATATTCTTATGGTATATGTTTGAGTTTAAGACAAAGAGTGCATTAGTATTCATGTATAGGCTCAAAATCTAATGATTAAAATATATAAGAGAGAGATAATAATTTCCAAGAATATATATCCTCCAAAAGAAGTTGTTAAAATTCAATTCTATAATCTAAAACTTACTGTGTGTCCCCTCAGAATCCACGAGGCTGTGCCTTACGCTGTTCCCCAGCCCTACCCCGTGCCCCACCCCTATGCTGTGCCCCACCCCTATGCCGTGCCTGTCCTCCACGCCATGCCCATCTACCATGCTTCATCCAACGGTGGTCTCAGCAAACATCTTTCTGACAAGCTCTCTGCTCAGTCATCCCAGCCCATGATCTACAAGGAGATCAGCCTGGCTATGGACAATGATGGTCTTAATGGTGCCTCTGGACTGAGCGGTATGTCTGGAATCCACGGTGCTTCTGGACTGAGCGGTATGTCTGGAATCCATGGTTCCTCTGGACTGAGCGGTCTTTCTGGAATCCACGGCGCTTCTGGACTGAGCGGTCTTTCTGGAATCCATGGTTCCTCTAAATTGAGCGGTCTCTCTGGACTTAGCGGCCTTTCTGGTATCCACGGTGCATCTGGACTGAGCGGTCTTTCTGGTATCCACGGCGCCTCTGGTATCCACGGCGCCTCTGGTATCCACGGTGCCTCAGGAATCCATGGTGCTCCTAGCTTCGAAATCCTCACCGCTGCCCCAGCTCCCGCCTACACCGAGCTCCAAATCGAGCCTGCCTCCCAGAACGGCTACTAAATCATCTCACAAATATTTAATGTATATAGTCGTTTCGGCATAAATCCTTTAATATATTCAGAGAAAGATAATAAATTTCATATTTACACATCTATTCTGTCTATATTATTTTGAATGGAGTTATATTTACATATTTATATAACATAAAATTGCGGGAGAATGGAATTTATATAACAAAAGAGACACCTCCCCCTTTAAATATGAATTAGAACAATCCATTATGCTTATCACAATAGTACAAAACGTAAGAGTAGGGATAAAAATAAGAATTAACATCAGTTTTGACAAATTCAGACAAAATTCCAACCGGAATACCATGGTATCGAGCTATAGCCCTCATCAGTACAGGGGCGGCTTCGATTTCATAACATCCTACAAAAATAGTTATGAATTCGGGTGAATTGATTTTAAAAAAAATTATATTTAAAAAATATATTAAAATACACTAAAATGGAGAACATTAATATTTCAGCTTCTACGCCATTGAAAAATTACATCAATAAGTGTCAAAATAGAAGTAAGTCAAAATTGACGTAAAATGAGAATCGTATATTGAGAGAAGAGGTAAAAAAATTGCTGAATCATAAAAAAGTGTGCTAATAGGGGTTACTTTAAATTCAATCACATTAAGTTAGACATTCTTGATGATCGTTATTGAGCAAGTCTACACATTGTCATATTTCAGAGATAATTTTACGGGGTATTAGCCAAAGTGTGAAATATTTCAGTGTCTGGTCTGGAAGTATATTAAAATTGAACATAAAATTTGAAATTTTTGAACATATAAATTCAAATTAGTCCATTGTCGACCACCCCGACTGCCTAGAAGTATGAAATTTTGTCAATTTTAAATCTCATCAGGTTTGAACAAGTGTACCAAATTCTAGGCTTCTAGGTGTGTGCTATGTGGGTATATTAAAAATAGATCACAATATCAAAAGGAAAATAGAAATTAGACAATTCCTGACTACCCCGAATATCCAGAAGTCTGAAACTTTGTCAGCTTGCATTGTCATCAGGTGTGAACAAATGTGCCAAATTTTATACAACTAAATTGAAATGATCCAATTCCTGTCTACCCCTGAACACCCAGAAGTCTGACACTTTGTCAACTTGCATTTTCATCAGGTGTGAACAAGTGTACCAAATTTCAGGCTTCTAGGTGTGTGCTCTGTAAGTAAATTCAAAATAAATCACAATATTTAAAAGGAAAAATAAAAATTAGCCAATTTATGACTACCCCAAATATCGAGAAGTCTGTAACTTTATCAACTTGCATTGTCATCGGGTGTGAACAAGTGTACCAAATTGTAGACTACTAAGCTCTCTATAAGTATATTGAAAATAGATCATGATATTTAAGAAAAAAATTGAAGTGATCCAATTCCTGACTACCCCCGACCATCCAGAAGTCTGTAACTTTGTCAGCTTACATTGACATCAGGTGTGAACAAGTGTGCCAAATTTTAGACTACTAGGTTCTCTGTAAGTTTATTGAAAATAGATCATGATATTTAAGATAAAAATTATTAAATATATGTCATAATATATATGCTCTTCCAGGATTAATAAAACAAATCTACAGTCGACCAGAGAGAGAGAGAGAGAGAGAGAGAACGCAGCTAAGGCCGGTCACTTGATATAGCAGTCACATTCCAAGGGGGCGACCGCAGGGCCTTTTCTTGGAACCTCAGTTCTATGTACTCAGTCGAGGGGGTGGTGGACACACAAGACGTGCATTTCCGCGGTGGCAGCCGCTAGCGCTCCCTCTCTCCCTCGGTTTGCTGGGTTCCATCTTCCAAACTTGTTGTTTCCTTATTTCTCACTCACCACATTATTATCACTATAGTGCCACGTTGAAAAGTCGACAGGATCATATCTCAGAAAAAGTCGACAGGATAAGACCTGACCGGGAAACAAATCCCTCATATACCGGAGTATGAAGAAACAAGAAGCCAAGCCACGATGATCGGCCAAACCCAACTCAACTGTAACCACTCCTCTTCGAGCCCTCAACCCCTTCTTCGCCAACCTTTGAACCGTGATCCCGAGGAAGTATTCACCTACGACGGAGATGGAGCTGCCACACACTTCTTCCAGCACTAGATCTACCCAAGAACGACCACCGTGCCAGAGCAGGACACCTTCCATCATCATGGACAAGACTCCGCCATATCCCTGCCGCTACTGTGATGTACAACACTGGTACGCTCAGTGTCACCGACAGAACTCTCCCGAATTTCAATGAACTTACCTGCTCTCTAAACCAGCATAACCTGTAAGTGAAATTGTTTTACCCCTTCCATTCATTCTTTAAATAAGTCATTCCTTGTAAATTGTCCCAATATTTACATAATTAGCTCCATTTATTCTCTCCATGCCTATTAACAATGATTTTATGCTCCATACTATTTATCTAGATATTTGTAACTCATTTAATTAGTTACCTTACCAGTAGAATTTAACAATCGTTATTTTAATTAAATAATTTCCATTTTTAACGTAACTCTTTAAAAAAAACTCTTAAAAAAAAAATTGGAATTCTACCTATTAATGCTTTACGATTTTTACTATTAACAATAGATTTTTCATAATCAATTTATTTATAAAAATATGCTTCCAGCACCTAAACTTTTGTATACCTATTTGTATATGACCTCTCCTAAGCACGGCTCACGAAAAATAATTTCTTTCCCTAAACGACTCAAAATTCACCCTGTAAGTCAGGCGTCGAAGAATTTCAACCATCACGTGAGCCTTTCTTACAACCAACCCTTGGTGACTCTTATCAATCTTCCCCTGAATGCCTCTCATTCTTACAACTTTGTTAACCTTATACCAGCTCAGGACCTTTTATAGAATTATTGATTAATCAATTATCGAACTTCTATATTGCCATTTCAAAATACTAACCTTCGCCCTTCATTTATGATCATATATTTCGTAGTTCATCTCTAGCATATCCACCGACCCACACCATCTAGCCAATGGTGTGTTCGTCACAGGGTGCAGATTGACTAACTGCTAGATATTTATCAACCCCTTTTTGTTCGCACTTGAACAATCTGCATCGAGCGACACAGTTCGCCCCTTCTTCTCGCGCCACACGTTCGCCACACGGACCCTGTCTTCAAATCTATGTTTGTCCATTGTCCAAACCAGCACGATATAGCCTACCTCCGATATTTCCCACGGAGGTACGTTAAACATCGTCGCTGATTCTGTCCGGTCCGTCATCATTTCGCGCAGACATGGGTCTTACTTTCAACCCACCGCGAAATCATCGCCTTGCACAAACTCCCACGACGGTTCAAACACCTCGTGTCCGAGCAGCTTGTCACTTGTAACGGACAACGCAGTCCTCGTCCCAATTTTTGGCACTGTGCGCGCATACTTTCCGCAAATTGAATATAAGTCCATTCGACTTCCTCACCTACACATGGGACTTTTCCCCTCGGACTCGCTACACAAGTAACTGCATAGATAAGTTAGATTGGCCCAGGGCAAGTCTCCCCTCGCTCTGTTCGCCGAGGTTCTAACATTGTATGTAGTTTTATATTTACCTCAGTCCTGAGCTCACACAATTGTCAACCTCAATCTCATTTCTCGTACTCTACACTTATAGCATAGAAAGCCCATGACAAGTTTCCCCTTGCCATGTCCGCCTGAAAAATATCTTAAAGTGTAGAGTTCCCCAGTCTTAATGATCTTCAGAATTTCACCATATGTATGTGACTCTTCTTCTCGTTGTTCACACTCCTCCATATCACTTCCCTTATAGTACATTAGATTTTGTTGTATATAGCCTTTTATAACCTTGATATTTTCAAAGATTTCCTTAAATGTCAAACTCCCCGGTGTTGTAAAACTGCTTGTAAATAATATTTACTTGTGTACTATACAATATTTTATTTACATAAAACTATGTCACCATTACCTTAACTAATTTTAACTGTAAAATTATTTTCTCTATTCCTGGCTTCACCAGCTTTAAATATACTTAAACTATGTTCAGCCTTCTTCAACGGAGGCCATATGTCATAATATATGCTCTTCCAGGATTAATAAAATAAACCAACAGCCAACGAGAGAGAAATGGGCCGCTAAAGCGAGACACTTTAGACAACTAACTAACGACCATTTTTTGGCCACATTCCTGAGGGGGGCGTCACCACCTGGCGACTATCCTGGTTAGCCCCCCCGGTTGTGTACACAGGGAAAACAGTCGTTCAGCAGATAACGTCTCACTCGCTCTCTCTCGGGTGGCTGCCTGGATGATTGCTCTAACAACTCGTCGTGTGATTATTTCTCTCCTCACCACAATTACCACTAAATTGTCACATATATATATATATGGTAATTTAAAACAAAAACCCCATATTGTGTATATAACTTATAATAAGATTTAATGTTGTATAATAGAAACACATCTGTAAATGATTATACGTATTATTGACATGTGTCTTTACATCATCATATGTAATGTAATTTGTACAAACTGAGGATAAATAAATAAAATCTGTAATAGATTAAAAGTTGAGCTAAGCAAGAAATAGAAGTCATAACGTCAAAATCGAGATAGATTTAGAATGCCCACAACAAGGTCTAAAAATGGACCAGACCACCCACACTGTTCACATGTGGTGGAATGCAGAGCCCCCTCTCACACCTGGTGACATGAAAAGCCCCCTTTCTCAGAAACGGCCCCCTGTCACATAAGGCCCCCCCCCCCCGTCTTTAACCTATAAATACAGTCCCTTTACAGTCACTTGACATTTAGTTCACCCTCAGTGCAAGCCCGCGTCGGTCGTACCTCATGTCGATCTCATCCATCATGTATACGAGTAGGAAACTTCTATGTCCCCATCTTTCGCTCCTAGCTCAACTTTTATCTGTTAACGGAACTTTCTTAGTGCAACTGTGTCTTCGTTTTTTGTGTGGACATTCCCAAGCTTTCCACTCTGCCTCGACCACGACTGCCTGTACTTTGTGAGAACTTTTAAAGGTCTTCCAAGGTGCAGAGAGGTACTGGAAAACTCCCCATACTGACTGTTCCTCTTGGTCAACACAGTAATACAAGAGTCAACAGGAACTCAACTTATTACAGCTAGTCGACAGGATTATCTACAAGAGGCTACCAGACATCCTCTTATTACAGTGAGTCGTCAGGATTCTACAAGAGGCTACCAGAACATCATCTTATTACATTAGTCGACAGGATGACCAAAACGAAGGATGACACATCGAAGAGGTAAGAAGACTGTTCAGATAGGAAGCGAGAAAAAGCGAAGATGGAGGAACAAACCGACCATTCCAACGAAACGACCAAACACCCTCTCCCCCAAAACGCGATATTTACGGAAGAAACGCCGCCCCAAGGGACCTCCGCAGACCTGCTAACCGATCGCCAACGCCAGGAGCAAGCTGTCTGACTACCCCAACGACACAGCCGAACTTCCCGCAAGACATGGAAACCGAGCAGCGATGTACCCAAACCCTGTGACAAGTTCCACACCTTCGACCTGACATCGTCGAGACAATGTTCAAAGCGACAAGCTGCCATCATCTTTACAGAAGCTACAAGCTTCTACAAGATTTACATGGAGCGATTTCCACGACAGCAGGACGACAACCAAAGACCAAGTCTCCTGACTGAACTATCTTCAAAACTGTAAGTTTTAAATTCTTACATAACTTTATTCTCAAGTTCATAACGTGATTCCCCATAAATTTTGTATTTATATTTTCACTTTAAGCATTTAAAATCAATTTTTACCTTTTTTATACCATTTTTAATTCAATTTTTAAAACTTTCACACTCTCATTTTTTTTATCAAATTTACTTTAATTTTTAATCAGATTATAAATTTCACAAGTTATTACTCTCAATTTTACTTTTAAAAAAAAATTTCGCCCATCATGCATTTTTACTAATTAACTAATCTTACATGCCTTTCCTAAATTTACCTAAAATTGCATTATCCAAAGCTACGACTTGAAAAAAAAAATCATAATTATTATTTTTAAAAAATCTCATTCATCATAATTCTCAACTTATTTTTGTTTTACTTATTAGTTATCTTTATACCAAAAGACCAATATCTTTATCAATTCTTAAAATTTGGTAATGTTCACCATTTTAAGTAAGCGCCCAATTCAAATTATTTGTAACTCTCACGACATTGCCCTTTTACAAGAATCATTTTAACTACCATAATCAACGATCAAAAATATCAATTTTTAAATATAAATTAACATAGGTAAAACGCATTTTTTTTAATTGCAAAATCAGAAGATACAATATCTTCAAAAACACCACTAGGGAAAACAACTATCTTTCCCAAAACAAGTTAAAAATAAAGATTCACTCCACTTCACCGCCAGTAGTTAATTCAAGTCACAGCCTTCCAAAACGATTACAATCGTTAATATTCGAGGATAAATACACTCCCTCATCTTTCCTTTTACATGCATATTTAATCATCAACAAATCTCTCTCAACAAACGTTACAACACTCACACATCACTTTATCCAATTGGCAACAATTTTTAGTGCGCGACTTAACACACAAATCCAAATCTTGAGCCACACAAGCTCCACTTAGCTCTATATCGTCGCCACAATAAAATAATTTCACATTAAGCGTGCCACATCCACTAACAGTCAAAAATTCTCAATATGTGTTCGTACAACCATCACCCATGACTATTAAATTTGTTATTCATGGTGAAACAGGTTAGATTTGTACCAAACTAAGACTTCACGTGACACCTTTTCATTCACATTTCTCACTTCGTGTCACAGTGCCACACCACAAAACTTTTTCACTTTTCAGGCCAAAGACGCCTTCACGCCTGTGACACCACATCTCACCTCAAAGCGTGTCCACGTCGAAAGTCATAGCTTTCACTCACTTCTAGCCTGAAATCATCGTATAACAATCTTATTAAGTCTAAACAACTTCGAAAACACAAACACTTACGAACATCGAGAAAACTATATTTTCAAATAGGCAAGGAAATTGCCAACTTCAACAAAAAAGAGAAAGTCAGTTTCAAGTAATTCTCAAACCTAGAAAACCATCCCACATGTGTGACCACCCCAAAAATAGAATTTCCGTGAAAAAAAGGAAGTGGACGCCCTTTATGACGTCACTCCCCTTGGTCACTGCTATCTTTGGACATGCCCTCTCTTCCCCCTCAAGGCAGATCTTCATGACCGCTATCTTTATATGCGCCATTTTTTTTAAACACATGCTTCATACTAATCATTTAGATTTCCTCGAGAATCTCACAAACGCCTTAATCACAACACAACATACATTAAACATTTTACATGTTAATTGATATCACCAATTAAAACAATTTGGTTAAGTCTTATATAGACTTTATAACGCGAAAGAGAAATCATTCTCTAAATACCAGCATTTTGGACAAATGAAAATGTCATTTCACGTATTCCCAGTTTCTGAGAGTCATAGAAACATCGATGTTTACCAAAGGGATATGATCTAGTTACAAACCACAGTTTCAACTTCTCTTCAAAAGAGACAATTTTGGTTCAATTTCCACTACCCAACATTTATTTAATCATTATAATAATATTTAATCATATTTTTTTGTATAAAATATTTGAATATTATTTTTACTTTTCAATTACATAATCAATTTTTAGTCCAACATTTTTTCCAAAAAAAAAAAAAAAAAAAACTTTAATCAAATTTACCTTCATTTTTCATGATATTATTTTAGTATTGCAAAACATCTAACTGTTTCAAAAATTATTTTTATTTTATTATTTATTATATCTTTTATATATTACATGTTTAATTTTGTCCACTTACACTTTTTGTACCCGCAATCATATTTCTATATTTCTATTCACTATATTTTATTTGTTTAAATACCTTTATTATCTGACAATGTTTATCATCCACTATCGGGCATCTACAACAATCGTTTTCAACAATCATATTCTTTAACCAATTCCCTATATTTTTCATCACTATCTTTTCAGTCATTGCGTCACATCAACGTAGAAAAACGACAGCACTGCTTGACAATTTATTTTTTTGATTTCGTAATTCAACAAACTCTTTGAAAACACAGTTCCCCAGATTTAAAAATCCCAACTTCTGGCCTGAACACGCTTCAAGAGTTCATTTCATTTCATCCGCAGAGCAAATCACCAACGCATTCACAAAGCGCTCACTTTTTTCAACTTTCAACTTTTTTTTTCAGCTCTAGCAGACCACATTCAACCTTTGATTTCGAGTCAAGTCAGATCACCTACTGTCGCTACAATTCTACTTATCGCATGGCTCTATTTCACTCCTTTCCCAATCATATAAATAAACAACTTTTCTTCAGCAACTTTTAACCCAATAATCCTAAAATTGTGACAAAGCACTGTAACCCTTATATAGGATCGCAAGTGAAACATTGCCAAGGAAGACAGCTCAAGTCTATATCCTCGCTTTGCACCTGGATCTGAGTATTTGGTTTACATGTGCACTCCTTACAATTGCATATTCTTCAACTACTAACCCTTTCCAACGCCCGCCAATATTCTCTTAGAATGTGAATTTTTATGTCATCATTTTATTTTAATCATTTTTTTTTAAATCAAACAAAAATGTCATTTTTATTTCACTTTTATATATCCAAACAAATCATCTTGTTATAGCCCTTTTTAACCCCCACAGTTTAAATTAATTAAAAGAAATTTTAATTACTTACCTGTGTTAGAGAGGCTTTACCCGCCTAAACCCGGATAAACCCTTTCACTCCCGGGGCCCATCTATGGTAATTTAAACCAACAACCCCATATTGTGTATATAACTTATAATAAGATTTAATGTTGTATAATAGAAACACATCTGTAAATGATTATACGTATTATTGACATGTGTCTTTACATCATCATATGTAATGTAATTTGTACAAATTGAGGATAAATAAATAAAATCTGTAATAGATTAAAAGTTGAGCTAAGCAAGAGATAGAAGTCATAACGTCAAAATCGAGATAGATTTAGAATGCCCACAACAAGGTCTAAAAATGGACCAGACCACCCACACTGTTCACATGTGGTGGAATGCAGAGCCCCCTCTCACACCTGGTGACATGAAAAGCCCCCTTTCTCAGAAACGGCCCCCTTTCACATAAGGCCCCCCGTCTTTAACCTATAAATACAGTCCCTTTACAGTCACTTGACAGTTAGTTCACCCTCAGTGCAAGCCCGCGTCGGTCGTACCTCATGTCGATCTCATCCATCATGTAGACGAGTAGGAAACTTCTATGTCCCCATCTTTCGCTCCTAGCTCAACTTTTATCTGTTAACGGAACTTTCTTAGTGCAACTGTGTCTTCGTTTTTTGTGTGGACATTCCCAAGCTTTCCACTCTGCCTCGACCACGACTGCCTGTACTTTGTGAGAACTTTTAAAGGTCTTCCAAGGTGCAGAGAGGTACTGGAAAACTCCCCATCCTGACTGTTCCTCTTGGTCAACACAGTAATACAAGAGTCAACAGGAACTCAACTTACTACAGCTAGTCGACAGGATTCTCTACAAGAGGCTACCAGACATCCTCTTATTACAGTGAGTCGACAGGATTCTACAAGAGGCTACCAGAACATCATCTTATTACATATATATATATAAATGATCAAATTCCTGACTTCCCCCGACCATCCAGAAGTCTGAAAACTTTATCAACTTGCATTGTCATCAGTTGTGAACAAGTATGTCAAATTTCAGACTTCTAGTATCTCTATAAGTATATTAAAAATAGGTCGTGATATTTAAGAGAAAAATTGAAATGATCCAATTCCTGACTTCCCCCGACCATCCAGAAGTCTGTAACTTTGTCAACTTGCATCGGGTGTGAACAAATGTGTCAAATTTCAGATTTCTAGGTGCTTTGTAAATATATTAAAAATTGACTACAAGATTTGTGAACAGACAGATTTTCAAGTTGAATAAAAGCTTTTAAAAAGGAGTTCAAGCTGTTGAAGTTCGCTGGCGGGACCATTTTCAGGCTCGAATAAAATAAAGTTGTGGGAGGATGGTTTTGCCTGAATTCACCAAAACTGATGTGGTGTGGATCATTCTTTATCACCACCTTTGCACTGTGATAATAAATAAAATGCCTTGTTTTAACTCATATTTGAAAATAGATAGAGGTGTTTCTATTGTGGTACATAGTGTAATATATATAATTCCCTCCTCACTGTATGACAAGATATCCGAGTGGCAGGGATCCCAGAGTGAAGTTGTAGAAAGATGGATGGACACCACCAGCTACGGGAGGATGGCCCACATGTGTGTGGGGAGGAGAGGCGCCACGTCGGCAATGTGGGAGACAGTTTCAGACAGATCTACGGTGACAGAAGACGTGGCAAGTTGGCTACGGGAAGTGGGCTCCGGGTGTGTGGGCGTATGGACTGACCGGGAAGACGGTGACGAGGAGGATCCCTCTGGTGGCGGACAATGAAGGCAAGTCCATCTACTGTATATAGTTACTTATCTACTCTTTAATGCTCTTATAATAAATATACCGTACTAAGCTGTATTCACAAAGAATCCACATTGTTCTCTTAGAAACCTTGAACGCAAACATCGACGGCTGAGAAGCGTCGTAACAATATGTGGTTGTTGTTGTTTATTCCTCAAGTCGCTTAAATGATCTCCATTAGGTTCCATTGTCTCAGATTTTCTATTATAGTCCTGGGAACTATATACATATATATAACCTAAAGTTGCGGTAGGTTGATATTCATGTACCACAAATAGCGCCTCTCCCTTTAGTTATACATCCGAACGATGCATTTGTTCATCACCCTAGTAAAAGACTTTACTAGTAATGAAAAGAATGATCCACAAAACCAGTTTTGGAAATTTCAGACAAAAGGCCAACCTGAATTTGCCAAAATTGGTATTGTGACTCATTTTTTCACCACTAGTAAAATTTTTACTAGAGTGAAGCACAAGTGATGAAGATTTCTACACATGTCAAAAGCAGTTCAATATTTGCACTCACAAATGTACCATAAAGCCCCGTGTGGTTTTTTCACTCAGTAGGTTGGATTTTTGCAAGAATCAGAGGCCACTAAAGCCTTTTTTTCAGTTAAGAAAAAGTGTCTAATGTGCGGGATTCGATCCTAGGTCGTGGATGTCGCTCAGTGGTGAAGTTTTTAAGCCATTTCGTTAATTTGATTCTCCAGATCATGAAACTATTGTAAATGTTGTTTGTGCCTATATAGACTGCATTGGAAGTTTTTCTTTGTATTGGTGTTTTAAAAAGCTATGAAAAAAATCTGTTATTCTAGAAATCTCAAATGGACAAAATTTAAGGATATGAAAAGTATTTGATATCACCGGCAGTCTCTCTTTTTTTCTTCTTCTTCTTCTTAAGGAGACAAAGACAATTTTGTTCACACTTGGTTATCTCGTGTGTCTTCAATAAAGGTCACTGTAATATCTTTCAGAGTATTTGTCTGAATCCCGATATACCTGCTAAAAGGTACAACTTTCTTTTTTTTTTATCTTTTTAAGCTTTGTGAAAATATATTTTTAATCAGTACACAAGACGCCCAGATATTCTTCTAAATATAAACACTTTTAGGTTGATTTATCGAAACTACTGCATTCTTGAAAGTTGCCCGATCATTTGTTTTCAAAGTTCGGAGAGAATTGGGAGCTGAAAAAGGTGATGTGGCGGAAGTTTCCCAAAGGGAACGACATTGTCGACTTTCTGACAGTATCAGGACGCCAGACTTTATAAGCTGTGTCCAAGCTGTCATCGATGAGGACCCTGGGAAGTCGATGAGGGCACTCGCCAGAGAGCTGCAGGTTGATGAGGCTACCATCCGACGCGTGGTTCATGAGGACCTTCGTTACAAATCATACGTGATGCGGAGAGAACAGTTCATGTCCGAAAGAACTAATGTGAATCGCTTGACCAGAGCCAAGCGCCTTCTGAACAACCTCAAACATCCCGAGGAGCCAATAATGATCTGGTTTTTCTCAGACGAGAAGGACTTTGTTCAGAACCAGAAGGTGAACCGCAAAAATGATTGGTAGCTGTATAAAAGCCCTTATGAGGTACCTACGGTCATGCATACCAAATTTCCTGCATCATTGATGGTTCTTGGTGTTGTTAGTAGTGACGGTGATGTCTCCACATTTCTACTCCAGATGCCAGAGTCAATGCCGTTACTTACACCGAGGTGTTAGCCACAGTTGTCAAGCCTTGGCTAGCTACTGTAGAATGTGGGAGGCCGTATGTTTTTCAACAGGACTCAGCACCATCTCATACACCCAGAATAACCAAAGAATGGATAGCCGAGAATCTTCACAACCATGGCACACCTAACGTTTGGGCCCTCAGCTAACTAGATATCAATCCGCTGGACTATTACGTGTGGGGCGTAGTTGAGAGGGACTCCAATAGTCATTCCCACAACATTGTTAATCAAATCTCAAATAGTTTTAAATATTTTTAAGAACACTATTCGATACAAAATTAATTGAAGATAACTAAATGGCATTTAGGTTAGTTAAATATTTGAAACATTCAATATATAAAATGTGGATTAAAATAAAAGGATTTTGGAACTTTTAACAAACCCAGTTTATCATTCATCACTAACGATCATTTTATGTTTTCAATATTTTTGAGAACACTATTCGATACAAAATTAATTGAAGATAACTAAATGGCATTTAGGTTAGTTAAATATTTGAAATATTCAATATATAAAATGTAGATTAAAATAAAAGGATTTTGGAACTTTTAACAAACCCAGTTTATCATTCATCACTAACGATCATTTTATGTTTTCAATATTTTTTAAACTGTAATCCCTCATACAAACTGATAATATAAATGAAGAAACGGTCGATAAAATCGATCAATAAAAATTCATATCTCCTAAAATGTGAGATTCTTTTGACGTTAAACGTCTTTCTACAGACCTACTTTGGTCAATTTCCATGAATTCATACTTATATGGTACTGAGAGATACACTTATGGACAAACCTTTAGGAAGTTTTACCTTTTAGCATGTATATCGGGACACTAACTCTGAAAGATATTTGAAACACAGTGACCTATATTGAGGACACACGAGATAACCAAGTGCGAGCAAAATTGCCTCTGTCTCTTTCAAAAATAAAAATATTTAAACAGACAACTGGCGATATCAAAACTTTCTAGTTCCTCAAGTTTTGTCTATGTGAGTACAAGCAAATGCTTTTAAAAATAAATCTTAGTGACTTTGAGTCCTTTATTTCCAAAGCACACTTTAGTTTCCTCTAGGTTATTTGGCCTACTCCTTTTCTGAGGGCCCCAATGCCCCGCAGCTACCGCTGTCCTGGATTGTTCTCAAGTGTGAGTGACCTCTCTGTGGAAACCTACAATTTGAAGATTCTTGAAAAATCTGGAACGGAAAATGTATTACACATTTCTCAGGAGCCAATTATATATATATTGATAAAATTATATAAATAATAATCTCTTTATATTATTTATTATATGATATTATATTATATATTATATGATGAAAAACTCTTTTACTAATTTATTTATTTCAATACAAAGCCCTATGTCCCCCTAAGGACACTTGCGCTGTCATACATGTATGCCTTTACATCTGTCTATATATATTTACAATAATTTTATACCGTAAATAGAATAGTCATATGATATTAACAAGGAGAAAGAGAGAAAAAAGAACTGTGTACAAAAAAAAAAAGAAGTATCTGGCAATATGTACAATCAACATTATATATATTATCAGTTTCTTAAAATATATTTGTTGCTATTACCGAAAGGTGTTTTAAAATATATATACTAATTATACATACCCCCTCCCAAAATCCTATCCTACAGTCTCAAAGTGGCGGGAGGGTGTAAACGGGTAGCACAGGACGTCGGGACTATAAATCCTGGTAGGGCCACCTTAGGCATGAAGGCTGTGATACACACCCTGCTAATGTAGGAAGGTATCAATTGTCTGTTCTCCATAGGAACGGCTACACTCCATGTCAGGAGACCAAAAGAAGCAAAGTCACACTGAGTGGTACTTCCAGGTCTTCAAACCAACAGCAGGTGCATCTCTCTTTCCTTCTCCATGATATCTACATTCATAACCAAATCAATATCTTCCCTGAATAATCAATAAAACCACCTCAAATATCAATGAAAATTCAATAACAAACTCATTCCATCTGAAGATTGTCTATATCTATATATTATTACTAGCCGAATGACCCGGGCAACGCCCGTGTTTTAATTTAGACACGTGGACCTGTTGGATCATTAAACGCCCGTGTTTTACCCGATTGAATGTTTTTATTCAAATACTATTTGTTACAATTATAAATTGGCGCCTTAAATAAATGCATATATTAGTTAATAACTATAGCCTATATGCTTTATCTGTCTATGTACTGTTGGCTTTCGTAGGCGTCTCTTACTGGGAAAAAGAAAGAGAGGATTCCATTTAGTTATTAACTAATATATGCATTTATTTAAGGAGCGACCCGCTCCAACACAATAGTTACAAAAACCAAAAAGCGAGTGGGGGGGGGGGGGGGGGGGCAAAGTCAAAAACAAAGTGTCTCGCGTAGTGGCGATGCCATCGTAGCGAACCAATAGGAGGGCGCCATTCCAAAAAAAAAAAAGCAAACGGTGACAGAGATTAAGAACGCATGACGCTCGTAACTGCATATAGAATTGTATTAGGCATCTTTACATTTTATCTTCATTCTTCTGTACACATTCACACTTTCTTATTTAATTATCACATCAGCCGGGGGAGAAAAGTCCGACCACACCAGTCCTCCCTGGACCCTCGGGATATTTGACCAAATTCTGGTCCAACGTGAATAACTAGGCAAAGGCACCCATTTTCCAATGAAGAGCTTGTTAGAGGACATTGCGTCTGCTGTGATAGAGATGCAGGGTGACATCTGAGGCTCTTCATTGGACATGACAACAACAACATCACATCAGCCATCTCACTGGAACGGTATCTCTTATTAGAAAATAACGCGATATCTATATTTAAGAAATGAAAACTATTTATTCTATTTAGGAAAAAGGTCTGGTGGAACAAATATTTGAAGACCTACAGGAATTTAAACGAGCCATAAACACAAGGTTGTGAAAAAAACCTTCAGCATATTTCCAAAGAGGATTTACAGCGTGGGTTCAACGCTGGAGGAAATGTATAGACTCCGCTGGAGAATATTTTCTATAATACCATTCTATACATAAATATTTGATCTATATGTGTACAAAATGTGAATGAAAAATATTTAGTACTTTTAGAGTTATAGCCAAACAGACATTACTTTTGGAACAACCTAGGTAAATTATATTCCAAGTTATTAAATTATTCATTCATTTCTTCGTTTTATCAAATCTATATCTAAAATAGGTTTGAGGTCATCAAATATACATGCAATATGAATTATTCTAAATAGTTTAACGCGCAATTATCCAGGTTGGATATAACGTGTCTTATTTGCAGCTGATAATAAATAAATATGCATTAGAAAACATTAATTTACTCAATTTTTGTTTAAAAGGTTCTTAGAATCATTGGATTCTGAGCTATAATTCATTATGGCGCTAATTCGTTAAGTTTCTAGTTTTATTGGACGCCATATAGACAGAATGCTGGCACAAGTGTTGAATTATGAAAAAGGCATCTCTTCATCGTGCAACTGAAAGTTTCTGATGGCTCGTGCCATCTATCGGAATAAATATCAACTATTCTCGTTGATTTTTAGTTATTCCGGAATTGGCCGAAAAAATCAACGAGAATAGTTGATATTTATTCCGATAGATGGTGCAAGCCATCAGCAACTTTCAGTTGCACGATAAGGAGATGCCTTTTTCATAATTTATGCACCTTATCCCAGTACAATATCACATTTGTACTATTTTTTCACAAGTGTTGAAGTTGGTTGCGATAGTGGATCGGAATACTTGGAATTATTCAATGATCCCTGTATATAGGATACATATAATATTTTCTTCTAATATCATGTTTTCTTTCCTCGACACTAAGTTTTTGTTCTGAATACAAGATATAGGTAGTCGGAAGCATCTTCAGGAATCGAGGTCAATTAAATGAAGTAATTTATCAGAGGAAAAAGTTGCATATAAACTTCTTTTTTCTTCTTGAAACAATACGAATGTCCTTATCTAAAAGGAAACATTCAATATCCAATTCTATTAAGATATTTTTAATATAATTTTTTAAACCTTATAAATTATAGATATCAAAACTCTATTGAACTATATTTAAATAAGTTTTATAATTTGATAACAGATGACGCGCTAGTGCATCGTAACATAATTGTTCAAATAAAAGACACAATTTGATATTTGCGGAAGAGCGATTGCTCGAAGCATATTATATATTTATAATTATTTTTAATTCTGCTGTCCTAAAAGCTTATGTCCATAGTTCTTCTAAAATACCCATTCCAAGAGTTTTACAACAGTCAACTATAAAAGGAAGTTCCAAAAATGCAATATAACAGCGGTATGGTAGATTAAACTGGCGAAACCGCTGGGAGGGTTCACCACTGATGAGCCAGGCCCTCCCTTTAATTTTTCCTTTGCAGTAAGGACAGTAGAAATTGTTTTATTTTAAAAAGAATATTACGCCTCTAAAATAGTTTTATAATTTGATAACAGATGGCGCGCTAGTGCATCGTTAAATAAATTTATAAATGAGGTCTGATTGTTGGCCAGCCAAACTTTCAAATCTCCCATGACAAGATACGTTCAAGGTTTTATCCAGCCTTTCACACAGTATTACCAGCCTTCCTCATTTGGATAGATGGTTAGCTTTCAAAAATCGTTGAATTCAAGAGAAAATACAGAGAGAATAATCTTCCTAAGATTCTATTTTCAAATTCTATCATGAAATACCTAAGTGCTCTTAAGAATGCTGTAAAACAAGAAAATTCTGAAACCCGGACACTCATTCTGGATGCCTGAAACTGATGAAGCATCAAGATGCCCTATCGAGATTACACTATATTTGAATCTACTCAAGTTGCTAGCACCTCTAATATATTATATTTAAGAAAATTATTATTCTTAAATATTCAATAATAATTTCATTTATTAACTTATTGTTATAACATAATGTAAACCAAATTTTTGGAATATAGCTCGTTGGCATTATTATCTGTGATGGCCAAGATTGCACTCAATTTTAATGAGAGAGAGAAAGAGAAAGATAATGGAAATCCTAGGTCATTTACCAAGAAGTTTCAGTGTTCTTTATTTTTTGACAATTGGAACACTTCATTAAGACTTCTATTCCAGTTAACAGAAAGTTATTTTAGTGAAGGCTACAAATTTGTTCTAACCCCTCAATGTTGTTCTAACCCCTCGATGTTGTTCTAACCCCTCAATGTTGTTCTAATCCTTCAATGTTGTTCTAACTTCTCAATGTTGCTCTAACCCCTCAATGTTGTTCTAACCCCTCAATGTTGTTCTAACCCCTCAATGTTGTTCTAATCCCTCAATGTTGTTCTAATCCCTCAATGTTGTTCTAACTTCTCAATATTGTTCTAACTTCTCAATGTTGTTCTAATCCCTCAATGTTGTTCTAATCCCTCAATGTTGTTCGAATCCCTCAATGTTGTTCTAACCCCTCAATGTTGTTCTAACCCCTTAATGTTGTTCTAATCTCTCAATGTTGTTCTAACACCTCAATGTTGTTCTAATCCCTCAATGTTTTTCTAATCCCTCAATGTTGTTCTAACCCTTCAATGTTATTCTAACCCCTCAATGTTGTTCAATTTTCTTCAATGTTGTTTTAATCCCTCAATGTTGTTCTAACCCTTAAATGTTGTTCTAACCTTTCAAAGTTGATCTAATCCCTCAATTTTGTTCTAACCCTTCAAAGTTGTTATAACCTTTCAATGTTGTTCTAATCCCTCAATGTTGTTCTATCCCCTCAATGTTGTTCTAACCCCTCAATGTTGTTCTAACCCCTCAATGTTGTTCTAATCCCTCAATGTTGTTCTAATCCCTCAATGTTGTTCTAACCCCTCAATGTTGTTCTAATCCCTCAATGTTGTTCTAACCCCTCAATGTTGTTCTAACCCCTCGATGTTGTTCTAACCCCTCAATGTTGTTCTAATCCTTCAATGTTGTTCTAACCCCTCAATGTTGTTCTAACACCTCAATGTTGTTCTAATCCCTCAATGTTGTTCTAATCCCTCAATGTTGTTCTAACTTCTCAATATTGTTCTAACTTTTCAATGTTGTTCTAATCCCTCAATGTTGTTCGAATCCCTCAATGTTGTTCTAACCCCTCAATGTTGTTCTAACCCCTCAATGTTGTTCTAACCCCTCAATGTTGTTCTAATCTCTCAATGTTGTTCTATTTTCCTCAATGCTGTCCTAACTTCTCAATGTTGTTCTAACCTCTCAATGTTGTTCTAACCCCTCAATGTTGTTCTAATTTCTCAATGTTGTTCTAATCCCTCAATGTTGTTCTAACCTCTCAATGTTTTTTCTAATCCCTCAATGTTGTTCTAACCTCTCAATGTTGTTCTAACTCCTCAATGTTGTTCTAACTTCTCAATGTTGTTCTAACTTCTCAATGTTGTTCTACAAACCACTCGATGTGGCTCTAACCCCTCAATGTTGTTTTAACCTCTCAATGTTGTTCTAACCTCTCAATGTTGTTCTAATCCCTCAATGTTGTTCTAACCCCTCAATGTTGTTCTAACCCCTCAATGTTGTTCTAATCCCTTAATGTTGTTCTAACCCATCAATGTTGTTCTAACCTCTCAATGTTGTTCTAACTTCTCAATGTTGTTCTAAATTCTCAATGTTGTTCTAATCCCTCAATGTTTTTCTAACCCCTCAATGTTGTTCTAACCCCTCAATGTTGTTCTAACCCCTCAATGTTGTTTTAACTTCTCAATGTTGTTCTAAATTCTCAATGTTGTTCTAACCCCTCGATGTAGTTCTAACCCCTCAATGTTGTTCTAACCTCTCAATGTTGTTCTAACTTTAAATGTTGTTCTAACTTCTCAATGTTGCTCTAATCCCTCAATGTTTTTCTAACCCCTCAATGTTGTTCTAACCCCTCAATGTTGTTCTAACCTCTCAATTTTGTTCTAACCCCTCAATGTTGTTCTAACCCCTCAATGTTGTTCTAACCCCTCGATGTTGTTCTAACCTCTCAATGTTGTTCTAACCCCTCAATGTTGTTCTAACCTCTCAATGTTTTTTCTAATCCCTCAATGTTGTTCTAACCTCTCAATGTTGTTCTAACTCCTCAATGTTGTTCTAACTTCTCAATGTTGTTCTAACTTCTCAATGTTGTTCTACAAACCACTCGATGTGGCTCTAACCCCTCAATGTTGTTTTAACCTCTCAATGTTGTTCTAACCTCTCAATGTTGTTCTAATCCCTCAATGTTGTTCTAACCCCTCAATGTTGTTCTAACCCCTCAATGTTGTTCTAATCCCTTAATGTTGTTCTAACCCATCAATGTTGTTCTAACCTCTCAATGTTGTTCTAACTTCTCAATGTTGTTCTAAATTCTCAATGTTGTTCTAATCCCTCAATGTTTTTCTAACCCCTCAATGTTGTTCTAACCCCTCAATGTTGTTCTAACCCCTCAATGTTGTTTTAACTTCTCAATGTTGTTCTAAATTCTCAATGTTGTTCTAACCCCTCGATGTAGTTCTAACCCCTCAATGTTGTTCTAACCTCTCAATGTTGTTCTAACTTTAAATGTTGTTCTAACTTCTCAATGTTGCTCTAATCCCTCAATGTTTTTCTAACCCCTCAATGTTGTTCTAACCCCTCAATGTTGTTCTAACCTCTCAATTTTGTTCTAACCCCTCAATGTTGTTCTAACCCCTCAATGTTGTTCTAACCCCTCGATGTTGTTCTAACCTCTCAATGTTGTTCTAACCCCTCAATGTTGTTCTAACCTCTCAATGTTGTTCTAACCCCCCAATGTTGTTCTAACCCCTCGATGTTGTTCTAACCCCTCAATGTTGTTCTAACCTCTCAATGTTGTTCTAACTTCTCAATGTTGTTCTAACTTCTCAATGTTGTTCTAATCCCTCAATGTTGTTCTAATCCCTCAATGTTGTTCTAACCCCTCAATGTTGTTCTAACCCCTCAATGTTGTTCTAACTTCTCAATGTTGTTCTAAATTCTCAATGTTGTTCTAACCCCTCGATGTTGTTCTAACCTCTCAATGTTGTTCTAACCCCTCAATGTTGTTCTAATCCCTCAATGTTGTTCTAACCCCTCGATGTTGTTCTAACCCCTCAATGTTGTTCTAACCTCTCAATGTTGTTCTAACTTCTCAATGTTGTTCTAATCCCTCAATGTTGTTCTATTTTTCTCAATGTTGTCCTAACTTCTCAATGTTGTTCTAATTTCTCAATGTTGTTCTAACCCCTCAATGTTGTTCAAATTTCTCAATGTTGTTCTAACCTCTCAATGTTGTTCTAACTTCTCAAGGTTGTTCTAATCCCTCAATGTTGTTCTAACCCCTCAATGTTGTTCTAATCCCTCAATGTTTTTCTAACCCCTTAATGTTGTTCTAATCTCTCAATGTTGTTCTAACACCTCAATGTTGGTCTAATCCCTCAATGTTTTTCTAATCCCTCAATGTTGTTCTAACCCTTCAATGTTATTCTAACCCCTCAATGTTGTTCAATTTTCTTCAATGTTGTTTTAATCCCTCAATGTTGTTCTAATCTCTCAATGTTGTTCTAACACCTCAATGTTGGTCTAATCCCTCAATGTTTTTCTAATCCCTCAATGTTGTTCTAACCCTTCAATGTTATTCTAACCCCTCAATGTTGTTCAATTTTCTTCAATGCTGTTCTAACCCCTCAATGTTGTTCTAATCCTAAATGTTGTCCTAATCCTCAATGTTGTTCTAACGTCTCAATGTTGTTCTAACTTCTCAATGTTGTTCTAACACCTCTATTTCTATTCTTATCCCTCAATGTTGTTCTAACCCCTCAATGTTGTTCTAATCCCTCAATGTTGTTCTAATTCCTCAATGCTGTTCTAACCCATCAATGTTGTTTTAACCCCTCAATGTTTTTCTAATCCCTTAATGTTGTTCTAACTTATCTATGTTGTCCTAACCCCTGGATGTTGTTCTAACCCCTGGATGTTGTTCTAACTCATCGATGTTGTTCTGAACCCTCTCGTTATTCTAACTCCTAGATGTTTTTCTAATTGCTCAATTTTTTCTCATTGTTCTATAGAGATGCTAAATGTAGATTATCTAATGCAACTAACCTTTCATCTCTGTTAGATTTTCCTTACCTACTAAATTGAAAAGCAAAAATCAAATTATTAATTTAACTCTATTATTTTCAAAATACACAAAAAATAATTAATTATAAAAAACACTTTAAAAAAAAAGCTTTTATTTAAAATGCACTAAAAATAACAAAATAAATATTTCTGAAGTATTGCTTTTTTTTTTCTGAAGATACCATTTAACAAATAAAATAATAGACTTAGAAATAAAAGAGGTGGGGGATGATAATCATTTATGCAGCAAATAGGTATAAATTTACTGAAAGGCATAATCTTGCTAATCATTTGCTTCATATAAAATCACATTGATCTCAAATTTATTATTATTGTACCCCACCGCTTTTATTTCTAAGTCTATTATTTTATTTGTTAAATGGTACCTTCAGAAAAGAAATCAATGCTTCAGAAATATTTATTTTGTTATTTTTAGTGCATTTTAAATAAAAGCTTTTTTTAAAAGTGTTTTTTATAATTAATTATTCACGCTATTTTTAGTCGTATATATGCCAGTCCAAAAAAAAATCCTTATCACTGAGACGACGTGGGCCTTAAATAGCTGCAAGCCTGCTCGCAGCAGATTGGTCATTTCCTCGTGGGAGATCAGAAGTGACGTAAGCAAAATCCGTTACTAACAGAACTGCGTCTCTTTGCTTTTGAGTACCCTAAATTTATTGAATTATATTACAAAGTTAGAGACACCCAGTGGATTATTGTTAGGGGATAATTGGTACATATAAAATTTGAATTATAATTAAACAATTGATTAAATAGTTAAAAGTAACAACATACTAATTGAAAAAGGGGAAATATTTAAAAAGGTGTCGTGAAATGTATGGTGGTATATTGTTACACACACACCAATATATATAATGAATACTAATATATGCGTGATGATATTGGAATAATATGACTAAATTATAACAGATAAAATTAATATATTTGTTGGCTTTTCTCATTTATTTGCTTGTAATTCCAAGGACGTTTTAGATAGGTATCTGAATATTTGGATTTCTGATTCCTTCCATGTCTTGAACATTTATTGAAAAATCCTTTCGCAACCTCCAGCATTGTCGCATTTTTAGCCAAGAAAAATTGAAATTGACAGGTTCAGGGAAAAAATAGTTGTTTTTTAGTCAGAAAATGATAATGAAAATATTGATGTATCATGTTTGATAATCAGATACAAAATTATATAGGGAAAAATTCCAAAAGAGCAGAGATCACGGGTGAAGCGAGTTCACTTTTAGTATGCAGAAACAAAATTCTAACAGAAAACATTCATTCGAGTAGAAGACACAAAGCCAGATCATCATCTATATATATAAAAATGAATGTATGTGTGTGTGTGGTGTGTCTGTCCTTTATGCCTGACCAAACCACTCATTGGAACGCCATGAAACTTTGGGAAGTTATTTAGTATAGTACTGGGAAGGTTTCTAGCAAATAAAATTTTTTAAATAACTTTTCGCCTAAAAATAATCAAGCTAAATATTCTAATTTATCTGTTATAATTCAACAATCTGCTCTAAATATTATCATGCATATAGAAAAAATGATTATATGCCTCTTCTTTATGCCGGACCAAATTACTCATTTCATCGCAATTTAACTTTAAGAAATTGTTTAATATACTACCAGAAAGGTTTATATCTAATTTTTAGTTTGAAAAACCTTTTTTTTTTTGGAAAAAATAAGGATAAATATTAATTAATCTGTTATATTTTCAGCACTCTGATTTATTATCTCTGTATTATTCTATATACAGTTACGAGCGTCATTCTTCGTCGCCTCTGTCACGGTTTGCTTTTTTTTTTGGAATGGCGCCCTCCTATTGGTCGGCTACGATCACGCCACCTTTAGAAATGAATTTGTATAATAGTATATAGTCAACTCTCCTGAGAACTATATCAAAATTGAGGTGGATGTATAAGACTATTCAAATTAATGTTATTCAATCTTTCTGTGTGATATTTGTGGGTGAGATGTGTGTGTTGGTGTGCGTGGTGTGTATGTGATGTGCGTAGTGTGAGTGTGAATGCATGTAGTGTGAGTGTGAATGCATGTAGTGTGAGTGTGGATGTGTGTAATGGGTGTGCATACAGTGTGTATGTCGGTGTGTGTAGCATATGTGTATGATGTGTGTAGTGTGTATGTTGATGTATGTAGTATGTGTGCGGTGTGTGTGGGCATGGTGTATTGGTGTGCTTAGTGTGATTGGGGGGTTGTGCATGATATGTTTAGAGGTGTACTTGGTGTATGTGTGGTGGGCGTGGTGTGTGGAAGTCTTGACTTTGACACGATGGTGGAATCCTGGAGTCACTTGCGGGAAATATAATTCACAGCACCAATGACCTCAAGGTCTGCTTGAATATCTGTTTGTCTTTCCTAAAATACCCTGGATCTCCACCTAAATTCCAGATAGAAAATTAGGGAAAATAAACCTCAGAATGGCACGGCAATTTAAAACTTATAAAATAGCAGAGAGGCAATTAGGGAATTTCATAGTGTAAAAAATGCAATTATCAGAATTAATAATCTGTTAATAAATTATGTATGAACCGCTACAATAGAGAGATGAAGTTTATTATATAGTCTTCCGTCATGATCAGGTGAAGTGTTTGAATGGAACATAGGTTGAGCAAAATAGTATTTTAGAAAAAAGAGGAGTTTTACTGGTTGGCTACATTATTAATGTTCTAATTCTCGGTACATCCAAATAATTTAGGGTATGAGGATCATAGGGACGATTTTCAAGACTAAAAGAAATAGTTTAGGCAATACGTAAAAAGTTTTGGTAGAAATGTATCAAAATAGGGTCCCTCTAAGAGAAGACATAGAGAACCAAGTCGAGACCAGGTAATATCTTTCATTATATTTAATTTTTCTTACAACTTTTTGTCTTCAGTAAAATTTGGTTCTGCGGAGCTACAAGGATGCGTTGTTGTTTGAAGCCAAAAAATAGGAATACCAGGTGAGAAAATGACAGGTTTATCCTTGCATGAATGAGGTTCCATTATTGTGTTTTAGCAGTGGTAATCTTTTCTGGGTGCTTTGGCCTTTGGAGATATATCTGTGTAGAGAGCTCCAAGCTTTACCTATTATTCTTTTTAACATATCCATGAATGGTAATTTGCTCGTTTTGACTCAGATTTCAACTTGTGATCGCACGCACTGTATATATCTTTTTAAAGTTTCTTATGTGAGGCGTTCTGGGAAGAGGCATAAAGCCTCAACTACATATGTTGCTGAGTTTAGACAGGTATTTATTATACTAGGTCTTAGAGTGTATGCTATACTTATTTTTCTTAAAAGAATGCATTGTAATCTTTTTGAAGGATTGTAGTAAGAACTTGTAATACTTGAGCGATATTCTGGAAGTTGATGCAGCATGGAAACAATATATTGAATTTTTCAATGAAGACGCTCTCGAGACGAGTTTTTCTGCTTCAGTTGTATAATGATTAAACAATATTAGATCTTTAATGATGATGATGATGATGATGGATATATGGTCTGTGAAGATCATTTCATTTAGGCATATTCTAGTAGCTCTGAAGGAAAGAGGACTGGAAGACAATATTACATATATGGAGGAGGATTGACATTCTTTATTTTCATGTATAAAATTCACAAGGCCTTCCAGGAAATGTAAGTAGGTGAGCAGAGATGAGTAGAAGAAGCTCTAGACTTCGCCGCCAGCATCGCAGAATGCCCCAAGGCCCCAAGTTGGAATGCGTATTGTCGTCATTCCAAGAATACATGTTAATGCACATTTGGTGTCAGTAGATTCTAGAGTCAAGAGAAAGTCATTATCTGTGAACAGACTAAGAGAGCTTGGTTTCCAAGACAAATCATAGCAGCAGTGATATTCGGGTCAGACTTAACTTGTTTGGGATGGTGGTTGGCGCATATACCTATCTTGAGGATAAAGAGCTTCCAGGTTGAGTAAATGATAAGTGGTCCTGCTGACTCACTAACATTTCAAAGGAGTATCTGAAACAAGATTGGATATTTACTTGTGTTTCAGATGCTATTAGGGAAAGTTCCAAAAGTGTATCTGAGGACTTTCTAAGGTTTTCACCTGCAGAACTCATAAAGACTTGACCATTATTTCATCCTAGATATTTATGCCTTAATCAGAGGGAAACGTCAAGAAATATCGCGATGGTTCGTAGTTTTGAACGAAGCCCTACCTTTTTGAAGCAACAATGATATTTAATAGATTTATTTGGGCATGCATGTTCCTCGTGCCCTATGATGCAACATTAGTATAAAATAGGTTGAGCTGTTGGGGAGAGGGTGAGCAGTGATTGAATCAAAGCCTTTGCATCTCTGTTTTATATAATAACTTTCTTATTGCCATGTATTAAAGCTGCGAATAGGATCTTTTCACTATATTATAGTTTTGACGACATTATTGTTTTCACCTTGATAAACACTGTAGTGTAGCCCCTCGTATTAGGCTTAGGGCGACGTGCAATGCTGAAGTATCTGTTTTCTAGTAAATTTTGTATAGAAATTTTACCTTTTGGTTTTGTCTTCTAAGAGATAGAGATAGTCAAAGAGGCAGAATATGAAGCGAATTGCTGGTCTCTCATAGCAGGATAGTTCAAATGGCATTGCTTCATTTGCGTTCAATTTTTCTGCAAGCACTTTGGCATATTTATTAGCTTTTTATGGATGACCAGTTTCCATTACCTTTTATTAAAGCAACTGCCTCATTATAAAGTCACTTGCCATAGTTTTGAAGGAGGCTTATCCTTAATGCAGGTAAATGTTGGTGATTTGGCAGTGGCTGTCGCTCCAAGAACGAAGTGTCAATAGATTCTATTTTGGATCAATGTAACTGAAGACTAGAATTGGTGATGTTGGCCCCAGTAAAGGCATTCTGTAGGGGAATTCTTGTGCGCCCAAGCGCACTGTAGAGGATGTAAAGGAAGGCACTACGTTAGGCCCAATAATATTTATATATATTATCTATGCCAGTGTAGAAAGTGCTGCTAAGTTGCTCAATAAAAAAATGGATATTTAGAGTTTTTAAACATATCTGAGTGAATTCACATTTTGCGCTTGACCAATTGCTGCTAACCATTTTAGAAGGTATAAAATATTATTATTATTCGGCAAAAAAAATATATAGGTACATAAATTAATAACTAAAAACGTCGGGAATTAAATAAATATAGTTATTCGCTGTCATTGAAGCATTGAGAATTGAATAAATAATTGGTTCATATAGCTATATTTATTTTTTTCAAACAAACACTTCCAACCAACAAATTATCTTCAATATTATTATTATTTCTCAAAATAAATTTATCAATAAAATAAATATATATATGATACATTTTGAATGATAGAATGTAAATTTTATTTTGTTTAACTAAATGGTGTATGTAAATTTTGTTTTGTTTAAAAAGATTTGAGAAAAATAAAGAGATGATTATTGAAGTGGAGACGGCCACAAACGACTGCTAATTCTTTTCACACATCTAGAATAGAATTATATCAGCTAGTCGACAGGATACTCCTGTTTAAGTACGCCTCCTAAACCTGCAATACTAGCGTCGCAAAAGATATGTGTAGCTAACAATGGATTATAAATTTGGAGTATTGGTTTCGAAACTAATGCTTCTTTAAGGGCTTCAAAACTCCTCTGACACTCTTCACTCCACGTGAATTTTACATCTTTTTTCAATAGATCATTTAAAGGCGCTCTCAACTTATTAAAATTATCTATAAATTTTGCATAATGCGTAACGCTGCCCAAAAATGACCTTAAGCATCTAACATCACGAGGAGGGGGCAAAGATTTAATTATACCAACATTAGTACTTGAAGGAGAGATTTGATCTCCAAAAATTTCGTAACCCAAATAATTTATATTTTGCATAAAAAACAAACATTTGTCTTTCCTAAGTTGGATACCTTCCTCTTGTAGGATTGCAAATATTTCCCCAAGGTGTTCTAAATGGGATTCAGTATCTTTTGAGAAAACCAATATATCGTCAAAGTAAGATATTATATTTTTAAGTTCATATTTCTGCAATATGGAAGTGAGGATCCTGTTAAAAATATCAGGAGCTGTCCGCAATCCAAATGGTAATCTGCACCATTGGTAAGAGCCTTCTGTGGTGGTAAAGCAAGTAATAGGTTGATCTTTTTCATGTAAACCAATAGTCCAGTATGCACTTAGAATATCAAGGCACGAGAATACTTTTGAGCCTTGCACCTTTTGGATGATATTTTCAACTAAAGGAATTGGGAAACTATCTCCTATCAATTTTGAATTCAATTTCCTAAAGTCGATACATAGTCTAGATTTATCATTTTCTCCCTTTTTATGTGCTAAAGTTACTGGCGAACTATATGGAGAAGAAGCATGCCTAATAATCCCATATTTTAATAATTGCCTAATTTGTTCCTTAATTATTTCGGTGTCCCTGGGATTATGTCGATAAGGTCTGAGACAAACAGGAGTTTTATCTTTGAGTCTTAACCTGGGGGGATCTACTTTTAATGGTCTAATATTATACTTGTTTTCACCAAAAATATCATTATAGCGATTTAATAAAATGTAGAAATTATTCTTAAGTTTGTCATCATTATTTAGATAGCTGTCTTCTAGATTTGGCAAGGGTAAGGGTCGAAATTTTGGTTGGTAAACGAGTTTAGATTTAAAACAAGAGGGGACATTTATGTTATATTGATCAATAGTTTTATCTAAAAGAGGTAACTTTTTTATGTGATTGCATTTTCCTGAAAGTTTTAAACAATAATTATGTTTTTTACAATATTTAACATTATTAGAAACACCAAAATATTTTTTTGAGTTATCACAATATTGCAAAGCATTGAGTTCATCTTTAGAAAATGTATATTGAAATTTGGATAAAAACACATTATTTTGCATAATAACATTCTCATCAAAATCAATCTTTAGGTTAAAATATTTCAGTACACCTATTACCTGAATGCCTTTTAGATAAGATAAATAACTCTAGCCAACAACACACAAACACACCTAATATAATTAGCACTGTATCTAACCGTATTGGAATATTTGGACACATTTGTTTAACGATCAGAATTGGAGATATAACTAACAATATGTTATTCTATATTATTGATAATCCAAATTTGAATTTTCTGATAGTATCCACCCATAGAAGAGGCTAGGAAAATTGCAACTGAAAATACAGAAAAATTACATCTTAAATTGGTAAAAAGATATAATGAATCCCATAAAACGCCTAATCTAAAAATAGGGGATAAGGTCTTTTATAAGATCCCTTACCAATCAGGTCAAGGTAAGCTCATGCCAGCCTTTTATCCAGAACCATACACCATAATTTCCATACCCTCACCACAAACCATAGAAATAGATAAGCCTTGCCAACCCGAAAATAAGCATGCAACAATAGTTAATATTTCTAAAGTAAAGCTCTGGGATCCGGTAACTGAAGACAATACTGAACCACCATTCCCATTTCAGGAAGAAGAGGATTTGGAGGGATGCTTGGGTATCGAACCTAACAAGCAAGCTTCCACCGATAGTCCTCAGGTTTTATTCTCTTCCATTAAAGAAAAAAAAATCCAGATCACCCCACAGAGCCCCTGGATAAACTACTGCCGGTTTCGGGAAAATAACAAAAAAAAGTTGCCCTGGAATGGGATTCTACATGGAGAGTGTCTCCATAGACATGTAATCTCCATATCATTTTTTTTTTTCCTGCCTATTGTTAGTTAGGTTTTGTATGGCCACCTTTTCCTGTGATTTTCCCCAACTAACAGGCTTTGGTCGCCTTTTTACCTCTAACAATATGGTTACTTGTGTAATATAATTTTTTGCAATGTATCTTATCCTTTACCTTCCATCCCCTCCCAACCTCCGTTGAGAAAAAAATTAATACAATTTTTTTTTTTGTGGGGGGTAGTGATACATTTTGAATGATAGAATGTAAATTTTATTTTGTTTAACTAAATGGTGTATGTAAATTTTGTTTTGTTTAAAAAATTTTGAGAAAAATAAAGAGATGATTATTGAAGTGGAGACGGCCACAAACGACTGCTAATTCTTTTCACACATCTAGAATAGAATTATATCATATATATATTTTTTTTTATTTATTTATTGTTACAAGAGCACGAAGTCCAAAGGACTATTGTGCTGTGCTAGTATTATTTATATATATATGATTAATTATTTACACGATGGATTAGTATTGTTTTGTAAATTATTGTACAAATAGTTCTAAACTTAACAAAGTTCTCATAAGATAGAGTATATACACAAAGAGAATTTGGTAATGTTTCAAAGTATCTACATACAATTTGATTAGTCAGAGGGCAAGATAAAAGAAGATGCTCTGGTGATTCAACATCTAAGCGGCATTCACATGTTGGATCATTGATAGCATTCAGCTTGAACAGGAAACTTAAGAAGGGTCCTTTGCCAGTTAAGAATAAAGTAGTGAATTTATCCGAAGAAATGAAATTTGGGACAGCAATTGGAAAGAATTTCTTGAACAGTTCATTAGATTGAGAAAGATAAAACTTAAATTTTAGATCCATATATAGTTTGTTTAATTCTTTTTGAAGGGGTTTTTTGAGTGTTCGATCTGTGAGAGAATTTGTCATATTATACTTTGTTTGTGATAATTCAAGATAATCGGACAGTAAAGGAGTTTTCGCTAGTATATGTGTGATGTAAGAAGATGAAGTCCTATAAGCATGAATGCATCTAATAAGAATTTGATATTGTATAGAATTCAACTTGGATCTTTTTGCTGCAGTGATAAAAGGAAACCAAATATTTGATGCATAGCTTATTGTAGAGCGTATCACAGCTTTATATAGGATCAATCTACGCCGAGTATCAATGCCCCAAGTACGTGCACATAATGAGAATAATATATTCTTAAGTTTCGTAGCTTTCATAATTATATTGTCAACATGTGTTCCAAAATTAATCTTATTCCTTTGTCTATGATTTTTAAAAATAACTCCCAAAATTTTAACAGTTTCTGATGGTTGAATTATTTTTCCATCAAAATTAATGGGCAATTTTTCATAGTTATGTAGATAGAGTATACCTGTTTTGTTTGGACTTAGTGAAAGTTTTACCTTTTCACACCATGCTTTGATTTTTACTAAACATTTGGTAATATTATACTGAAGATCATAGATGTTTGAACTCCATACCACAAATGTCACATCGTCCGCGAAAGCAATTACTCTAGCAAAACTTTCGTTAAAAGATAAGTTGAAATCATTAAGTAATATATTCCAAAGAATAGGAGAAATAATACCACCCTGGGGACATCCCTTATTTATCTTTTTTATACACTTTACATTAGTATATTTAAACTCTACACTCCGGTCTTCAAAGTAAGAATTAATTATTTTTATAAGTACCGCTGGAAAATTTGCCTTGTCCAATTGTTGGAGAATTGCCGGATGCCATGCGTTGTCGAAAGCTCCGCTGATGTCCACTGTTACTATTGCCGTATTTTCTGTTTCTCTTTTCAGAAGACTTAATTTAGTTATTTCTTGTAAAGCAGAGATTGTTGATTTTTCTTGTGTAAATCCATGTTGAGCAGGATGCATAACATTATTACTATTAATATGATTTAAAAGTTCAATATGAATTAGACTTTCAAAAATTTTACCTAAATTAGAAGACAAGCTTATAGGGCGGTAGGCTTTCGGATCTTTATAATTTTCTTTATTAGGTTTTTTTATAATCATTACTGCTGACTTTCTCCAGGCCTCCAGATAATAATTAAGTCCCATACAAGCATTGAACAATTTTGTTAACACAGGAGATATATGATGAACTGCTGTTTTGATCATCTGATTGCTTATATGATCTATTCCTGGAGCCTTGCCATTTTTAAGTTTTTTAATTATTGAACAGATTTGAATAATATCAAAATAAATGATTTTATCATTAGAAAAAGTATAACTCTTGTCTCTGATTAATTTATGATAGTTTGTGTCAGAAGATTGACAGTCATTCGGAAATAGAGAAGATAAAAGATTTTTCATTTCTGATTCGAGCACATCTTGAGATACATCTAGAATTGGTAAATCAAAAGACCTAGGAGAAATTTTTTGTTTAAAAGTTTTGTAAGTATTACCAAAAGGAGATGTATTTTCAACTTCCTCCAGGAATACCCTCCAGCTTACATTTCTTGTTTTTTCAATAATATTCATATACTTATTTCGTATTTCTTTATACATTTTTTCATCAACTAGCTGTCTATTAGACCGTTTACCCCGATAATATAGATTTCGAACATATTTAAAATGATTTTTAAAAAGTTCCAGTTCATCCGTCCACCAATTAAATGGATTATTATTTAAATATTTTGGTTTTAATCGTAGAGATGCATATGCAGCTTCAATTAATATGTCAGTTATGAGAGAAACTACACAGTTTATATCGTTTTTATTTACTATTTTACCTAATTTCATCATTGCCTCATTTATCCTAGACACATTGATTGCCTGCTCATATTTTTGCCAATTGGCTCTTTTTTCTTGAAAATGTTGGGGCACGTTTTTGTAACCATACCCCAACAGAAGGCGTATGTATAATCAAATCAAATGGATACATGGCTTCCCTCCCACATAGACTTACAGACCACCTTTTGCCCAGAAACCTAGACAATTGATGACACCGGACTTTCATGCCGAAAGCTGATGCCTGGTGAAGAAGACACCAGTGACATCCAGGGACATCCGCGCTGGAAGCTGTTGTTCCATATGTACATATATTCCCCTCACCAAAAATTTAGGTAAAGGTGACCAGAAAAAAAAATGGAGAAGGAAGATTTCTAAAAGACTAAGCCTTATAAATATCCTTCCCGAAAAAAGGAAGCATCACATTACAGTCCAGGTAAAAGGGGCCTGGGTCGATTTTTAGCCAAGACGGGGGGCGATATATATACCGTCCCGAGAAAAGGGAGGATAGTATTTCAATCCATGTGGAGGGGGGGCCTGGGGGTCTGAAATTTTACACTAGTGCCGTGGCTGTTTCTCTCTTTAGATTTTTTTGTTTTGGTAATACTATATGTTCTATTTTGATGGGAGAGGCCTGGGGCGTCTATGAAATTGTATACTGGAGCCGTTGGCCATTCTGATTGGTGTTTCTTTCGGCGAATGAAAATGCCAGCCAATAGAAACTTTGGCGCGGCAGCGAATGAAAACGGAGAGAGACATGAATAAAAGAGGGTTTCTTTGCCAAAAGGCGGATTCAATCGGAGTCGCTCAGTGAGAGGACAGTCTTCAGACGGGAGATCAGACCTTTGCCGGCACTTTCGAGAAAAGGTAAGCCATTTGTCATTATGACTTAGCGCCCCCCCCCCTTTTTGTGTAGTAACCAACCTAGATTTCGCATGGGCCCTAAAGGGCTATAAAGTAACTTCAGGTCACCTCTATCTAAATTTTTACTATGTAAATAGCATATCTCGTCAGTATAGACAAGTTCCCAAATTTTAATTTATTTAAATAAATATCTAGAGAAATTTTCTTGTTTCCTCTCATACATATTTCATTCCTTTTGCTTTATGGTACTACCCCCCACACCTTAATTTCACAAATTGTAATAAATATAGAACTACCAACTCTGTTGGAATAGAGTTGTGTACTATATCTTTGCTGTGATATATTGACATAGCGACAGTTGCAAATTACGACTTTATTAGGGCTACTTTGAAGGTATCTATCTGTCAGGTTTTAGTAATGTTTGTACTTTTATGTGTTTCAGTGCGTTATTCCATCATATTTACCATTATACCATATTTTCTGATTCCTCGAGCTATTGTTACGCTGTTAGGAGGGTACGGCATGATGCAAACAGGTTTGTATGTTTGACTATTGTTTGTGTTATTTGGGCTATAAAAATGCCTTAATATGAATCTATTTACAGTTGATCTGTAGAAATTATAGAGATCTGTTGCTATAATTTTCCTCTATGAAATAGCTCCCAGCGTCTTCAGTGGGTTGCTAAACCTCCAGAAGGAGTCTTTTATAGATTGCCCAATTTAATAACGATTTCATGGGTTGTCTGATGAAATTGTATACTAGTGTCGTGGTTGTTTCCATCTTTAGACCTTTGTTCTGACAATATTATATGCTCGATCCCTGCTTTAACTCAAACTTTTAATCAATTACAGAGTTCCCCCCCCCCTTTTTTTCTTTATTTATCCTGTTTGCACAAATTGCATTACATGTGATGATGTAAAGACATATGTCGATAGTGCATCATTGACAGCTGTGCTTCTATTATACAACATTAAGGTCTTGCTGCGGGTTATATACATGGGGTTGTTGGCCTAAATTGCTATATATATATATACTTGAGTAAGGAAACTTTAATAAGTCACATCGTGTATCCTCCCTTTTCATCTATCCAAACCGGGAACGCAACAAAAATACCATGTAGAATTATTTTCATGTAATAAACTTTCTGTTTCCAGACTAATGTCGAATGAGATTGCGTGATGGTCTGTGATTTGCGAAAGATTTAACGTTTTCCATCCATTAACAAGTACATGAGCATGACTATTAGTAATAGTAAGGTCTATTATACTTAATCCTCGACATGTTTTGTTTCGATTGTTATGTATGAGCATATTGTGAAAATCAATTATAGGTTGAAGTCTTCTACCGTTTTGATTAATAATATTATCAAACCACATCTGACTTCGAGCGTTAAAATCTCCAGCTAAAATCAATGGATTTGTGTTGAAATTTTTAATTAATTTATCAAGGAATTGAACATGTCAGGTATCCATTTTATTAGGGTGTATATAAATATTTGAAAGAATAATTTGCCGTTTAGTAGTTTGTACTGATATAGTGGTTGCAAATGAATTTGAAAACTCTTTAATTAATTTACATGATAAGAAAGGGTTTGTAACGATTGTTGCGGTATATTTGCATAATATATTTTTGAACGCATATTAAAGATTACTTCATTATTTATACTATATGGTTCTTGAACTATAATCATATCATATTTTTCTTTAGAAATAAATTCCCTTATTTCATTATTAACCAAATTGCTTTTCCGCGTGTTTTGTTGTAGAATTTTTAATTTGAACATTGACCAAAAAAAAAACAAGAATAAGTCTAATCTAATCCAAAGTAACAATATCATGATCTAAATCTGCATAACATGTTCTTTGTATCTCATATTTCATTTGTTGAAGGAACACAGGACATAATTTGTCATTAGAACGATGTTTATTATATATGTTTATAAATAGTACTAGCCGAATGACGGGATTTTACCTGATTAAATGTTTTTAGTCAAATACTATTAGTTACAATTATAAATTGGCGCCGTGGATGTCACTCTTGTGAAACGTCCCGCTCCAAACTTTGTGTCAGAAAAGCGATATTTTTATAAAGAGATGATCTGGCTTTGTGTCTTCTGCTCGAATGAATGTTTTTCTGTTAGAATTTTGTTCCTGCACACTAAAAATGAACTGGCTTCACCGTGGTCTCAGCTTTTAGGAATTTTTCCCGATATAATTTTGTATCTGATAATCAAACATGATTCAGCAATATTTTCATCATCATTTTCTGACTAAAAAACGACTATTTTTGCTTCGAACCTGTCAATTTTATTTTTTTATTGGCTAAAAATCCGATAAATATATTTTCCAGATTTTTCTCTATGTCCTGTCAAAACACGTTTTACATGTACATTAGGTCAGCTGATATTACCTCCCATCTTCACCGCTAGAGGCACTGCTTGCGAGCGAAAAGGCAAATTTGCAACCCAATTTGCAAATAACTCGAAGAATATTCGGGATAGAGACCCGAAATTTTCACTATAAGCTTTTCCAGATTCTACTCTATATACTGTTAAAATTTCAGTCAGATTAGTTACGTATTGTGGACGTGTATAGCCGATATAGATACCCACATACATACATACATACACTGACTTTTATATATATATATAGGGATAATATGAGAGATTAAAAGAGAAAAAAAGGTTGAATACATAAATAAATAAAAATTGCATTAAAATGATCTTAAATTAAATATATCTATGACCCAAGTTCCTCTGCAGGAAACACTTTTTAAAAATTATATCAATGTATTTGAAGTATTTTTTAAAACAATACAGATGGTTAACGCTTTTAAAGCTGTTAGGAAATAGTTTGCCTGTTTGTAATTTGGTGTTCAAGTGGCAATAGTGATATATATATATTGTAATATGCAATTAATAAATCGTGGCTCAATAAAAATATAAAACAAATTCATAAAATATGAAACGTAAATGTAAATTTTATTTAATTTTAAAAAATATCTTTCCCTACTCTCTCTGTGAAAAGAAATTATCATCATTTATCTTATATTATTCGTTTGGTTTCGTTGTCTCTAAAATTAAACATAAAAACTAATTCAAAAATATATATTTATCATAGGAATTTAAAGGTAAAACTTCAAAAAACCTTTTTATTTTTCAATTACCCGAAATTAGTATAATGATCATTACTTATGTACACATCGTTTTTTTTTTTCAGCCACGATCAAAAAGTTGTGTCAACACGCCTTCAATTAAACAATAATGTAAAAACTTGTTTTAAACCTATAAAATATAATGGGCCCCTCATTGATTACTCATCGCGAGGCAGTTAAAGACCAGTATTTTTAAATGAATGGGTGTAGGATATGAAAACTGGAACTGATAAACACGCCATCTTCTCGCCCCACATTTTTGAAAAATCGAGCAGAAAATTCCCAACTCACTACTCAATGAGGAGGGAGCTTAAAGTATGTTATATCTGAAATAATAATAGCTTATTTATTTTAGTAGACTTTAAATTTAGTGGGGGAAAGGAGAATATGGCAACCATGATATATTGAATATCATGGTAAATACACAGATTTCTAAAAAAAAAAACAAGTTTACCAAAAAATCCTCTTAGGCTTATCCTTTTATATGTATATAACCCTATCAAATTTTTATCTTTTAGGTCTAGAGTTATCAATAAAAATTTTATTATATTTTGGTTTTGAGAAATTATAGGCTAAGTTTTAAATGTGCAAGACCATTCAAATTATATAATTATAGTCTAATCTCAATATAACAATTACACTTGGTATCTCAATATATATAAGAAAAAGACATCACCTGATCATACAACTAAAAGTTTCTGGTGGCTCGCGCCATCTGTTGGAAAAAATATCAACAAATAATTGAAATCAACTAATAGTTTTTCCAGACAGATGGTGCAAGCCATCATCAACTTTTAGTTGCACAATCAGGAGATACCTTTTTCTTAATTTATCTACCTGATCCCAGTACAATTTCACTTTTGTACATTTTTTCACATACAAATATTTACTATTATTATTCTCCTAGTACATTTGGTACAGGCCACGATAATCATGGTGGTTAGAAGTTGGCGACTGCTTTCATTATAAGTGTACCACATGTCTACTCATGTGAAAAGCAGTTTGACTTTTGCACTTACAAGTGTTCCAGAGCCCTGTTTGGTACTTGCACTCGCTGGTGGAGTTGAACTTCTACAAAAATCGGGGACCATTGGAGCAATTTTTTAATTAGGAAAAAGTGCCCGATGCAGATACGCTCTCCCTAGAAGATACCCTTCTACAAAGGACAGTTTTCATCTCCAAAATGACCATTTTTGCTAATTGGCACCTCTTATGTAAGAGAACACCTCTCTAAAGGACACTGGCTCTACAAATAGGTGTTGACCTTTACAGGCAGGTTCTACTGTACCTTCTTATTTTCTTGATGATATTTTTATCATGTCGGAGACGGCCATTTTATATTGGAGCTAAGTCAGCCTGTTACTGAGTAGTGCCCCCAGTCTCAATGACAAACACATTCTACTTCACCTCATCCACATATAGATACTTTAGTTTTAAAGTAAAATATGAAAAGGCTTAAGACTAGCTACCAGTCTAGACTTGTTCTAGCCTCAGTATCATTATAAAAGGAAAACCAAAAGATGCAATATAACAGTGGTATGGTAGATTAAACTGGCAAACTGCTGGGAGGGTTCACCACTGATGAGTCAGGTCCTCCCATTAATTTTTCATTGTAGTAAGAGCAGTAGAAAATTGTTTAATTTTAAAAGAATCATACGCATCTATAAAAGTTTCGAATACTTGTTCAACAGGCCATTTGTCTAGGATTACATATTTATCTTGCGATTCTTTAAAATATCATCTAGATGTCTTATAAAAATTTGCTTTTACCAAATGTCTATTGCTACTGGTAGAAAAAAAAAAAAAGTCGGTGGACGAGTGGGTAACACCTTCGATTCCCGACAGTCATGAATCGGGATTGAATCCTGTGTTAACATTTTGTTTAATATGTGAATAACCTTCACATATTATTCACTGTTTCAATTATCATAAACTAGGTTGCTCTTGTTGAGCGGTACCTATTAAAGTGATTTTGAACCGGCTACTGGTAGAAATTTTTCAGAAAATAAATAGCAACATCGCGTGAATTTAAAGATCAAGAAGTGGGCTTCCTTTGTTCACACAGTTGATGAAATAGGTCAGGAGTATCTTTGATATCTTTAATGGATTCTGTCATTTAGACACTTCCCTAAAGCTCTCACCAAAGCCTTAGAATGAATCCAACCAAGAATGATCCATAAAAATTGGAAACTCTTGTTATGACCTATTTGTGTATGATCTCACAATATTTTAAACAGGTAATTCATAGGTGAAAAGGCCAAATAACTATTATATATGACCATTTGGTAACAATAATATTCACAGTATAACCTCATTAATTCGACACTTGTGATAATTCGACCCATGTTTTCATATCTCGACCTCCAGCATTTCAAATAACAACGTTAATTTGACCTAATGACGATTAGTCCTAATGATAATTAGACAGTTTCTCTATTCAAATTTTGGCAACATGTTGTTTATATATGACTTTATCGCTAAAAATGCATTACAACCCAATTAGGCGGGAGAGTGGGTGTAGTTAGCGCATGTACACCATAGCTAAAAGTGACACATTGTATGTCTGGTGTCTTTTACCCTCCTTATTATTTTCCCTAGTACTAGTGGCACAGGCCATAATAATCATGGTGGGTAGTTAGATACTGCATTTACTGTAAGTGCACCACATGTCTGTCTACACATGTGAAAAACAGTTTGACTTTTGCACTTAAAAATGTGCCAGAGCCCCGTTTGGTTACTTGCACTTGCTGGTGGGGTTGGACTTTTGCAAGAATCAGGGGCCATTGAAGCACTTTTTTTTCATTAGAAAAAGTGCCCAATATGGGATTCGATCCCGGGTTGTAGCTGTAGAAAACCAATGGTTTAGACCATCCTTCCTCATGGAAGTGTTATTGATTCAATAACCTTACCTATGCCACCAGAAGTCATCAATATAAACATTCAGGTGTTTTGGAGAGTAAGGTTGTGTTGAAGGACCTAACAGAGGAGGAAAAATATGCATCAGCTAGAGAGCACAGTGGGTTCTAACCCAAAAGTAAACATTCATAAAGGAAAAGATAATTATTTTTTAAAATAACATTTTTAGCCTTTTCAAAATTTATTTAATTTCTTCTCATTTCATTTATTGACTCAGATTAAAATAGTATTTGTAATTTTTCCTTTGTTCAGAAAAATATATTAATGCAATTTTAACCATTACTAAAAGTTAATCATGAAACATACTAAAAAAAAAAGAAAAAAGTCCCAATGGTATATATTAACATTAATAACACAGGTCTACAAAACTCAAAGTAGTTGTACCTTATAGCATATATATATCGGGATTCAGAAAAAAAACTCTGAGAGATATTTGATGCACAGGGATATTTATCACTGTGCATCAAATATCTCTCAGAGTTTTTTTCTGAATCCCGATATATATATGCTATAAGGTACAACTACTTTGAGTTTTGTAGACCTGTGTAATTGAAATACAGTAAAACCCTTGCTAAAACGAACCAGGGATATAGCGAACCTTCCCTTATAATGAACCAGAAATAATCCCCATCTTTATTTTATAATTCTGTGAACTTTGGCTCTAACGAACCATGGCCATATTGAACTAAATGTTCAGTCCCATTGGGGTTTTACTGTATATTAAAACAGTATTTTTTCAACTATATACAGTTAAACCTGTCTATAGCGCCCCCTCTAAATAGCGCCTCCCTCTCTATAGCGCCCAATTTTAAATACGTAGTACGATGCGATTTACATTAAAAGTGACCTGTCTATAGCACCCTATTTTGGTGAGTCCCAAGAGCTATAGACAGGTTTAAGTGTATTTAGTTTTCTTATAAAAATGTCCACTAACAGGGAATGCTGTGATGAAATGATCTACCCGACTTTAATTCAACACTTACTTTAATTTAGCCGAAAGCTCTGATCCCTTTGGGGTGTTGAATTTAAGAAGTCAGACAATATATAGTGTAATAGTAATGAGAATCAAAATTCATTTATGTATCATCATTTTACTAAACCCAAAATGTGCCATTTAGACCCTTTTAAAACTACAGTATAACCTTGTTAATTCGACACACGCAAATTCGACACTCTACCTTAATTCGACCATATTCTGATGTCCCGACCTCCGGCCTATCAAATAACAAACTGTAATTCGACATTCGATACGATAATACGACAGTTCTGATAGTTCGACCATTTTAAAATTCAAATATCGACAGTTGAATGTTTTTTTACATACAACTTTACAGCTAAAAAGGTATTACGGCGGTGGCGACGATCGGCAGGCGCCGATAGAATCGCGCCTGCGCACTTTTGGTTTATGTTAGTTTAAGTTTCACCTTGCAGTGCCGTTGCGCAATGTCGCAAGTGTTGTTGTTTTTTTTTTACGCAGGAATTTAGGCTACGTGCGCTAATTAATATTATTTTCTTTTTAATTTTCAGCATTGAAATATTTTTGTTATATTAAAATTTACAAATAATTTCCTTTTAAATAAATAAATCTTCATAAAATGTAGCCACAATGATTATGATAATGATAACATTTTATTTCAATATTCCATTTCCATGTTATTATAAAAGATTTAGACACAAAATCAATAACACCTGCAGCAGCAGTGGATGCCTTTAATACAATAAAATCTCTTTGTTATTTAAAATACAATTCAGAGGGAAAAAAGACTTGCATGTTTTTTTAAAATAGACCATCTGGAATACATCCTGAATAGGATTTCAGTGCAAAAACAGACATCTATAAAGGAAATTTTAAAAAGATCTTCGTGATTCTTTTTAAATATTATTTTTAAATTTTCTTTTTATTTTCCATATTTATTTCCTTTCAACTACTATAATCTTCAATCAGAATAAAATATTATTTGTAATTATCGTAAAGATAGATGTTTATGTTTCAAAAATATGTATTATTGCCATTTTGTCCCTGATACTAAAAGTTAATCATGAAAATAAAAAAATAAATTCAAAAAAGTACATACAATGGTTTCAATTAATATCATTAATTTATATTACAAAGCAATTTTTAAAAAATATTATTTTAGTGAGTTAGATGATTAGCTAATCATCTAACCTTAATTCAACCGAAAGCTCTGTTCCCCTGGGATGTTGAATTAGAGGTTCGACTGTATATACAGTTAAACCAGTCTATAGTGCCCCCTCTAAATAGCGCCTCCCTCTCTATAGCGCCCAATTTTAACCCTTAACTGGACGGGTTGGGTAGATTCCGCCCATGCATAAACTTAATATAGGAAAAATATATATTTTTCGTTTACTGAGAGCTAACAGCTTTGGTGTATTCTAATTTTACAGTGATACAAACAATTTCCATTCATCGTTTAAAAATATAAGTTTTGGGAGGGCGGTTAAATTTGCATGTGTGGGCGGATTCCGCCCATGCCGTCCAGAAGCGTGAGAATTTTTCATGTTAGGGTTATAGCTGATTGCTCATTCTCGAGTCGCTTTCTTCCGCTATTTTTTAGCTTCCATTCATAAAATAAGACTTCTTTCTTTGGCTAAGTAGAATTTATTCTTTTAGATTAAAAAAAAAACAACTTCCTTAATTTTTTTATCAAGGTAAGACTTTTTATTTTTGAAATTCTATTTATAATGGAAGACGAAATTTTGAATAAGAATTTTGTCGATGATTCTGAAACTGAAAATTATTCATTGAACGAATCTTCAGATGTCAGTACAGATGAGGAATGTGATTCAATTCTTACCTCTGTTCAAACGTCTTCAAGTAATTGTTTCATTGGAAAAAATGGCTATAAGTGGAACAAGAATCATGCAATAATTGGAAGAACCCGTTCTCATAACATAATTACACACTTACCTGGTCTGAAAGGCCCTGCTAAACCGAAGCCAAATTGTGGCATAGATATATTCAACTTATTTTTTACTGCCGCAATTATAAAACAAATATCTGAATTTACAAATGCAAAAATTGAAGAATTTCGCCAAAGAATTTCAGATTTGACCAAAAGTACTTACTCAAATTTTACAAGTGAAATAGAAATAAGAGCATTCTTAGGTTTGTTGTATCTAGCTGGAGTTTACAAATCGGGTCATGAAAATGTAGAATCTTTGTTTGCCTCAGATGGAACAGGCCGTGACATTTTTCGCTCTGTAATGAGTGTGAAGCGTTTCCTTTTTCTATTACTTTGTATTAGATTTGATAATTTCAAGACAAGATGCAAAGAAGATAGACTCTCACCCATAAGAGATATTTTCCAAACCATTATTGAAAAATTTCAAAGTTGTTATACACCTGCTGAATACCTTACTGTTGACGAAATGCTTGTAGGGTTTCGGGGAAAATGTCCATTCAAAATTTATATACCCTCAAAACCTAATAAATATGGGATAAAAATAGTGATACTAGCAGACTCAAGAACACATTATATGTATAATGCAATGGTATATACAGGAAAATCTAAAACTCCAAAGTCAAAAGAACTATCCCTGCCAACCCAAATAGTTTTAGATATTAGTCGACCACTTTGGAAGAGTAATAGAAATATTACAGCAGACAACTGGTTTACTTCAATAGAATTAGTTGATAAGTTGAAAGACATGGCCTTACATATTTAGGAACGATGAGAAAGAACAAACCTCAGATTCCACCACAATTCCAACCGCATCCTAAAAGAGAATCAGGAACATCTATTTTTGGTTTCTCTGGAACAAAATCTTTAGTCTCCTATGTTCCCAAAAAAAGAAAATCAGTAATCCTTAATCTTCGATGCATCATGACAATAAATGTGATGAAACAACAGGAAAACCTGACATTATAATGGATTATAATCTAACAAAAGGAGGTGTAGATACCATTGACCAAATGGTCTCTAATTTTTCTACCTCTCGTCGATCCAGAAGATGGCCTTTGGCACTTTTTTATGCCCTCTTAGATATCACAGCTCTGAATTCTTACATCATCTTCAACTATCAGATTGATAAAAAGGATCAAAAAGAAAGAAGTACCTTTATTGTTGATCTTGGGAGATCCTTGATTGATGAACACCTGGCCACACGTAATCTAAATTCCCTCCCGCTGGAATTACAGACAACAATAAAAAAATTCAAAAATAATGATGGTTCAAGTACATCAAGAGGATCTACGATGCGACAAGAATCTGATACTCCAAAAGGGTGCTACAAATGTCCATCAAAAAATGTGGGAAAAGTGAAAACCTTATGCTCTGTATGTCAACTAAGCGTCTGTAAAAAACATTTCTTAATTATTTGTGAAAACTGTAAATAGATTATATTTAGAATTTTTAGAAGTCAAAATCTGTATATTAACATTTGTAATCATTAAACAATCTTTCAAATATTGATTTAATTCATTATTTAGCGCTTATTTCGTAAAGGTACATAAGTGGGTTGAATCTACCCACCCCGTCCAGTTACGTAAGAAAAAAGCACCCGTCCAGTTAAGGGTTAAATACGTAGTACGATGCGATTTACATTAAAAGTGACCTGTCTATAGCACCCTATTTTGGTGAGTCCCAAGAGCTATAGACAAGTTTAAGTGTATTTAGTTTTCTTATAAAAATGTCCACTAACAGTGAATGCTGTGATGAAATGATCTACCCGACTTTAATTCAACACTTACTTTAATTTAGCCGAAAGCTCTGATCACTTTGGGGTGTTGAATTTAAGAAGTCAGACAATATATAGTGTAATAGTAATGAGAATCAAAATTCATTTATGTATCATCATCATTTTACTAAACCCAAAATGTGCCATTTAGACCCTTTTAAAACTAATTTGCATAACTTCGACCTGTGCAAATTAGACTCTTTTAAAGCAAATTTACATATTTGGTTGAAACTATGATGCATTCCTGATTTTACTTTATATCGAAATATACTCGGATAGGGAGGTCAAATACTGTGGAAACATAGGTGGGGAAAAAATAAACCCTCCCTTTTTTCATTTCTATAAATGTAATATAGAAAAATCTATTCAACACTTTGCTGTTTTTATGAAGCTTCCACAAGTTAAAAAAAAAAGATCAAATTGTGGACTTCCAATGCTGGCCAAGAAGCATTATTCCAAGCCTGCTGTGTGTGCAGAATGAGCCCCCCTACTCACAAATCAAAAGAGTTGAAAAAGAAACGAAATGAGGAAAAAAGATTAAAGGAATATTCTGAGGGCCAAAAGATTCTGCTGCAAAAAGAACTGGTAGAGAAACAAAGGAAGGAATCTAAAAAAAAACAGAGGAAAGTGACCCTGAGTATAGCCGTACCTGGTTCAATCCTGGAGAACTCAGCTTCCCTTATACTGAGGACCATTCTAGCTGGGCAGGTGGCTCGCAGCGCTGCTATCTACCAGGTGGAAGAGATTGTTGTCTACGATGAGGCCAACTCCCTCACCATTGACGGAGAGGACATCAGCCCCCAGACAGAGAGGGGTCATGCCAATATCCTGCTGGCCAAACTCCTCCAGTACCTGGAATGCCCCCAGTACTTAAGGAAAATTCTGTTCCCTCTGGAAGAGGACCTGAACCATGTGGGGCTTCTCCATCCCATGAACATGCCCCACCACTTGGGGGTGGGAGACTGGTACCCTTATAGGGAGGGGCTTGTTGTGGGCCACACCCCCGACCAGCAGTCTATCATCCATGTGGGCCTCAAGAAGTCAATCACTGTCAAGGAGAACATTGAAAAAAATTTCAGGGTGACAGTCAGACTTAGCAAAGGCTCTGTTGACCACACCAAGGTGAAGGCAACTGTAGTGTCAAGTCAGGATCCCAGGAAGGAGCTGGGAGTCTATTGGGGATACAAGATTCGGATGGCTCTAGGGCTGCATGGTGTTCTCAATGGCTGCCCCTATGCTGATAGCTATGACCTTATCATTGGGACTTCAGACAAGGGCACTCCGGTGGCTGAAGCTAAATTTAAAAAGGCCAAACATGCCTTAATAGTTTTTGGAGGAGTGGATGGCATCGAAGCTAGCATTGAATCCGATCCAAACCTCAAGGGACAATTGCCAACAGACCTGTTTCATCATTACATCAACACCCGCCCCAACCAGGGCACAAGGACAATCAGAACTGAAGAAGCCATCCCCATCTCCCTTGAAGCCATTGTCTCCAAGTTAGAGGCCAAGTAATGTAAATATTATATCCAGACATTATTTGTAAATCCAACTTGTTCTCTCAATCAATAAACACTTTTGTTGTTCAATCCAAGCCATTTTCTTCAGTGAAACCTGCATGTGGATTATTACCAAATGGAGAAGCAGAACCTTTTTTGAAAATAGTAAAAATGAACTTTGATTTTTTTTTCTGAAAAAAAAGAGCTAGAAAGAATAACAAAATAAAGTATACTCTCCCATGAGAGACCACCTTGTAAAAAACGAATGAATTTCCCTTGTAAGCCTACTATTTCGAGCTCCCATGAACGACCAGCGACTACTAAAAATAAATTTTTAGTCTCTTGTGAGGACCAATAAAAAATTCATGTTTAATAAATTCTAAATTATTCTATAAACATTTTTTTTTTTTAATATTTTGCGAAGCTATTAATGAGGACTTTTTGAACAAAGAAATATATCCTCTTTATCATTTTAAAACATCTCATTTTGTTTGTTTGTTTTTTCAATTGTTTTTCAATTGATAGTTTATTCACTTTGAAATTCAATCTTTATTTTTAATTTATTAAATTCTGAATAAACACAAGGTAATAAGACCAAATCTAAATAAATAAATAGTGTGTGACGTTTCTGTAACAACATTGTTACCGAAACGCCACACGCTATTAATTTATTTGGATTTGGTTTTATTACAAAAAATAAAATTACTTGAAAACTTTCTCCACAGATTGTATAAACGATAAGGAAGAGTAAGGAGAAAAGATTTTTATTCAATTAAACTTGTAACAAGCTTTTTTTTTTTTGTTTAAAGCTCAGTTTGTTTCCTATTTTAATAGTCAATTGTTCTTTTTATTACCTGTTGAAGGGCGTGACTGCCCGAAAGCTTGTCACAAGTTTAATTGAATAAAAATCTTTTCTCCTTACTCTTCCTTATTGGTTTTATTACCTTGTGTTTATAATCTACTAGCCGAATGACCCGGGCAACGCCCGTGTTTTACCCGATTGAATGTTTTTATTCAAATACTATTTGTTACAATATAAATTTGGCGCATTTAATAAATGCATATATTAGTTATTAACTATAGCCTATGTGCTTTATCTGTCTATGTACTGTTGGCTTCCGTAGGCGTCTCTTACTGGGAAAAAGAAAGAGAGGATTCCATTTAGTTATTAACTAATATATGCATTTATTTAAGGAGCGACCCGCTCCAACACAATAGTTACAAAAACGAAAAAGCGAGTGGGGGGGGGCAAAGGTGGCGTGATCGTAGCCAACCAATAGAAGGGCGCCATTCCAAAAAAAAAGCAAACGGTGACAGAGATGATAAATGATTAGGAGATGAAGAATGACGCTCGTAACTGTATATAGAATAATCCAAATTGTGCCTTATAAATTCTGAATAAAGGTGTAAAACTTTTTTAATTAACAAAATATTTTGATAAATGACATTTAGTGTTTACGATTGACAAATTACAAAAGAATTAGATATTGATTAAGCCTAATTTAAAAATGGTATTGAGAATAAGAAGAACTAAATGGAACCTACAACAATTTTTAGAAATGGGTTATATTTTATAAGGGAAAAATAATTTATATCTGAAAATGAAATGGTCTTCTTTCTTATCTCCACTCAATCATATTAGGGTATCAAGCTTGTAGAGCTTGTTGATGGTGTTTGCCGGGGATGAGTAGAGCTCATCAATGGATGAGTCTATACAGTCAATGATATGTTGGGCTTGTTACTTCTTCTTTCTTATCTCCACTCAATCATATTAGGGTATCAAGCTTGTAGAGCTTGTTGATGGTGTTTGCCGGGGATGTGTAGAGCCATCAATGGATGAGTCTATACAGTCAATGATATGTTGGGCTTGTTACTTCTTCTTTCTTATCTCCACTCAATCATATTAGGGTATCAAGCTTGTAGAGCTTGTTGATGGTGTTTGCCGGGGATGTATAGAGCTCATCAATGGATGAGTCTATGCAGTCAATGATATGTTGGGCTTGTTACTTCTTCTTTCTTATCTCCACTCAATCATATTAGGGTATCAAGCTTGTAGAGCTTGTTGATGGTGTTTGCCGGGGATGAGTAGAGCTCATCAATGGATGAGTCTATACAGTCAATGATATGTTGGGCTTGTTACTTCTTCTTTCTTATCTCCACTCAATCATATTAGGGTATCAAGCTTGTAGAGCTTGTTGATGGTGTTTGCCGGGGATGAGTAGAGCTCATCAATGGATGAGTCTATACAGTCAATGATATGTTGGGCTTGTTACTTCTTCTTTCTTATCTCCACTCAATCATATTAGGGTATCAAGCTTGTAGAGCTTGTTGATGGTGTTTGCCGGGGATGTGTAGAGCTCATCAATGGATGAGTCTATGCAGTCAATGATATGTTGGGCTTGTTACTTCTTCTTTCTTATCTCCACTCAATCATATTAGGGTATCAAGCTTGTAGAGCTTGTTGATGGTGTTTGCCGGGGATGAGTAGAGCTCATCAATGGATGAGTCTATACAGTCAATGATATGTTGGGCTTGTTACTTCTTCTTTCTTATCTCCACTCAATCATATTAGGGTATCAAGCTTGTAGAGCTTGTTGATGGTGTTTGCCGGGGATGAGTAGAGCTCATCAATGGATGAGTCTATACAGTCAATGATATGTTGGGCTTGTTACTTCTTCTTTCTTATCTCCACTCAATCATATTAGGGTATCAAGCTTGTAGAGCTTGTTGATGGTGTTTGCCGGGGATGTGTAGAGCCATCAATGGATGAGTCTATACAGTCAATGATATGTTGGGCTTGTTACTTCTTCTTTCTTATCTCCACTCAATCATATTAGGGTATCAAGCTTGTAGAGCTTGTTGATGGTGTTTGCCGGGGATGTGTAGAGCTCATCAATGGATGAGTCTATGCAGTCAATGATATGTTGGGCTTGTTACTTCTTCTTTCTTATCTCCACTCAATCATATTAGGGTATCAAGCTTGTAGAGCTTGTTGATGGTGTTTGCCGGGGATGAGTAGAGCTCATCAATGGATGAGTCTATACAGTCAATGATATGTTGGGCTTGTTACTTCTTCTTTCTTATCTCCACTCAATCATATTAGGGTATCAAGCTTGTAGAGCTTGTTGATGGTGTTTGCCGGGGATGAGTAGAGCTCATCAATGGATGAGTCTATACAGTCAATGATATGTTGGGCTTGTTACTTCTTTTTTCTTATCTCCACTCAATCATATTAGGGTATCAAGCTTGTAGAGCTTGTTGATGGTGTTTGCCGGGGATGTGTAGAGCTCATCAATGGATGAGTCTATGCAGTCAATGATATGTTGGGCTTGTTACTTCTTCTTTCTTATCTCCACTCAATCATATTAGGGTATCAAGCTTGTAGAGCTTGTTGATGGTGTTTGCCGGGGATGAGTAGAGCTCATCAATGGATGAGTCTATACAGTCAATGATATGTTGGGCTTGTTACTTCTTCTTTCTTATCTCCACTCAATCATATTAGGGTATCAAGCTTGTAGAGCTTGTTGATGGTGTTTGCCGGGGATGTGTAGAGCTCATCAATGGATGAGTCTATGCAGTCAATGATATGTTGGGCTTGTTACTTCTTCTTTCTTATCTCCACTCAATCATATTAGGGTATCAAGCTTGTAGAGCTTGTTGATGGTGTTTGCCGGGGATGAGTAGAGATCATCAATGGATGAGTCTATACAGTCAATGATATGTTGGGCTTGTTACTTCTTCTTTCTTATCTCCACTCAATCATATTAGGGTATCAAGCTTGTAGAGCTAGTTGATGGTGTTTGCCGGGGATGAGTAGAGCTCATCAATGGATGAGTCTATACAGTCAATGATATGTTGGGCTTGTTACTTCTTCTTTCTTATCTCCACTCAATCATATTAGGGTATCAAGCTTGTAGAGTTTGTTGATGGTGTTTGCCAGCTCATCAATGGATGTTCGGTATTGGATATTTAACATCTTCGATAAATGGATTTAAGGTTATCTTAAAGTTTGCACAAATTCTAATTTTGCCGTTTTTCTTAGGGACGCATACTAGCGGTGAAGCTATTGGGCTATATCCACTACATTTTCAATAATATCATTATTCAATAAAAATAATAGTTCTTCTTCAATTAAATTCCTAATAGCATAGGGAGCAGGTCTAAATTTATAAAATTTTGGCGCAAAATTATTTTTTACATTAATGTGTACGGAAATATATTTTATTGGCAAGACTATATTTTCGAAAAGTTTATAATATTTATTAAAAATTAAATTAGTATCAAAATTATTATTTTATTGGACATTAAAATTTGTACCATATCAAAAAATATTATCCAGTCTTTTCCATGAGAAATTTATTATTTTTAATATCGGTTTCTATTAAGTTTAAATGGCTTATTTTATTTTTAAATCTTACTTCTACTTTACATTCTCCAATAGAGGAAATGCCCTTTCCTTGATAATCAGTTAAATAACATTTAGACGGAAACAATTTAATATGTTCAAAATATTTTAAAAATAGATCTTTTGACATAGTTGTTAAAGCCGCACCAGTGTCAATTTCTGCTAAGAATTTTATGTCGAAGACATACAAAATACTCTCAAATTTATTAGTCAGATATTCTATATTATTGATGGACTCACCATTCTTTCTTGAAAATGATTCTCCGTGTGCAGACGCTTCACTAGATGTACCTCTCTTTCTTGGTTGAAAATATCTATTCTTAGACTTTGAATGACATACAGTCGATATATGTCCCAATTGTTTACAAGAATAGCAGAAAGAATTTTTTAAAAAACATTTGTCCGAATGATGATTCATCTTTCCACAATGTTTGCACTTAGAATGTAATTTGTTTATTTCTTTAGTTTCAGCATAAGACTTCATTATCAGCACATTACAATATACCGTTTCTATTGTGGTAGCCATATTTACTGCCATATTAAAAGTGAGCTCAGGCTCTTGCAGTAATCTTTTCAAAATAACTTGACTAGAAACTCCTGAAACGAACTTATCCCTTAGTTGTTCTTCAAAATTTAAGCCAAATTTACACCTATTAGCCTGTTTTTTTAATTTAAGGACATAATCTTCTATTTTTTCGCCATGTTCCTGAACCAATTGGCTGAATTCATATCTTTCAAAAATGATATTTAGCTTCGGTGTAAAATGAACAATTAAAACACTCACAATTTCTTCGAATTCTAATGCACAAACATCTCTAGGTGCGATCAATTCTTTTAGAAAACTATAAGTATTTGCTCCAATAGACATAATAAAAAAGGGAACAATCTTCTTACCTTCGATTTCATTCACAAAGATGTATTGTTTGAATCATTGAATATAATTTTCAAAAGGTTCTTCTTTCATTATACAGCCGAACCTCTTTAATTCAACACCCCAAGGGATCAGAGCTTTCAGTTGAATTAAAGGAAGTGTTGAATTAAAGTCAGATGATTAGGTAATCATTTAACTCGCTAATATAATATATTTTTAAAATAGCCTTGTAATATAAATTAATGATATTAATTGAAACCATTGTGTGTTTTTATTTTATTTCATGTTTAACTTTTAGTATCAGTGACAAAATGGCATTAATACATATTTTAGAAACATAAATAATTGTAACAAATAAATTTACTGGTAATGTGTTTCTTTTCAGTAATATAATCAAATATTAACACTACAGACATTAAAATATTAAATATATTAAATAATATTTTATTCTAATTGAAAAATATAGCAGTGGAAAGGAAATAAAAATGGTGAATAAAAAGAAAATTTTAAAATATTATTTAAAAATAATCATGAAGATCTTTTAAAAAATTCCTTTATAGATGTCTGTTTTTGCGCTGAAATCCTATACAGGATGTATTCCAGATGACATTTTCAAAAAACATGCATGTCTTTCTTCCTCTGAAATGTCTTTTAATAAATAAATTTTAATGTATTAAAGACATCCACTGCTGCTGCAGGTGTTATTGATTTTGTGTTTAAATCTTTTATAATAACACAGAAATGGAATATTGAAATAAAATGCTATCATAATCATTGTGGCTACATTTTATAAAGATTTATTTATTTAAAAGGAAATTATTTGCAAATATCAAAATAACTAAAATATTTTAATGCTGAAATATAAAAATAAAATATTATTGTTAATTAGCGCATGATGCCTAAATCCCAACGTAGAAAAAAAAAAACAATAACACTCGCGACATTGCGCAATGACACTGCAAAGTGAAACTTAAACTAACCAGGAACCAAAGTGCGCGCGCACGATCCTATCGGCGCCCGCCGTAATAGCCTTTTAGCGGAAAGTTGTAAGTAAAAAACATTCAACTGTCGAAATTCGAATTTTAAAATGGTCAAATTATCGGAAGTGTCGTATTATCGATATGTCGAATTACGGTTTGTTATTTGATAGGCCGATGGTCGGGACATCAGAACATGGTCGAATTATCGCCGAGGGTCGAATTTGGGTGTGTCGAATTGACGAGGTTATACTGTATATATTAATTAAATATTTTTTAAATATTGATTTCAATCATTATTTAGCGCTTATTTCATAAAGTTACATAAGTGGGTTGAATCTACCCAACCCGTCCAGTTACGTAAGAAAAATCCACCCGTCCAGTTAAGGGTTAATTAGCGCGCAATTCCTAAATTCCTGCGTAAAAAAATAAACAACACTCGCGACATTGCGCAACGGCACTGCAGAGGGAAACTTAAACTAACAGAAACCCAAAGTGCGCAGGCGCGATCCCATCGGCGTCCGCCGTCGTCGCCGTTTGCCGCCGCCGTAATACCTTTTTAGCGGTAAAGTTGTATGTAAAAAAACATTCAACTGTCGAAATTGGAATTTGAAAATGGTCGAAATATCAAAACTGTCATATTATCGATACTGTCGAATTACGGTTTGTTATTTAATAGGCCGGAGGTCGGGACATCAGAATATGGTCGAATTATGGTAGAGTGTTAAATTTGCGTGTGTCGAATTAACGAGGTTATACTGTATATAATTCCTCCATTTTATACCAGTTTGTTATTAGTATAAGCTTTAAAAACACAAAATTAAATTAAAATTTAAATAAAACATTAACACTTCTCTAATAAGGCACAATTTGGATTATAGATTATAAAACACAAAGTAATGGTATTCAGTATTTATGTCTGATGATGGTAACAACGCTGTTACCAAAATGTCACATACTATTTATTTGCTTGGATTTGGTTTTATATATTACACCTTGTGTTTATAATCACCTCTCTTCTTGAGAGAAGATAGTGAAAAGGCTTTTTCTTTCTTCACCTTAGCTTGTTTTTAATTATTAGAAAATTATTATCATGGTTCTGTCTTTGCTCTTTTCTATAAACTTCTCTCTTTGCTTATTCCTTTTTCTACCCATGGTTTGAAGTGTTTTCAAAACATATATGGTCTCTTCTTCTTTCTTATCTCCACTCAATCATATTAGGGTATCAAGTTGTGACCCTTGATGGTGTCTGTTTGACAACCATCATGACTGGGTGAGGTAGTATGCATCTGTCTTTGTCATTAAGACTGGGAGCACTACTCAGTGGCAGGCCGACTTAGCTCCAAAAGAAATGGTCTATATATGGTCTGAAGTTGTAAATGGCCCATGTCATGACCAAGCATTCCCCTTTCTCTGTGGTATACTTTGTTTCTGCAGTCTTAAGAGTTCTTGATGCATAGGTGATTGACTTTTATTTTCCTTCTTCTAATAGGGTCACTGATGTCATATCCACTTGCATGTAGATGTGTCTTCTTTAAATTAGCCAAGCTCTGTGGAACCATAGTTATTGCTGATTTTTAAAACTTGGAATGATTTATCTTGTTTCTAAACCAAAGGAACTTACGTATATTGTTTCTCAAAGATGTGTTTTTGTACTGGGAAAAGGTTTTGTTCAATTTACAAAACATAAAGAGCTTTTAATATGAACACAATCCCATAGGACTTCTTATTTCAACTATGTTTTTTTAGTCAGGATATTTGTTATGGCTTTATTTTATTGGGATTAGTATTATTGCAACTTTCTTCAACCAAATGTTCTTACACTTTTTCCTTAACGGATTTTCCTTAACCCAAAACAGAACTTTTCATTATTGGTTCACAAGTCTGCATGCTGTATACATTTAAATACTTTTTTAAGAAGTTATAAACACAAGGTAATAAAACCATTTCTAAATAAATAAATAGTGTGTGATGCTTCAGTAACAGCGCTGTTACTGGAACGTCACAACACTGTTTTTTTTATTTGGATTTGGTTTTATTACCTTGTGTTTATAATCTACTAGCCGAATGGCCCGGGCAACGCCCGGGTTTTACCCGATTAAATGCTTTTATTCAAATACTATTCATTATAATTATAAATTGGCGCCGTGGATGTCATTCTTGTATAATATATAAATGAGTTTTAAAAAATGCATCGGCCGGGAATCGAACCCGGGCCGCCCGCGTGGCAGGCGAGCATTCTACCACTGAACCACCGATGGTTATGAGAAATGGCCATATTTGGGTATTTATTCCATTCACAAAAGCAAACGGTGACAGAATTGATTAAGAAAGAATTGATTATGACGCTGATAACTGTATATATAATAATCCAAATTGTGCCTTCAAAGAATGTAACATAAACAAATTGCTGTTTTAGTCCAGCCAGCAGAAACATGAGATAACCAAATCCAAATAAATAAATTGTACATGGCATTTTGGTATTAGCATTGATACCAAAATGTCATACACAGCTTAATTACAGTAAAACCCTTACCCCAATGGGACAGAGCTTTTGGTTTCCTATAGCCACGGTTCACTATAGCCACAGTTTGGGCATTTTTTTTTTTAATTTTCAAAATTTTTAGGCTGTATAATTAAAGGACAGCCATACACACAGGAAGAGGCTGCGTCTTAATAGTGGTCACTTTGTTTTAATTCCCTTAATTGACCAATTTCCTTACAATAATACTGAATAATAAAAGAAATTATTTGATGATAGGTTCTTCTTATCATTAGCATACATGTGCCTCTTTGTCTAATTTAAAAATTAAGACAAATCCTAGTTAAAGTTTTATTAATTATATATAGATATAAAATGATTTAAAAACATCTTTATCACATTATATAATACATTGTTTACTTGGAAAAATGGCTCTAATACCTTGTTGCTTCAAAGCACTCTTCAAGCATTGCCCCTTTCAAATAAAGTTAATGTGTTTTTCTTCCATTTCATGCTCTTCTTAAGTTTAGATTTCCTTTTGTTTTGAGCCTGTCATGCAAACCATTGCTGGCTTTAAAATCGTTATAATTCATAGCATAAAAAATATTTTTTTTTGCGTCACGGCCCTGTTTATTTGGACTTTTTTTTTTTTAGCCCTAACACGTATGATCGCGATAAAAGTTGAGGTTGATTCCTCTTTGTAACAATTTTTAATAGCCTTATTTTTATCTCTTATAAAAGTTATAATTTTCTTATTTTAACATGTTCTGTAATTTTCCTGTGTTTCTTTGAAAAGTTTGGAAATTGCCTTTTTTTTCCCTTTAATAATAACGTTTTTGTTTTAGAATGCCTTTTTTTCCTTATTTTGGAAGCCATTTGCATTTTTCAAATCTGATGGATGCAAAGATATTCTATTTAATAAAAAGTATGATGTGTAAAAATGTATACAACATACAGCAAAAATAGAATGTAAATCAAAACAAACAATGCTGCTAAATTTATTGTTTTGAAATCGCGATCCGTGAGCTGAAACATGCTCAAAATTTTGTTTTAAAATTTTTTAAAATACAATTTTAAGTTCATAACGAAAAGCATAATATTTTAAATAGATTTTATTATTTTGGGACCTAAAATAGGTTCATTATAGGGGTAGTTTGTTATTCAAAAAAATCGCAAAGTTCGTTATAACGATGGTATTTTCAATGCAATGGAATTGGGAATCGCCGAATGTTCATTATAAGGGAAAGTTTGCTATATCCAGGGTTCGTATTAGCGAGGTTTTACTGTATTTATGTTTGATGATGTTACCTCTCTCTTATGTTTATAATCTACAATCCAAACTGTACCTTACTGTCAGCAGATTTGTCCATTAGCCTTTCAAATGTGGCCAGTGCATTACATAGGCCAAACACCATCATGGGTGATGAAAGCTGTCTTCTACCTCATCTATTTCTATCTTCTAGTATCCTGTTTGTGAATCCTTGCTGGGAAAGTATTTAGCTGCCATTGAACTATCCAAAACATCATTTCTTGGTAAAGGATGCCCATTCTTCTAATGACTTCTTTTAAGCTCTCAATGGTCCACACATAAACCTTTAAGACCCATCTTTCTATTTAAACAAAACCACTGATTTAAGCAAAAAGAGCATCTCTTGATGTCTTGTATCAGCTGTAATAATAAATATAAACTAATCATTAATTTTTAATTATTCTACAATTGGTCAAATATCTTTTCTTGATAATGCACGATTTGGATTATCTATATATATATAAAATTGAATATCTGTCTGTGTGTACTCTATAGATTCAAAAACCATACATCCAATCGCCGTGAAATTTTGGGATATTATTAGGTATATCCCCGGGAAGGTTTTTGAAAAATAATTTCTTGAATATCCTTAGAATTATTTGCAGATTTGTAGATTTAACTCGCAAGCAGCGCCCCCATTGCGACGATGATAAGTTTTTTTTTTATCTATAAGTTTTATTATCACTAAGTTTATTATATTAAAGATTATTTATCAAAAGTAAGATTTTCTATTAATTAATTGCGCACAAGTCAAAGTTAGTTTTATCATTTATCTACAACATATATATTGGGAGAATAGATAAAATGATGATTTTGTAATGTAGAAAATTAGGAAAGACAAAATTCAGGATGACACGGCAATTTATTTGAGACAAGAATAATGATAAAATTCCAAAGCAAGATACTATTCCTTTAACTTCCAATTACCGAGGGAACCAATTAATATTGATTTTATTCAACTTATTGAGTATTTTTCAAGGGACCGGGAAAAAAATGTTCACTTTATCGAGATATTCAAATTTACGAGTTTCAAATTATCAAAATATATCTTTTTTTTTTTTTATAAGTTTATAGAGAAATGTTTTAACAAATGTTCGTTAGACAAACCTTTACTCGGGTAAAACCCGGGCGAAGCCGGGTACATCCGCTAGTAGATTATAAACACAAGGTAATAAGACCAAATCCAAATAAATAAATAGTGTGTATATTATGTGTATTATTTATTTATTTGAATTTTGATCTTATTACCTTGTATCTTTTCTTGATTAATCAAGAATTAAAACTCAACAATTAGTTTATATTTATTCCGACGTTGCTGCAAGCCATCATCAACTCTAAATTTCACAATCAGAAGAATTCTTAATCTATCCACCCCAGTACAATATTTCATGCACACACACTGTACCATTTACCACAAAACCACTAGAGTTGACCAAGTACATTTGGACAGTTGTTTGATTCCCAGTTTTATTATCTTTGTCCACGTCTCTTTTGTAAAGTTTGTTTTTAACTGCCAGCATCCAAAATGGCCATTGTTTAATAGGCTGCCTGTCTATGGTGATGGTTTTATTTATCATTTTCTATCAAAATTGAATAGCCTCTGGCTACTTTTCTAGACATTCCATAATAATAAAGCACAATTTGGATTATAGATTATAATACATTTTATTCTTTTGTCTGATGATGGTGACAATGCTGTTGCCGAAACATCACACACTAATAAATTATTTGAATTAGGTTATATTTTCTTGTATAGACATCCTATAATATAATAGAACCTCTCTCCTATAACCCCTCTCACCTAGTTGCAGAGCCAAAATATCCTTTAGAGAGAGATGTTCTCTAACCAGATGGTAATGTTTTGGTGATGAAAACTGTGCATAGAGATATCCAATCATGGAGCTCAATTTTTGTACCTTGCTCAATCTCTTATCTCTTTAGGGATAAGAAATGGAGGATTTCATTGTTTTGTTCAGCCACACAGTACTGTAAGTTTCTCTATTACTCCCAAGTATCCTATAAACATGCCACAGCAGGAATCTTTTTATTCTCTAAAGTTTGTATAGGTAATCCTGATAAGTCACAATTTGGATTATAGATTATAAACACAAGGTAATAAGACCAAATCCAAATAAATAAATAGTGTGTGACATTTCGGCAACAACATTGTTACCTTACCAAAGCGTCACACTATTTACAGTTGAACCTCTTTAATTCAACACCCCAAGGGATCAGAGCTTTCGGTTGAATTAAAGGAAGTGTTGAATTAAAGTTATATGATTAGCTAATCACCAACTTGCTAAAATAATATTTTTAAAAAAGAGCTTTGTAATATAAATTAATGGTATTAATTGAAACCATTGTGTGTGTATTTATTTTTTATTTTAATGATTAACTTTTAGTATCAGGGACAAAATGGCATTAATATATTTTCAAAACATAAATAAATAATTACAAATAATATTTATTCTAATTGAAAAATATAGCAGTTGAAAGGAAATAAATATGGAAAATAAAAAAAGAATTTAATAATATTAATTTTTAAAAATCATGAATTTATTTTTAAAAAATTCCTTTATAGATGTCATTTTTGCACTGAAATCCTATTCAGGATGTATTCCAGAGATGGTCTATTTTTAAAAGACATGCATGTCTTTCTTCCTCTGAAATGCCTAAATTCCAGGGTAAAAAAAAAAATATATAACACTCGTGACATTGCGCAACAGCACTGCAAAGTGAAACTTAAACAAACCAGAAACCAAAAGTGCGCAGACGCGATCCAATCAGCACAAGCCGATCGTCGCCGCTTGCAGCCGCTTTAATACCTTTTTAGCGGTAAAGTTGTATGTAAAAAAATATTCAACTGTCAAAATTCAAATTTTAAAATGGTCGAACTATCGGAACTGTCGTATTATTGATATTGTCGAATTACGGTTTCTTATTTGATAGGCCGGAGGTCGGGACCTCAGAAAATGGTTCAATTAACGTAGAGTGTCGAATTGACGTGTGTCAAAATAATGAGGTTATACTGTATTTATTTGGATTTGGTCTTATCACCTTGTCATCTTTAATCCAAATTGTATCTAATCATATACCTCATCAAAGGATAGTTGAAAATAAAAAAAGTTGTTAGACTGACAAAGAAACAAAAATATTGATTGTGTTACCTGAGCCTGTTTCTCTTTATGTATTTCAATTTGTCCAGGGAGGAGATTGAAACAATATTAGAGTGCTATTGTATATTTTTATTTTTGATGTAGGGGGTCGGTGGAAGGCTGGTTAAGCCGTTTGGTTTTCGACCACTACGACCCGGGTTCGATCCCCGCATTGGACACTTTTCTGTTTAAAAAAAAAAAATTAAAATGCTCCAATGGCCCCCCGATTCTTGCAAAAGTCCAACCCCACCAGCGAGTGCAAGCAACCAAACGGGGCTCTGGCACATTTGTAAGTGCGAAGTCGAACTGCTTTCACATGTGTAGACATGTGGTGCGCTTACAGTAAAAAAGCAGTCGCTAACTACCCACCATGATTATCATGGCCTGTACCACGTGTACTAGGGATAAGCAAAAATATATATATATATATATATATTTGATGTGAAATTTGGTATACTGAGATTGCTTCCAGAGGTTGCAGAGATAAACTTTGCCCTTCATTAAACACAAGGTAATAAGACCAAATCCAAATAAATAAATTGTGTGTGTTGGCGCAGTCGACAGGATTTAGATTTGGTCTTATTACCTTGTGTTTATAATCTATAATCCAAATTGTTTCTTATCTGTCCTTCACCAAGTTGTTAGCCTTCAACACACATTTGTTAAACAGGCTCCCTTCTTTCTTCTAGTTGGATTTTTTTAAAAAGCTTCACAAATATGAGATAGAGATTTAGATTCCAAAATATTTTATTGATCCCAAAACAAAGTGTGAATGGTAGAATATACAGTAGGACCTCCATGAGAAGACACTAGACTAGAGGATACCTCTCTACAAAGGACAGTTTTCATTTGCAAAATTACCATTTTTACTATTTAGCAACTCTCCATTAAAAGGACACTTTGGCTCTGCAATTAGATGTCCTTTACAGGGAGGTTTTACTGTAATAACAAAAACAAAAAAATCACTTATCTACATTCAAAGAAGTTCACCTATCAATGAAAAGACCTCCTTCATGCAATCTGGGGGTCCTCATGGGTATCTCTGATTTCAGAGTCAGGAAGAACTTGAAGAGTTTTGAATTAGATGTGATAGCAATGTCACAGTCTTGAAGGCCAGACCCAATGATCCATCTCTGCATGTCTTGAGGTCGCTGTAAGTGATTGAAGACTTCCCAGAGAGAGGTCTGACAGCAGAGCAGCACCAGTACCTATGGGCCAAGTTGTCACAGTCCTAGGTAGATGAGGCACTGCATGCAAGGTCAGGCATACAGCCACATCCACACCTCAAGAAGCAGGGTCATTGGAAGGTTGCCCAGCTGGTACCAGATGGAAGAGAGAGAGAGATTTTTAGATTTTAAAATACAAGTGATAAGGCACAATTTGGATTATAGATTATAAAACAAGATAATAAGACCAAATAAATAAATAGTGTGTGATGTTTCGACAAAAGCATTGTTACTGAAAGGTCACACACTATTTATTTATTTGTATTTGGTCTTATTACCTTGTGTTGATAATCTATATTCCAAATTAGGAGCCTTATCTTAGATTTCAAAATGTTTATTGACTCGAAACAAAGTCAATGGTAGAAATAATATATATTGGGAGTACAAATAAGTTTTGAGGGATTTGCAAAAGAAGCCACAACGAATTTTATATAAATAGCATCGGACCTTGTAAGGTTTCATGTTAAGGCTTCATCATTTCCCCAAAAAAATGAGAAGAAGTCTTTTCACTTAAGTGTAAGGAACTTTTTTTTGGGTGCTCTAACCATGTCAACCTTTTTGCCAACAAAACACAATTTGCGGGAAGCGCTGTTTTTTTGTTTTAATTTGAAGAAAAGTGCAACTGATGGACATCGATTGCTGTGTGAGGCATATGGTAAACATGCTCTATCAATAAAATCATGTGAGTACTGGTTTCGGCGTTTCAAAAGTGGCGATTTTGACACCAGAGACAAAGAACGCGGAGGGAGGCCAATAAAGTTCGAAGACGCTGAGTTGGAGGCATTATTGGACGAAGATTCAAGCCAAACTCAAGAGGAGCTCGCTGAAACCTTGGGAGTGACTCAACAAGCGATTTCGAACCGTCTCAAGGTCATGGGTATGGTGCAAAAACAAGGAAATTGGGTTCCATATGAACTCAAGCCAGAAAACATCGAGCGCCGTATTTGCACGTGCGAACTACTGCTCAAAAGACAAAATCGGAAGGGTTTTTTGCATCGAATCGTGACGGGGGACGAAAAGTGGATTCACTACGACAACCCAAAGCGCAGAAAATCGTCGGTTAAGCCCGGTCATGCATCAACTTCAACGGCCAAACCGAATATTCATGGCAAGAAGCTAATGCTGTGCATCTGGTGGGATCAGCTCGGAGTGATCTACTATGAGCTACTTCAGCCTAACAAAACTATCACTGGAGAACGTTACCAACAACAATTGATGCGATTAAGCCGAGCATTGAAGATTAAACGCCCACTATATGCCAAAAGACATGACAAGGTGATCTATCAGCACGACAACGCTCGGCCACATGTTGCAAAAGTTGTCAAGGAGACTTTGGAGGCGCTTCAATGGGATGTCCTACCCCACCCGCTGTATTCACCAGACATTGCTCCTTCAGACTACCACATGTTCCGTTCGATGACACATGGCCTGGCCGAGCAGCACTTCACTTCTTACGAAGAGGCGAAAAATTGGGTCAATGTTTGGATCGCCTCAAAAGACGAGGAATTTTTTCGACACGGAATCCGTATGCTGCCTGAAAGATGGGAAAAAGTCGTAGCTAAAGATGGACAATACTTTGAATGAAATATATTGTACTGATTTCTCTGAATAAAGCTTCGAATTTATAAAAAAAAAATCCCTCAAAACTTATTTGTACTCCTAATACAATAGAACCTCCCTGTAAAGGACACCTAATTGCAGAGCTAGTGTCCTCTTACCGGAGAGTTGCTAAATAGTAAAAATGATAATTTTACAAATGAAAACTGTCCTTTGTAGAGATGTGTCCTCTAGCACGAGTATCCTCTCATGGAGGTTTTACTGTATATAGTTGGGGCATTATAGCTTTATATGAGATATATTGGGGAATATTTCAGGGTTGTTATAAAGCAATGTTTCCCCCCAATTTGTTACAGCAATGTTCTGTGAGAGAGCCATGTGGTGTGTGTGTAGAATATATGGAGAACATCCGGAAGCTGAGGTATGATGTTTCAGAGTCCCTGCGGGAGTTGGAGAAAACTCGGAAAGACATTGAGGGACATTTTGAAGAGCTTGTATCAGAGGTAAGTACCATTTTATGTTGTATTGGATAGTTGAACACACTTTTATTCTTCTTTCTTATCTCCACTCAATCATACTTGATACCCTAATGGAGATAAGAAAGAAGAAGAAGAGAGGAATAAAGTACAAGCGCTTTAACGTAACTGGCAAATAACCTATATGGAGTCGTGCATAAACAGAAGGGAGTCAACACAGTTGGCCAGATGGAAATCTGGTCACCTGCACCCTCTATTCTATGAAGAGGGAGCCAAAAGCTTCCCCATGTGCACTAGGTGCAAAACCGAAGAGGCCACTCCTCAAAATATACTAAATTGTATTGGAAAGGACAAAGGATCCCTGTACAGAGAACCAAGAAGAGTTCTTGAACTTCTTTATGAGCACAACCTCCAAGATCTTGTCTAATTTAGACTAATAAAAGGATAAGAAAAAAAAAAAAAAGGGTATCAAGTTGTGACCCTTGATGGTGTCTGTTTGACAACAACCATTTTATTCCTCTAATTTTTACCAAGAATGTTGATTTAGGCAGGATAGTTATACGAGGGTGCAGAATTTTTACTCAGCAAGTACCATGTGTCTATAAATGTAAAAAAAAAAAATCAAAAATAGAAAAAAAAAGTTAGGTGTTGATATTAAAAATTTTAAAAAGAGGTATATCTTGACCTCTCACATGAACATTTTAGATGGCAGAGTGCTATCTAGTGTAACAAAAATAAACTAAATGTTTATTTAACCTGTTCTGTGATATTTGACTAACCCAATCTCTTGATAAATCAAGAAAAGCCAATTACATATGTATTCCAGGCTTTGTCAGCCTGGTGCAATCTTCCACTAGATGGCCATCTAAAATGCTTATGTAGGTGGTCAGGATGTGCCTCTTTTTTGATAAGACACAATTTGGATTAAAACTCCATATATAACAAGAATAATGTGGTCAGGATGGATATCATACTCGTGGTATATTACGAAGGTACTGATAGCCTGAACCCTACTTACGCCTGAAGACAAGATTCTTCTCGACAAATTCTTCGACATTATCATCAAACATGTTCCGAACATGAACTCCCTAAATGGCAGGGATCTGTCTAGATTCAAGGCGGCTTTAAGCTCCTGATCCGGACGTGCCCTCGGAGAGGGCTACGTCAATTGTATATATCTCTCTTCATTCCTACCATTATTATTACCTTATAACTCCCTTTGAGTGTAAAGATTGACGAGATGTCAATAAAGTTGTTTAATTGTCAATTATCACAATTTGGATTAAAGATTATAAACACAAGGTAATAAGACCAAATCCAAATAAATAAATAGTGTGTGACGTTTCAGCATTGTTACCATCTTCAGACAAAAGTACTCAGTTACTCAGCCCTTCAATTCAGTACTTTTGTCTGAAGATGGTAACAACGCTGTTACCAAAACGTCACACACTATTTATTTATTTGGATTTGGTCTTATTACCTTGTGCCTCTTTTTTGTTTTTAATGTCTTTAAATGTAGAAAGCTTTTTAACATTTCATCCATCAGTACTTGGTCATTGATAATTACTTTCTCATGTTTTTGTATCATTTTTTCTACCGGAATGTCAAATGTGAAATTAGGAATTCTAATCATTATTAGCTCTTAATTTTTGAAGACAATTTTTTTCAACCACTAAATTAAAGGATGAAGAATATATATTGGGAGGGCTTGGCTCATCAGCAGTGAACCCTCCTAAAAACTAGCATTAATCTTCTTCTTTCAGCATTATAATAGTCTTCTTCTTCTTCTTTCTTATCTCCACACTGGGTGAAGTAGAATGTGTCTGCCTTTGTCATTAAGACTGGGAGCACTACTCAGTGACTTAGCTCCAAAAGAAATGTCCGCCTCTGACATGAGGAACAGACACCATGTGCACAGCCGCTCCTAACATGGAGTATAAACTCTGCTCATTCTGTATCCCTGGATTAGAAGCCCTTACATGGTATTTTAATAATGATTATAATTGATATTTTCACAGATAGAGAGAGATGGCGCTTTATTTTAAAAAATGTTCATATGTAGAATACTTATCTGGTCTTGTAACCCTTTACAGTTGTATCACAGTTTATAAGAATAGAAAGTTGATGTTGCAGGCCAAACTCAACAGCATCAATAATATCTTTGACGAATCTGCCAACGGCCCAAAGTACTACAAAAATCTACTGGCCACAAAGGAACATATCCAGAGACTACAGCACAAATTTGACAGAGTGAAACACTACCTTATTAATGAGGATGACATTTCAGAAGAAAGTGTTCCTGAGGAGCTTCCCCTCATCAGCACCACTCCAGCCGTGGATTTCAACATTCCCATTGCATCAGAGCTCACTCACTTCAAGTCATTCTCAGACTTCTGGGTGGAGCATGGGGACGAGGAACTCCAGGCCCTCTCCCTCTTGTTGGAGTAAGTGCCTACTTAGCTTCACAATTTGTCACTTCAATTCTTATTGTTTCTCTTTTCAAACTTTAGTCTTCTTCTTTCTTATCTCCACTCAATCATATTAGGGTATCAATCTTGTAGAGCTTGACAACCATCATGACTGGGTGAAGTAGAATGTGTCTGCCTTTGTAATTAAGACTGGGAGCACTACTCAGTGGCAGGCCAACTTAGCTCCAAAAGAAATGGCCGTCTCTGACATGAGGAACAGATGCCATGTGCAGCCACTCCTAACATGGAGTACAAACGCTGCTCATCCTGTATCCCTGGATTAGGAACTTTAGTAGTACACTAGAACTACCTCTCTGTAAAGGACACCTAATTAGAGGAGCCAAAGTGTCCTTTAGGGAGATCTGTCCAGAGAGTTTCTAAGTACAGTGTACTCCGCTTATAACGAAGTCGCATTATCCATGACAATCACTTTGTTATATCCGAAGTTTGTTATATCCGCAGTTGGAAAAAAAAAATGTTTTGTACCAATAATTTTATTTACTATTCAACTCAAAAGAGCAACACAAAGATCAATAACAACCTCATCAGGTGTTTTTGGAGAAGTAGTTTGTGATTTTCTTTTGACATTTAGAAGTCAGTAACAAGTGCTGAACACTCTTTTCGATGTTGTCCAAGTCTGACAGATGCCTATGAAGAGACATGGACTCATCCTGACATTGAAGAAACAATCGCAGGTTTATGGTGCTGAGCGACGACTGTGGGATATTATGTTTCTGGGCAACATCTGTCTTTTTCTTCTTCTCTACTTCAATCTCTCTTAGGATTTGCAGCTTGACTGACAGAGATAGTGAGTTTCTTGTTTGTTTTCATTCTCCTGCCATGGTAAACGTTAATAAAATATAAGCGTTTATTAAACAATTTAATTTTGTTTAAATAATGTAAAAAAAAATACTTATAATATGTTTGCATATTTTAAAATTGTATATTATTAACTTATTTGTTGTGTATCATTAAATTTGTGTCATTCACACGTTGTAATTTGATATATATTATGCATAATATATTAGTCAATTATAATGGTAAATGAGAAAACTTCGTTATAAACGGATAAAATAAAAATTTATACATGCAAATCACTTCGTTATAAGCGAAAATTCTTTATATCCGACTTCGCAATATCCAGAGTTCTTTTAATGGTTTAAGCCCTTCTTTTCTTTCGTGCAGACAATTTCATTCGCTATATGCGGAATTTCGCTATAACCGACTTTGTTATAAGCGGAGTACACTGTAGTAAAAATGGTAATTTTGCAAATGAAAACTGTCCTTTGTAGAGAGGTGTTATCTAGCGTGTGTCCTCTTATAAAAGTTCTACTGTAGTTGTGTGGAATGCTACACAAATTGCAAACTTCTGATCTCTTGTTCTACTCTATATTTGTCTTCTTTGACAACCATCATAACTGGTAAGTAAAGTAGAATGCATCTACTATTGTCATTAAGGCTGGGAGCACTACTCAGTGGCAGGCCACTGACTTAGCTTCAAAAGAAATGGCCACCTCTGACATGAGGAACAGACGCCATGTGCAGCCGCTCCTAACATGGAGTACAAAAGCTGATCATCCTGTATCCCTGGATTAGGAGCTCTTACAGGGTACTATCAGCCGGGCCAGCTGAACCCAGGTTTTTTAGCGAGCTTGTTACTGCTCCCCCTCCTCCTTTTTCATCCAGGCTTGGGACTGGCAAAGGCGGGTTTCCTCTGTGTCTGATAAGAGGGAACTACCTGATGCTAATATATTGGTGGATATGTCACCAAACATCACATTTGGTGATATTATTCTCTGGTTCCAATTATTAGATATCACCCTGTATAACCTATGGATGCGAGAGAACTGGGCTTTCAGAAAAGAAGAAAGAAAAACGAATTGAAGCTCTTGAAATGTGGACATTGAGAAAACTATTCAGAGATACTGCCATTGACAGATATATAAAAAGAGAAATATTTCATTCATAACTGAAATTAATCTTGTTAGATCCTTAGAATCCCAAATATGTAAACAAAGACTGACCTACTTCGGATATATAATCAGAGCAAGTGGTTTATAAAAGATATTGATGTTGGGGAAATAATTAAAGGAGATAAGAAGGAAGACGCCAATGAGCTGGCTAGAAGGGGTCAACTAAACTACCAGAAGGTCACTAGATGCGAGTGATGGTCACTAACAGATCAAATTGGAGAATATTTGTCTATATGGTCACCCAAAGTTGAACTCTACTTGATAGACACTAACAACAAGAAACATATAATGATATGGTACATGTGACAGGAATTTCAACATGCAACCTAAAGGAGAGCTGAGGCCTGGAGCCCTACGGAAGGGCAGTTACTGCATGGCAACTCTCCCCCCAGAGAACCTCTGGCACCGCGCCAGAGTGGACAGTCTGACAACTGGTAGGTTGTTGGGACACTTCTGGATGGTGAATATGAAAAGTACCTTGATAAAGCACAATTTGGATTATTACTATATATAGTCACGACTGTCTTTCCTCATCGGCCGCCTCTGTCACGGATAATATACAGTTATCATCGTCATGCGTTCTTAATTCTGTCACCGTTTGCTTTTGGTTCAGTGGTAGAATGCTCGCCTGCCACGCGGGCGCCCCGGGTTCGATTCCCGGCCGATGCATTTTTTTTTTTTACAATTTTTAAAACTCATTTATATATTATACAAGAATGACATCCATGGCGCCAATTTATAATTGTAACGATTAGTATTTGAATAAAAGCATTTAATCGGATAAACCCCGGGCGTTGCCCGGGTCATTCGGCTAGTAGATTATAAACACATTATTTCAACTGTAATGATTAAGCACAATTTGGATTATAGATTATAAACACATTGTTTCAACTGTAATGATTAAGCACAATTTGGATTATAGATTATAAACACATTGTGTTTCAACTTTAATGATTAAGCACAATTTGGATTATAGATTATAAACACATTGTTTCAACTGTAATGATTAAGCACAATTTGGATTATAGATTATAAACACATTGTTTCAACTTAAAAAACTAAAGAAAAAAATAAAAGATAAAAAGATCAGGTGTTGAAATCAATAATAAAAATGGCATATCCTGACCAGGAGCACATGTGCTTTACAGAAGCACATGCTGTCGAGCTTTGAACAAAGAATTTGAATCACTGGACGGCGTAACCAGCATAAAATAAAGTAAAACTATTGCAACTCAATGATTGTTGGGAAGAATGAAAATGTATTTGTAATTAATACAAAAATTATAGGTAAAGAATTATTTTAAAAGAGAGAGAGATAGTTTTGGGTCTCGACGCGAGTACGCGTCGACCACAACAACTTGATAACAAAGAGAACAAAGAGAGGGGTGAGGGAGGGCGGAAGTTGCATCATGGGCGTGACATCACCGCTCGCGCCGCGTGGGGGGAGGGGGGCGTCTTCTTCCACGGCTTTCTCACATTTTGAAGGCCTCCCTCTCAATATCTCCAAATAAAATGAGAATTGAAACACACAAAAAAGGCAGTGGATCTGCAACATACTCCCACCAATAATTATGGAGTAATTATTCTTCAGGATTCACTATGATCAATATCTGTCAGGCGGCTTAACGATTCTTCCTGATCTTGTGATAACAGGTGAATCTTTCCCTCGGATGCTCCGTTGCGATATACTTGGTGTGTCAAGATTTATCTTCTCTTTCTTTAGATCACGTCCTTTTCCGAAATCTTCTTTAGAATGGTTTTCGCTTGATTCAAGAATGAACAACCGTTGAACAGGTCGCAAAAAATTTCCACGCTTAGTTTTTATCATAGCGACTCTAACGATGCCATCTTTTCCCGGGTAGGTCTTCTCAATAACTCCGATTGGCCATTCTGTTCGCTTTTTGTTATCAACCTCCATGAGTACAACATCGCCTTCTTTAATTGACTTTGTCTTCTTTCTAGTATTTTGTCGCAGAAACCCTAAGTACTCTTTTCTAAATCTTTGTCGAATTGTCTCGCGTAACTTTTGTACTTTTCCATGACTTTCTTTGAGGAACTTAGAGTCAACAATGTCCGCTTCAGGTACAAATAAGCATGATGCGTTGTCACACATGAATTTGGCAGGTGTTATAGGTACCAAGCCAGATTCTTCACTGATCGCGGTCAAAGGTCTCGAATTCATTGCTGACTCCACTTCACATATCACAGTCTGTAGTTCTTCATATGAGACTGTTTTGTCTCCCAATACTTTTCGGATAAGTTGCTTCATGAGACCCACAAGGCGTTCCCACCATCCTCCCCAAAATGCTGGTGTTGGGGGGTTGAAATTCCACTTAATACGTTGTACGGTGGCATAACATAGGACATCATTCCAATTAACTTTCTTGAATAAGTTATTGCATCCGACAAAATTGAGGCCGTTTTCAGAGTACACAATGCTTGGTCTACCACGTCTTGCAACAAATCTTCGAAAAGTGTCAAGAAATCCTTCAGTAGACACTGTTTTTGTGAGCTCCAAATGTACAGCTCTGTACACAGCACAGGTGTATAACACTACCCATATTTTCTTTCCACCAGTCTCAGTCAAAGGTCCAGCTAGATCCACACCGATCACTCCAAATGCTGGTGTTGATCCGATCCTGGTTGCCGGAATCGGAATGCTCTCAGTCTGGAATCTCTTGGAATTGTAACGACGACACGTAGCACATGCAGAGATGATACTTCTTATGGTTCTTTTGCCTTTTAGAATCCAAAAACGATGTCTCACTAGTTGTTGAGTTGTTTGCATCCTGGCATGGGACATCATTTCGTGCTCCTTTCGAATCAAAAGCTTGACTACTTGGTTTTCACCTGGAAGAACTATTGGGCATCTTGTATCATAGTCGTCTTCTCCAAAATACAGTTGACTCTTGATTCGATATAGTCCATATTCATCTGTAAAAGCGTTGAGCTTGTTTATTCGCCTGTCATCTCTCCCAAAACTTATTAGTTGGATATGCCGTAATACTACCTTTTCGGCTTCTTCGAATTCTTCTACAGAGATTTCTTTTGACATCTTATCATGTTGTCGGGATCGCGATTCATCTGAGACGGTCTTCCTTTTAAAACGCAGTAAATAAGCGACAATCCATACTATACGATGATAATCTCCATACCTCTCAAGTTTGTCCATGAAATTATCTTTCGTGCTGTTGACGGCGATGTTTACCGTCTTCTTCAATTCCTTATTGATTTCTTCTTCATCAAAAATCGGATCAAATTGATTCCAGCTTGCTTCTTCTCCCCAGAGAAAAGAGGGTCCCTCCCAGCATTTATGCTCTATCAATTTCTTCACACTGCTCCCACGTGATGGAAGGTTAACTGGATTGTTTGCCCCTGACACATGATGCCAATTTTCTTTCTTCAAAATAGAACAGATTTCGGTGACTCTGTTTCTGACAAATGTTGCCCATGGTTTCTCAATTTGAATCCAACGAAGTGCAGTTGAGGAGTCCGTCCAAAACCAAATATTTGGCTCTGGTATTGCAATCGATTCCGATATAATCTTCATGATTTGCTTAGTCAATCTGGATCCGATGAGGCATGACATTAATTCTAATCTCGGAATAGTAAGTTTCTTTTTGGGTGCTACTCTTGCCTTTGATGCGATGAGTTGTACATTTACTTCTTTATTTTTCACTGTTCTTAAGTAAATGCAGGTTGCATAGACATCTTGACTCGCATCACAAAACACATGCAGTGATGCCTGTTCAAACCCTCTCTCATCACCCACCTTGGAATCCTGGCAGACAACAATTCGGGAATTTGACTCTGCCATTCTACAAACTTCTTCACAATGTCCTCTGGGACCAGCTGAGCCCATTTCAACTCAGACTTCCAACATTGTTGTAGGATGATCTTCGGTACTATGGTGAATGGAGAAAACAATCCAAGAGGGTCAAACACCGCATGGGCCTCTGATAGCATAATCCTCTTTGTCAATTTATGAGTCTGATTTTCTATTTCGGCATCATTCTCTTGATCCAATGACTTGTTGTTTGGAGTCATCATTAGCTTATCCGAAATTGTCAAAGTGTCATCAGCTGTGTCTCATTTTATACCTAACACAGAAATATTCTCACTGTTAACTATGCTGGGGCCTCCCATCTGCCACTCTCTTAGATTGAATCCTGCTGGGTTGAGCAGGTCAATAGACTGCTGTTGAAATACTTGTGCCTCTTCTAACGAAGTAACACTATTGACGCAGTTGTCCATGTACATACATTTTAGCAATGGGATTACTTCTCTTTCATATTGCTCCAAATGTAACTTCAATGTAGCAGCTAGGAGGAAAGGACTCGATGTTACTCCGAACACCACTCTCTTGTGTTGATAAATCCGAAGATTCTTTTGCTTGCCGTCCTCCCACCATAGAAATCTCAAAAATTGTCTGTCTTCTTTTGCCACTGATATTTGGAGGAAGGCCTTTTCTATGTCTGCTACTATGCCGATTTTATTGAGTCGAAATCTTAGCATGATATCTGAAATGAGCTCCAATAAGTTGGGTCACTTCGCCAAACAATCATTCAGAGACCATCCACCCTTTGTCTTACAGGAAGCATCAAAAACAGGTCGTACTGGTGTGCTGCTACCAGATTTCACTACTGCTCGGTGTGGTAGAAAGTATTCTAATGTATCATCTTGATCTGACTGGATTCTTTCGATGATCCCATTTTCCTCCCATTCTTCAAATATCTTGTTGTAATGGTGATAAAAGCCTCTTTTCTTTAGATCCTCTGTCATCTTCCGGAGTCTTTTCTCGGCATGGCTTTTATTTTCTTTCAGCTTCTGGGCTGGTTCTATCCATGGAAGGTGCACCTCGTATCTACCAGATTCCAATCGCTTTGTTTCAGTCCGAAACTTATCCATAATAGCCTGATTGTGTCATTAAAGATGTGATCAGCATACTGTTATGAACCTGGTTAGGAATTTTATCTGGGAATTTTCCTTCCGTTTTGCCTTGAACTACCCAACCTAGAAAAGTTTCTCGAGCAATAAGATCATCCGATAATCTTATCATATTGGCTGTAGCTATTTTTGAGTTAATGTCTGCACCGAGGAGAAGCTCTACCACATCACTTTCGGCTTTAAATGCTGAGAGCTGTATCTTCTTTGACGCAAGTTCGCGGGCCCATGAACCAAATGTAGGCTTTCTTATACATCTGGCTATTTGATTAGTGGCCGATGCCGGACATGAAATGCATCTATCATTCTCAATACTTGATAGAGTCAGGCAGTAGATCCGATGCCGATCAGTATACCTGATCCAACCAAATATTTCATGATCAAGCTCTTCTTTTCCCATATGATAGGAACACCCAAATCCTTTACAATGTGTTCCAAAATGTACGATTGAGATGATCCACTATCAATTACTGCCCGTACCACTTTGCTACCTTTAAGACCCCAAACTTTCACTAATAATGTCTCAAGGCATGCTTTGGTGCTTACACAGTTGGACATCTCGTTCACCGTAGCTACATCACTCGAACCTGGAGTTGGCGTTGAATTCTGTGGTCGTTGTGGACTCTTTCTTTCAGTTTCAAGCATGATGTGCACCTCTACGCATGATGGCATAATGCCCATCCCTCTTGCAGAAATCACAGCACACTTTCTTTTTGCATTGCCTGCTTCTGTGGCCTGAAAGCAGACATTTAAAACATCTCTTGTAGCTTTTGATTTTCTCATTTTTCTGGTCCATGCCCATTTTCATTCCTTTTCGACAGTCTTGACTTGGATGACCATTGTCGCAGAAAATGCACTTAAATTTCTCACGCAGTGTTGGTGAGATGTTGGAATGCATAAATCCAGAGGTTGTAGCAACTTCATGCCTTGTATTGAAACTTCTTTTCTCCGTTTCTATCTTCCCTGGTGTAGGCTGAGCTAAGGAATCTGAATGCTTATTGTAGGCCATTTCTGTATCCTTAGTCTGATTGACCTCACGACGAAGAAATTTCATCAAGCTTTCTAGGTCTTCTGATTTGCTGCTGCGCTGCCATGAGATGAGGACATCCTCCGGTAGACATGATTCAACTACCGGATACAATATATCGGCACATTTGTCCGTAGTTACACCAAGCATACTTAAATGCCTAATTTGAGAGTTCAACTTTGTCACAAGATCTTTAAAGTTGACCTTTCTCTCTTGTGCACTTTGGATGACCAACCACAATAGATCTCGAACATAGACCTTTATTAGCATGTTATCTTGCCCAAATCTTTCTTTAAGATTTTTGATAACTGATGCGTAATTCTTTCCTGAGACAGGATAACTTAATACTAGTTGCTGAGCTTCTGGATTTTCCAACATGCAGTCTACTAGATATTGGTACTTATCTGAGTCTGAGAGATCCTCGTCGTTGTGGATGTCTTAAAACCTCGACCAGAAGGTGATCCATTCCCGTACATCACCTCCAAACTCTGGGAGTTTTCTCTTGGGAAGCAGAACTCTTCTCCGGCTTGTACTGTTGCTCGTATCTGAAGATGTTTCATCAGGCTGGGGCGACACACCTTCTTCGGATTCAGTACTTTTTCTAACTCTTCTCTCATCCTTTTGATAAGTCTGTCATACTTCAGACGTTCATCATATTCTTTGTCCTGTTCTGCTTCAGTCACTTCTTCATCCAACATGGCCTCGGTTACTTTCTCATCCCATTCATGAAGATCTCGACATAAATCTTCAAGCTGTAGTGCTGAGACCCTCAAGTCTGTCTTGTCCAGTTCTTCTACAGGCTTCTTCAGGGCTGTTTCAACACTGTTGATGAGCTTTGTAATTTGGCCACGAACAGGCCTTCTTCCTTTCTTGAGGCGATTCATTTTGAATTACAAAATATGCTGTTGCACCATCCTGTCGCGGACGCCAAAAAATGTCGAGCTTTGAACAAAGAATTTGAATCACTGGACGGCGTAACCAGCATAAAATAAAGTAAAACTATTGCAACTCAATGATTGTTGGGAAGAATGAAAATGTATTTGTAATTAATACAAAAATTATAGGTAAAGAATTATTTCAATAGAGAGAGATAGAGTTTTGGGTCTCGACGCGAGTACGCGTCGACCACAACAACTTGATAACAAAGAGAACAAAGAGAGGGGCGAGGGAGGGCGGAAGTTGCATCATGGGCGTGACATCACCTCCGCTCGCGCCGCGTGGGGGGAGGGGGCGTCTTCTTCCACGGCTTTCTCACATTTTGAAGGCCTCCCTCTCAATATCTCCAAATAAAATGAGAATTAAAACACACAAAAAAAGGCAGTCGATCTGCAACATATGCCTTCTGTAAAGCACATGTGCTCCTGGTCAGGATAGGCCATTTTTATAATTTTTAACTGTAATGATAAGGCACAATTTGGATTATCTATCTATATATATATAAAATTGAATGTCTGTCTGTCTGTGTGTACTCTATAGAGTCAAAAACCATTCATCCAATTGCCGTGAAATTTTGGGATATTATTAGGTATATCCCCGGGAAGGTTTTTGAAAAATAATTTCTTGATTATACCGAATATCCTTAGAGTTATTTGCTGATTTGTAGATTTAACTCGCAAGCAGTGACGATGATAACAAGTTTTTTTAATCTATAAGTTTTATTATCACTAAGTTTATTATCTTAAAGATTATTTATCAAAAGTAAGATTTTCTACCTATTAATTGCGCACAAGTCAAAGTTAGTTTTATCATTTATTTACAACATATATATTGGGAGAATAGATAAAATGATGATTTTGTAATGTAGAAAATTAGGAAAGACAAAATTCAGATGACACGGCAATTTATTTGAGACAAGAATAATGATAATTAATATTGATTTTATTCAACTTATCGAGTATTTTTCAAGGGACCGGGAAAAAATGTTCACTTTATCGAGAGATTCAAATTTACGAGTTTCAAATTATCAAAATATATCTATTTTTACTTATGTTATATTCAAATGACATTTATGTAGGGATAATTTTATTGTTAACTAGCGGACGTACCCGGCTTCGCCCGGGTTTTACCCGAGTAAAGGTTTGTCCAACGAATCTCTCGATAAAGTGAACATTTTTTCCCGGTCCCTTGAAAAATACTCGATAAGTTGAATAAAATCAATATTAATTGGTTCCCTCGGTAATTGGAAGTTAAAGGAATAGTATCTTGCCTTGGAATTGTATCATTATTCTTGTATGGACGTACCCGGCTTCGCCCGGGTTTTACCCGAGTAAAGGTTTGTCTAACGAATCTCTCAATAAAGTGAACATTTTTTCCCGGTCCCTTGAAAAATACTCGATAAGTTGAATAAAATCAATTAATTGGTTCCCTCGGTAATTGGAAGTTAAAGGAATAATATCTTGCCTTGGAATTGTATCATTATTCTTGTCTCAAATAAATTGCCGTGTCATCCTGAATTTTGTCTTTCCTAATTTTCTACATTACAAAATCATCGTATCATCATGATAATATTTAGTGCAGATTGTTGAATTATAACAGATAAATTAGAATATTTATCTTGATTATTTTAAAGCGAAAAGTTATTTTAAAAATTTTATTTGCTAGAAACCTTCCCAGTACTATACTAAATAACTTCCCAAAGTTTCATGGCGTTCCAATGAGTGGTTTGGTCAGGCATAAAGGACAAACAGACCACACACATACATTCATTTATATATATATAGATTTTCATTTTGATGTATTGTATACATTTGATCATTAATAAATTATTATTTAGGTATTAAAACTGCCTTTTTGTTCAAAGACAGCAATGTTTGAACGGGTACAGCTAGGTGGAGCAGATAATCAAACATAAAGTTATCTTGACAAGTATAGATTCAGTAGGGATTGGATGTTTTCTAGAATTGTTTTAACTAATGTTCGTTAGGTAAACTTTCACTAGGGTAAAACCCGGGCGAAGCCGGGTACATCCGCTAGTAGATTATAAACACTAGGTAATTAGACCTTGTGTTTCAATTGTAGTTATAAAAACATGATATCATAACAATTTGGATTATAAAAATAAGGTAACAAGACAAAATCCAAATGAGTCGACTGTATTTGACATTTTAGTAAGAGTGTTTTTACTGTCACATTCCTAATAATTGGATTCTCTCTTCTTACTTTATACAGTGTAAACCACGGTTATAACAAACTCGATTATAATGAACACTCAATTATAATGAACAAAATATGCGGTACCTTGAAAAAGCATTGAGTTATGGGGAAAGACTCCCTTTATAAAGAAGAAATCGGATATAATGAACTTACCGACAAAAATACGGTCCTTTGAAACACATTTTCACTGTTATAACAAACCTTTTACGGCCACAAACTTTTTTCTAAAATACAGAAAGAAAAATTAAAAACACAACATTAAAAAAACACAAGGTAATAAGACCAAATCCAAATAAATAAATAGTGTGTGACGTTTCGGTAACAGCGTTGTTACCATCTTCAGACAAAAGTACTGAATGATTTTTGTCTGAAGATGGTAACAACGCTGTTACCGAAACGTCACACACTATTTATTTATTTGGATTTGGTCTTATTACCTTGTGTTTATAATCTATAATCCAAATTGTGCCTTATCAACATTAAAAAACTATATCATTTTCAACAGATAATCTATTTTCTAAGAAAAATAATCATATCACTTTACAAATGCTCATTTACATTTATTTATTCAAATAATCCAGGTTATTGAAGTGTACAGATTCAAATACCCATAAATTAATTTCATACAATGAATATAAAAATTGAAGCAGATTAGAAATAAACAGCGAACAATCAACAAAAAGGGGAACCACCCTTCCCTGTAGAGACACAGAACAATAGAGTGACGGAGGATACAGGCAACTGTTCAGCTTTAAATTTGATAATGGCTTCCCTTTGGCCTCTTTTCTGGCTCCCCTTCAACCACGCACTAATCACTTCTAAAAACATCTCTCATGTGAGGATATGTGTGAGATAAAGCTCGAAACTGCGATCCTTTGGATGTGAAGCTGCGGTCCTTTGGATGTAAAGCTGCAGCTCTTTATATAGTTCCATATGCAAATATTATTTATGGGAGTACTATTTATTGTTGGCAAAAAAAATATTTTTGTGGCTCTTTAAAAACTTTGAAATTTAGTAAATTGTAATTTTTGACTCTTCCGACTCAAAAGTTTGCTGACCCCTGTACTAGTAGAGAAGTACAGATTATATTTGAACTTATAAAGTTGAGGAGAAAGAGAGGATAACACAGCAAAGTCAAAGAGGCGAAAACTGGTAAGAGAAACTAAAAAAGTTCCCAGATGGCCAGTGCTTGAAGTGACGTCACCGAGCTTCGGGTCGGGTGTATCTGATATCTTCACAGCAAGGATGTCTGATCGTAAGCATAAATCGATTAATCTCAAGACAAAACTGGAGATAATCCAAGCTGTTGACTTTAACAACATTGAGTCAAAGATGAAGATCGCGGAGAGGTTTGGCATCTCTAAGTCAACTTTGTCAACCATCATCACCAATCGAGGGAAAAAATCGATATCTGTGAGGCATCTTCTTCAAGAGAAGCGACGAAGAAAATGAGACGGTCAAGTCATGATGATATATTTAAAGATCTTTTTACTTGGTTCATGGAATGAGATGCAAACAGTTATTACTCTTTCAGATGTTGCCAGTAAATGGGTGAAAAATATCCGTAGAGCTTGGCATCGACAATTTTACTTGTTCTGGTTGGCTCTGGTGTTTTCAGCAATGACATGGAATCATCTCACTCATTGTCTGCAGGGAAGAAAAAAAGAGTAGACTATATATCAAAGATATAGTTGATAATGTTATAACCAGGGTATATATATATAAAAACTTGTGGGACATTAGGGTGTTATAACCATGTTGCTCTCACCAAAGAGATTATTATATCAAGATTACCCTCTATACATGGAAAATAGATTTTGTATGTGTCTACAACAAGACACTTTCAAGCCAAGTCTGACAAAAACTTTGATGTTAGGCTGCAGAAAAATTGAGAAAGGATTTGTGGCATAAAATGAATCAGATAGAAAGATACATAGCGGAAGAAGAGAGATTTTAAGAAAAGTTAACAAGGTTAGAATACAAACACCACCTTTATTAGGGACTTGCCCCATACAGATTCTCCCAATTGGGTAAGGTAATAATCATCTTGTGTTATTTACATAGAAATTGAACTGGCTTTACTCTTCGTCTCAAAGTCATTCAATTGTTGACTGGTCCTTACATAATGATGATCTAAAAAATTTATAGTAAGCTATTGCCTTAGATTTGTTTGCTGATATTTTTGAAAGCAATACGTAGGATGAAGTGTTGGTATATTTAATTTGTTGATATAGGGCCTTCCTCTCTGCATCGAGGGCTGTACAATTAAGCAGGTAATGGGGGAGTTCTTCAGTAATTTCCTTGTCACACAGTGTACATATTAAGTTTTCGGCCTCAAACGTCTGAACGTGTTTTTTTTTTTTTTTAAGACTGTAAATAGTATTCTCGATTAAGCTATACATCGTTTGACTGCTAAAGGGAAATCATCGGTTAGGTAGCATTCTGTTTCTATTGAGGTATGGAAATTTTTATAATGTGGATAAAGTTTTGAATTTCTTATTCTTGATTGGTCTTCTTATATCGATTGATCTGACATTGTCCTAATAATTAGAGGAATATAACTTTCCAATATAGTGTGATCCGAGCATCCTATAAGCCATGAAAAACCGGTGTTATTTAATGTATTTATTAAACTCTTTGTAAATCCAATATTTTGTCTTGTAGAGGTATAAACATCCCACAAGTGAGCCAAACAGATTGAAGGTAATCTCGTAGTGTCCATTTTTAACATTCTTAGCCAGAATTTTAACAATAATTTCTTTGCTATCACTACGAGAGATGTTCTTCCTGTTTCTATCCTTAAAATATATCCTGGGGTATAATTTGGGAGATTTAGATGTCGTCTCAGAAAGGTATCTTGGATTTTATTCAGTATTAACTCTTGTTCATCTGACCAGATTGGAGAAGCATATAGTAAAGTTGTTATAACTATGATATGGTTGAGTGAAAAGAATTTAACTTGGATTATTTAAGAATCTCCCATACTACTCCTATAGCTGCTATGGCCTTACCCTTAAAATGAAGAGCTGTTTGGGTAAATGAAATTGATGGGGTTAGCGGATATCCCAGGTATAAATATTTCTGTGTAGAGTTTATGATTTGTCGGCCCCAGTACCATTTTTCAGATCGTGCTGGTTTACCGCCGTTTCGAAAAATCATTATTTTTGACTTGCTTTCGTTCAAAGTTAAAAAATTAGTTTTTAAATATGTTTTTAAAATATTAATTTTCATTTGAAGATTAATTCGAGATTCACCAATTAAAACTATATCGTCCACATAAAGCAGTATATGTATGTTTCCAAAGTTAGGTAAATATATTCCTGGCAAATTCGAGTCGTCAAATATTTTGCTTAGATCATTTATGAAAAGCAGGAATAAATATGGGGAAAAACAAGGCTAGAATATAGTTGAACCATGTGGCAAAAAAGGGAAATTCAAAGGGAATGATAGTAAATGAAGAACCCCTGAATATGAGCAGGGGAGGATGTGTGTGGCAAGATGCCTGACACAAGATTACTAAGATTTTTTAAGAGTTTTATTCATCTAATATTTCAATGGACCAATCATCCATCTTTTACCTGTTTTTTTTTTTTTTTTTGTTGTTTTGAAAACTTTATTTAACTTTTTGTATATTTAATTACAGTAGAGCCTCTCTGTTAAGGATGTCTAGTTGCAGAACTAAAGTGTCCTTTTAGGGAAAGGTGTTTTCGTACCAATAAAAACTAATTATTATGATGAAAAGGGTCCTTTGTAGAGCGGCGTCCTTTAGAGAGAGTGTCTTTTTTTTTATATTATCCCAAGTACACGTGGTAATCCAGGCCATGATAATCATGGTGAGTAGAAGTTGGCAACTGCTTTTACTACATGTGAAAAGCAGTTCAACTTTTGCATTTACAAGTGAGCCAGAGCTCCATTTGGTTACTTGCACTCGCTGGTGGGGTTGGATTTTTCAAGAATCGAGGGCCATTGGAAGATATTTTTTTAAAATCAGAAATGCGGTATTCGATCCCGGGTTGTAGCCGTCAAAAACCAACGGTTTAGACCACCTTTCCACCGATCCCCTGAGAATGTCCTTCTTTCATGGAGGTTATTCTACTGTACTAAGTTTATTTGGAAGTTAGTATGCCCACACAAGTGTTTGTCCAGGGATAAAAGACTCTGAAGCCAGTCTCCATTTTGTGGACTTTGGTAAGGTGGCAGTTAGGCCTGTCAACCAGCTGCTACCTATGCCACAGGAGCTGAGGGAATACCCACCTCAGGCCATCCACTGTCGTCTCAAGGATGTAAGTCCTGCTTCTTCATGTGACACTAGAGATCTCAAATTGATCATTTACCCTTGTTACTGCCAACTAAATCTGCCTTTAACTTGTTCTATTTGGTAGCTCTCTATGAATCTCAAAGAAAGAACAGCATATGGACAAATACATAGGCAACACAAAAAAATTGCATCACCTAGAAATACTTATGTAATTTTTTTGCTTTGCCGGTCCCAAGCCCGGATGAAAAAGAAGGAGGGGGAGCAGTAACAAGCTCGCTAAAAAACCTGGGCTCAGCTGGCCTGGCTGATAGTACCCTGTAAGGGCTCCTTATCCAGGGATACAGGATGAGCAGCATTTGTACTCCATGTTAGGAGCGGTTGTACATGGTGTCTGTTCCTCATGTCAGAGGCGGCCATTTCTTTTGGAGCTAAGTCGGCCTGCCACTGAGTGTGCTCCCAGTCTTAATGACAAAGGCAGGCGCATCCTACTTCACCCAAAGATAAGAAAGAAGAAGAAGATGTAAATTTTTATGAAATTTGGTGAGCTATATAATGGGAAAGCTATATAAAGGGGGATGTAAATTTATTCACATACACAGATTTTTATCGATTTTTGTGTGACCTCCTTTGGCAAGTATACAAGCAGCTATACAGTGAGGCATACTGTTGTACAATATTTTATGGTTTCTTATGGGATGATAGACCAAGCCATTTCAATTTTTTGCCAAAGCTGCTGAAGGTTACTTGGCTGTGGAGACTGCCAAATTTTCCTCCCCATCATGTCCCATACATGTTCAATTGGGGAGAGTTCTGGGGAACATGCGAGCCAGGGAAGGATGTCAGCATTTTGAAGGAAGGCTCGTGAGATGTTGGCTGTATGTGGTCGGGTATTATCTTGTTGGGAAATGACATTATTACTCTGCTCAAGAAATGGTAACATAACAGGTTGCAACATATCTGCAATATATAGCTGAGCTGTTATTGTGCCTTTAATAAAGGTTTACTTCATAGCTGATGTCACCCCACATCATGAATCCAAGGGTTCTTGCTGTACCACAATACAGTCATGTTAGGATATTTCTTGGGTTCAACATCCAACATGTATCCTACCGTCATGACTCCTCAAACTGAATCTGGATTCATCAGAAAAAAATGACAGAATGCCATTCTTGAACCCAAAGAAGTCTCTTTTCATACCAGTGTCACTTCTGTGTCTGGCGGAGAGTGGAATTCTTAATAAAGGCCGGCGACTACAGAGTTCTGCTTCAATAAGACAGTTATTAATGGTGTTTAGAGATGGTCCATTCTGCACATGTAGAGCTGTATTGGTACAGTTGTTGTCCTGTCTGCTACAACCATCCTTCGAATCCTCCTATCCTCTCTCTCTCTTGCTACTCTAGGGTGACCTGAGCCAGATTTTCACTACCTCTGACCACTGAGACCTTACAACAGCACTTTGGTTGAAGCCTACTTTCATAGCAATTTCCCTTCTCTAAATTCCAGCTTCTCTGAAGCCTATGAATCTGCCTTTTGTAAAATCAGAAATTTGCTTGTATGACACCCTTTTTTCTGCCTTGGTATTCTACAGATTTAGAATGATCATGGAATAAAAAATAAAAAGATAACTTTAATTAATTATTTACACTAGGCGGCTATTTGAATACTTTTTCATGAATAAACAAGATATTTTTATGCACTCATATTCTAGTTATATGGCTTTGTTATATAATAATAAATATGTGGTCTTGTTAAATGATCATTTAGGCAGAGAAAACTGTCCTTTGTAGTTCTACATGTGGAAGTTCTACTCTCCCTCTGTATCAACTTTAATTAAATGAAAAACTATTAACCATTGGGATGTGTAAAGTTGAATTATAAAAGTGTGTATATATAGAAGACGTAACTTGGTTCTATCTTGCTTGGCAGGCTTCCCAAATCCTCCATAAGAAAAATAAGGAAGGAGCCGACAAAATCAACAAGCTGCTGAAGCTCTGCCTGGGCATGACAGGAATCTACGTCACTTTCCACCCACCCCACGCCCCAGGGGAGCCTTTCCCTGTGGAAGTCTCTCTGAAGCCCACACTGGAAGGAGAAGAGTGGAACTACAACCTCAGCTTCAAAAACCTCCAGGAAATCATCGAGGACACCATCTTGGTGAGTGTCCATCCCTCTGATTGGATCCTCCTATTGAGTCTTCTTTAGCATAAAATGTCAATTAATTCTCTACAGCTCTTTCTAATAGGATATCTTTTCATTTTTTATTTGCTGAGATATTAGTGGAAAAATGAAGGATGAGAGGAAGACCTGCAATAAGCTGACTAGAAGGATGGAAGGTCACTAGATGTGATTAAATTGGAGAATATTTATCCATATTGTCACCACAACTCAGCTCTCTCGATGAACACAAACAACCTCTAAACAACAATCAAAAGAATTATGTTCCAAATTGGTGTGTGCACTGAGCAAATGACCCAGGTCCAACCAATATACAGAATTTATACCAGACTATATAATCATTATTGTGTGATAGGAATTCTCATCAATATATTTCTATCATATCCCAGGATCATTGAAGATAGAAAATAACAACAAATTCTACCCCACTTGCCCAAAATGTAGCTTGGCACCTGCAGCTCCAGAACACATTTTGGCTTGCATTAGATGCACTAAACAGGACCTTAGGGAGAGGCTGCTGCTTATCATAAAACAGCTCGAGGAACATAAACTCATGGAATTCGTGTAATCTTTACACAAGGGGATAAGAAACAACAACTATCCCAGGGTAGAAACAGCGACTCTCCTTCAAGACTTGATCTATATCCAGTTTCATCTGTATATCAAACTTTGTAGAAAGATAAGCAGTAAAAAAAATATATATATTAGCGCGCGCAATGTTTTTAGGCTAATTTTCATATTATGGGATTAAAAGCTGACCATTTTACCTCTGCATAGTGTTATCCAGATAGGTTGATTATTGTGGAAACATATTTGGTGGCATGTGAGTGTGGAATATGTAAATTTGTCTGATAATTTTTGCACATTCTGGGGTCAAAGCAGTGACTAAAATTTCCCTTTGATACGTCAAATAAACATACACATTTTACACAAAATAAATTTACTGGCAATGCGTTTCTTTTAAATATCATCAAATATTATCTCTACAGACCTTACTGCAATGATATGAGTTATTGAATGAGAGGGCTTGGCTCATCAGTAGTGAACCCTCTCAGCGGTTTCGCCAAATTAATCTCTAGACCGCTCTACTATTGTATTGGACTGGTTTTGTTATATACCCTGCATTTTCTATGGAAGGCAGCTTAGGGGTGTTGAGTGAACTATGGACCTAGGTTTATAGGTCTGTAGAGGTACATATATATAATTTCAAGGTATTGCATCGAGCAAAGCTCTTCCGCAAAATATGTTTACATAACCAATATATATTTAGTAAATTAAATTTAATTGCTATCTATCGTTAATATTTTACACAAAATAAATTTACTGGCAATGCGTTTCTTTTAAATATCATCAAATATTATCTTTACAGACCTTACTGCAATGATATGAGTTATTGAATGAGAGGGCTTGGCTCATCAGTAGTGAACCCTCTCAGCGGTTTCGCCAAATTAATCTCTAGACCGCTCTACTATTGTATTGGACTGGTTTTGTTATATACCCTGCATTTTCTATGGAAGGCAGCTTAGGGGTGTTGAGTGAACTATGAACATAGGTTTATAGGTCTGTAGAGGTACATATATATAATTTCAAGGTATTGCATCGAGCAAAGCTCTTCCGCAAAATATGTTTACATAACCAATATATATTTAGTAAATTAAATTTAATTGCCATCTATCGTTAATATTTTACACAAAATAAATTTACTGGCAATGCGTTTCTTTTAAATATCATCAAATATTATCTCTACAGACCTTACTGCAATGATATGAGTTATTGAATGAGAGGGCTTGGCTCATCAGTAGTGAACCCTCTCAGCGGTTTCGCCAAATTAATCTCTAGACCGCTCTACTATATGTATTGATATAATTAATTCAGATTAAGAGCATAATGATTATACAAAAATTATTTGTATATACAGTAAAACCTCCAGGAAAGGACACTCTCGCTAGAGTGCACCTCTCTACAAAGGACAACCTTCATCTCCAAAATGATCATTTTTACTTATTAGCAGCTCTACAGTACAATGACACCTATTGATTCATCCATTGATGAGCTCTACTCTTCCCCGGCAGACACCATCAAAAGTCTCTACAAGCTTGATACCTTAATATGATTGAGTGGAGATAAGAAAGAAGAAGACCTCACTCTAAAGAACACTCTGGCTCTGCAACTAGGTGTAATCCTTGACTGAGAGGTTCTATTATATTAACCTATACATAGATATACATTCTGACTTCAAAAAATTCTTTACTCTTTTTTTTTTTTTTTCAGGCGGCTATTTTCTAATATTTCTCTCAAGCTAAAAACTTGGATTTTAGGCTAACTCATAGTTTTACCTGAGACAAATATTTTTCTGGACCCTTAAAATGCCATGCAAAGCTGTCCTGAGAGTATGATTCCTAACTGATGAACTATGATGTGGTAGCTGCTGGTTTCAGAACCAAAAGTTTAAAATTAGACAATTAAGAAGAAACAAATCAAAACTGATATTTAACATAAGTTAATTATATATATATATATTAAAAATAAAGAAGGCATCTCCTGACCACAAGCACATGTGCTTTTTTAGATGGCAGAGCGCCATCTAGTGGAGTAAAAATAAGCTAAACGTTTATTTAGCTTACTCCGAGATATTTGGCCAACCCAATTTCTTGATAAATCAAGAAAAGCCATCCACGAACGCGTTTCGCGCTGTTGGCGCTCGTCAGCGTGGAGAAGGCTGTAACCATTGCGACCAAAAAGATTTTTTGGACCCAATGGCTTCCCGAGAAATCAAGAAATGGGTATTTAAGGCCAAATTTGCGTAAAGACGCTTAACACATGAAAAAACAATAGAAAAAATAAAAGATAAGTGGGTCAGGTGTTGATATTAAAAATAAAGAAGGCATCTCCTGACCACAAGCACATGTGCTTTTTAGATGGCAGAGCGCCATCTAGTGGAGTAAAAATAAACTAAACGTTTATTTAGCTTACTCCGAGATATTTGGCCAACCCAATTTCTTGATAAATCAAGAAAAGCCATCCACGAACGCGTTTCGCGCTGTTGGCGCTCGTCAGCGTTTTTTTCTATTGTTTTTTCATATATATATATATACTAGCCGAATGACCCGGGCAACGCCCGTGTTTTACCCGATTGAATGTTTTGATTCAAATACTATTTGTTACAATTATAAATTGACGCCTTAAATAAATGCATATATCAGTTAATAACTATAGCCTATGTGCTTTATCTGTCTATGTACTGTTGGCTTCCGTAGGCGTCTCTTACTGGGAAAAAGAAAGAGAGGATTCCATTTAGTTATTAACTAATATATGCATTTATTTAAGGAGCGACCCGCTCCAACACAATAGTTACAAAAACCAAAAAGCGAGTGGGGGGGCAAAGTCAAAAACAAAGTGTCTCGCGTAGTGGTGGCGTGATCGTAGCCAACCAATAGGAGAGCGCCATTCCAAAAAAAAAAGCAAACGTTGACAGAGATGAAGACATGACGTATGACGCTCGTAACTGTATATAGAATACAGTTAAATCTGTCTATAGCGCCCCCCCCCCTAAAAAACGCCTCCCTCTCTATAGCGCCCGAATTTAAATAGTACGAAGTGATTTACAGTACATTAAAAGTGACCTGTCTATAGCACCCTATTTTGATGAGTCTCAAGAGGGGGTGCTATAGAAAGGTTTAACTGTATATATATCCCAATTCAAACAACAGTCAAACCTTGTTATAATAACATCACTTGGATTAAGGTTTTATATTTCTGTTATAGGTTCAAACATGATAAATTATTATTGTAATACAGTAGATCCTATCTGTAAAGGACAGCATCTAGTTGCAGAGGCAAAGTATTCTTTAGGGAGAGGTTTCCTCTTACCAGAGAGTTGCTAAATAGTAAAAATGGTATCTTTGGAAATGAAAACTGTCCTTTGTATAGAAATGTCCTTTCATGAAGGTTCCACTGTATTTAAAAAGGGGGAAGTATATGGAATGTTTGAAGTGAAAAAAAAAACATCAGTTTATGATATTTGAACCCTTCCTTAACATCAGGAGTTCTATGTATGGTGTTGGCACTAAAACTAATCCAGCTTTGGGTGGCAGCGTGGGGTTTTCACCAAAAAAAAATTTTTTTTTTCTTATTGCTTATCCCTAGTACACGTGGTACTGTAGCTTGGCACCTGCAGCTCTAGAACACATTTTGGCTTGCATTAGATGTACTAAACAGGACCTTTGGGAGAGGCCGCTGCTTATCATAAAACAGCTTGAGGAGCATGAACTCATGGAATTCGTGTAATCTTTACACAAGGGGATAAGAAACAACAACAACACGTGATACAGGCCATGATAATCATGGTGGATAGAATGTAGATGACTGCTTTTACTGTAAGTGCACCACATGTGAAAAGCAGTTCGACTTTGCACTTACAAATGTGCCAGAGCCCCGTGGCATGTTGTATCTATGTGTGCTGTAGCCTTATAATAATGTTCTGTGGGGGGGCTGCACATTGTATAGTTCAACCTGTACTTGTGTTAATAGGAGCATCCAATTTTGTAAACACTGGTGGCCTATTCATGAGAGAATCTATGGTTTTTTTAAAATTTATTTATCAAAAAACCCCATTTGTTTACATGAAAGAAGATGGGAGTTTGTATAACATTGAAACACCCCCCCTCATGCAAGCAAGCAAGATTCAAATTCAATTTACCTCTGAGGATTTGTTGCTTATATTAAACAAATCTGGACATATATTTAATTTATTAGAAGTTCATGCTCTAGAATCTAATGTTAAGAGCAAGTTTTTATCACATAGAGCATACCACTGCTCCAAGCTAAAGCTGGTCTCTTCTTGGTCCAGGCCTAAAGCCCGCTCCCCTCAACAAAGTGCCTGGAAGCCACTGGTTCCTCAATAAATGCTGTTTTCTTCTCTCTCTCTCTCTGCTGGCTTTACTTGATGTTCATTCACTGAGAGTCATCCACCTGTGGCTACATATGTTGATCCTTGCACTACACTCTTTGAAACTTTCCATTCAAACCCTCTAGACCCTGTGAGGACTCCAATCAACCTTTGCGTATCCCTAGTACATGTGGTACAGGTCATGATAATCATGGTGGGTAGTTAGCAACTGCTTTTACTGTAAGTGCACCACATGTCTACACATGTGAAAAGCAGTTCGTCTTTGCACTTACAAATGTGCCAGAGCTCCTTTTGGTCACTTGAACTCGATGGTGGGGATGGACTTTTGCAAGAATCAGGGGCCATTGGAGCATTTTTTTTTTTAAATCAACCTAAAATAGTCTTTAAGGACAATTATAAAAGAATGGAATTCCCAAAATAGAATATATTGACACATGATGTTTACCTTTATACACTATGTGTCCTCAGTACTCTTTTGCCACAAGTACCACATTTAGACAGTCATGGTATGAATTGAACCTTTCGTGAACCAGACAAATGCAGACTTGATGGGTCACCACTCTCATTAAAATATAAACTTTACTGATAGTTTGAGATATTTAATTCGTAATTATTGAACTACTTTTCATAAGAAATACAATTCTATAAATTTCAGGTAAATCAGTCCAAGGGAATCAACCTATGTAGAAACCTTGGTCCATTCATTAAGGATTTTTATGGGAAAACTAATGCAGTGGTTCCCTTACTTTCTGTATACATATGTAGTTGAAACCTAATAGTATATTCATGAGAAAACCATTGTTTCAGTTTTAATTGTGTTTTTGTCCGGTTATTGAATTGTATATAGGTTGTGAAAATTTATTTAGGCGCAAATGTCCCGAGCTGGGATATCCCGTCCGATATGTCAAATAAAATAAATAAATAATAGTATATTCATACAACTTTAGAAGTAGCTTCCAAATAAAAGGGTAAGTGAGTACTCTCTCTCCCATCCTGGTCTCTGTTCAGCCCCCTACTGGCTTGGCTACTCTAGGGTGTTGTTCATTCTTCTCCACCATGTGGAGGCAGGGATTCTCCCCTTCCTGGGAGATGGACCTTATTGTAAGGCCACACTCCTCCTCTTTGGAGGGCATAATTCAAACAAGATCTCTTAGAGGTGTAAATTACCTATTGTTTCCTTGTGGCAAATACAGCTGAATCTCCCAAGTATGACTAGAGCCTATATATATATATATTTTTTTTTCCTTATCCCTAGTACACGTGGTACAGGCCATGATAATCATGGTGGGTAGAAGTTGGCGACTGCTTTTACAGTAAGTGCACCACATGTATACACATGTGAAAAGCAGTTCGACTTTGCACTTACAAATGTGCCAGAGCCTCGTTTGGTTACTTGCATTCGCTGGTGGGGTTGGACTTTTGCAAGACTCGGGGGGCCATTTTGGAGCTTTTTTTTTTTTTTAACAGAAAAAAGGACCCAATGCGGGTATCAAACCCGGGTCGTAGAGGTTGAAATCTAACGGCTTAGAACATCCTTCCACCGACCCCCACAGAGCCTATATATACATATTAGATACTACATCTCTCTCTCTCTCTCTTGGAGGTGTGGATTGTGTCATATTTGTGATTTTACACAGATAGTTCATCAAACAGGTTGTTTATTGGAATAGATTTATTTCATGGTATTTTACTACACAAAGGGTGTTAGAGAGAAATTACAATGAGCTGATTTGTAAAAGCAGTGTTTATTATAGACTAACAATGCACATTTTTGATAATCATTGGACGGTGGAACCTTGTTATAATAACCTCTTGGTTATTACATCATAATTCTAAGATTTCTCCAGTTTTAACTCCCAAATTTATTAAGAACATAACTCTAAAGGCTCTAGTTTTAACTCCCAATTTTATAACCTTATAATTCTACGGTCTCTAGTTTTAACAACTACCAATTGTTATAACATCATATTTCTAAGGTCTCAAATTTTTAACTTGCAATTGTTATAACATCATGAATCCTTCAAACCTGCTTCTCCAGTCAAGAACCTCTTCTCAAGAGCATCACTAAATCTGTTAACCAACTACCAGCCAACAGCTCTATCACTGTGCAATGGCTTCCAGCTCATGTTGGAATTCCTGGAAATAAGCTAGCAGACTCTCAGGCAAATCTGGAACTCTTGGCCACCATAAGGCCAGGAAATCTACCACCCAACTAGACGAAAGAGACCTACTCTGTACCATCAAGACGCAATGCCAGCAAGAATGGAAATCTAATGCTGCACATGACTGGTACAGAGCAGGAGAGACAAGCGCCATGTTCTGTCCTCCCAAGGGAACAACAATCTTTTTTTTCCAGACTTAAGTCTGGTCATCTACGGACAATGACTTTCCAGAATGGTTGCAACGTTTTCCCACTATGTACTAAGTGCAATTCTCAACCTGCAACCCCAAAACATATTATTGACTGTACGGCTCATCCATTGATGAGCTCTACTCATCCCCAGCAACACCATCAAAAGTCTCAAGCTCTACAAGCTTGATACCCTAATATGATTGAGTGGAGATATACAGTAAAACCCCCCTATAGTGAACCCCAATGGGACAGAGCTTTTGGTTCACTATAGCCACAGTTTGGCCATTTTTTTAAACTTTTCTAAATTTTTAGACGGTATAATTAAAAAACAGCCATTCAAACAGGAAAAGGCAGCCACTTAATAATAGTCACTTTGTTTTAATTCCCTAAATTGACCTATTTCTTTACAGTAATGCTGAATTTCAAAAGAAGTCATTTGATAATAGGTTCTTCTTAACATTAGCATACATGTTTATATATAAACCTATGTATTATTAAAAATTAAGCCAAATCCCCTAGGCAAAACATTATTAATTATATATTTAAAAGGTATAAGAGTATTTTAGAACATCTTTCTCAAATAATATAATACTAAATTTATTTGAAAAAATGCCTCTAATGCCTTGTTTGAAAGTGAAAAGTAAAATTAGAAAATCAGAATTGCCTTAAAATATCGTTATTTCCATCAAAGGAATAAAGCTCTGTGTATTCTGAATCAATTGAGGATGAATCAAAAGTATCCCATTCAGAAAAATCGGACGCGAAACATGTTGATACGATAGCGCGATCGGTAAATTTGCGAATAAAAAACGCCAATTTGCAAACACCAAATCGGTAGGGAAATGGCCCGCCAGAGGGAATATCCGCGAACCCTAAATGAGTCATATACCTAACAAGAATTCCATTCTAAAAATAGAACTGTAGTGGTAGTTTTTGAGAATTTATAAGTCGATTTGTTTGTGGCTCATGAGACACGGGGAACTTGGGGGAGCTGTTTTTTTTTTTCTTCTTCTTCTTCCAATTCCATTTTCCACATATTCTTCTGAAGTGTATATTAAATTTTGTTTTTAACCTGTTATTCAAACCATTTCTGGCTTTAAAATTATTTGGAATTATGTTTTAGCCTAGGTTAAACTTGATATAGAACGATTCTAAAAGGGCATGCTGCCACTGTTTTTTTTTAGAACGCCACTCTTTGTTTCTTTTCTTTATTTTGGAAGCCATTTGTATTTTCTTCTATTTCAAAATTGTCGAATGCAAAGATATTCTATTAAATAAAAGTATAATGTGTAAAAATTATACAACATACAGCAAAAATAGAATGGAAATGAAAACAAACAATGCCGCTAATTTTTTTTTTTTTTTTGAAATCGCGATCCGTGAGCTGAAACATGCTCAAAATTTTGTTGTTTTAAAAATTTTTTAAATCACAATTTTAAGTTCGTTATAAGCATAGTATTTTTAATAGATTTTATCATTTTGGGACCGAAAATAGGTTCGTTATAGGGGTAGTTCGTTATTTTAAATAATTGCGAAGTTCGTTATAACGATGGTATTTTCAATGGAATGGAATTGGGAATCGCCGTGGGTTCGTTATAAGGGAAGGTTCGCTATATTTAGGTTCGTATTAGCGGGGTTTTACTCTATAAGAAATAAGAAAAAGTTAACATCATAATTCTAAGTCTCAAATTTCAACATCCAATTGTTATAACATCATAATTCTAAGGTTTCCAGTTTTAACTCCCAATTGTTATAACATCACAATTCTAAGGTTTCCAGTTTTAACTCCCAATTGTTATAACATCATCATTCTAAGGTTTCCAGTTTTAACTCCCAATTGTTATAACATCATAATTCTAAGGTTTCCAGTTTTAACTCCCAATTGTTGGGAAGTAAAACTTGTTTGTCTCTTTGTCCAAAACTTCAAAAGTTGCATACTATCAGTAAGACACGGATATATCTTAACCGCCAAGAACTGAAAATACCTAGTGAATGGGCAGTTTTTATCTACAAACGACCCATTCAAACATGTTTACTGTCTGAGGGCACTCGCCTTGTTCTTCAACAGTTCTATTGTTGATTGTCACAACCGTTTTTTTTTTTTTTTTACTATGGTCTCTGTTGGAAGGCTTTTGTATAAATAATTCAGTTTTCATAGAATTTAGTTCCGGATTGCCTTTATAACATGACCCCATTATATAATTGCCCTAACAGATAATCATACAACTGTAGAAATAAGCCATTACACCTACAAATATAGTGTAATTCATTTCTACCTATCAGTGAGACACATGTATGACAATTATGAAGATTGGAATATCACTTTGATATTATCCCTTTTGATTTTCTTTCTTGTAAGCTTTCTTTTCTCTTATGTATTTATTATTTGTATATGATAAGGCAAAATTTGGATTATAGATTATAAACACAAAGACGTTGATAACGTTGTTACAGAAACGTCTATTTATTTATTTGGATTTCGTCTTATTACCTTGCGTTTATTATTTGTATATGTCAAAATAGGTATAATTGAAATAAATTTACCTTAAAAATATATATCCTAAATATAATATACCTTAAAACGATAGGAAATTTGGTACAATATTGAAGCTTAATATTTGGCTCTTTTCAATATTGTTAACTATTTTGTAAAATTTTTCAAATATAAACATATGTATTAACCATGGAATTTTATATTCTTCTTCTTCTTTCTTATCTCCACTCAATCACACTAAGGTATCACGCTTGTAAAGCTTGAGATTTTTGATGGTGTCTTCCGGGGAAGAGTAGAGCTCATCAATGGATGAGTCAATAATATGTCTTGGGGTTGCAGGCTGAGAATTGCACTTAGTACATAGTGGGAAAACCCTGCAACCATTCTGGAAAGTCATTGTCCGTAGATGACCAGACTTAAGTCTGGAAATCAAAGACTGTTGTTCTCTTGGGAGGACAGAACCGGTGCTTGTCCCTCCTGCTCTGTACCAGTCATGTGCAGCATCAGATTTCCATTCCTGCAGGCATTGGGTTTTGATGGTACGGAGGAGGTCTCTTTCGTCTAGTTGGGTTTACCCAATTTTATATTAAAAGACTATTGTATATATAAATTTAAATTTTGATAAAACCTCAATAAAGTATGTAAATTTAAGGGGGGTCGGTGGAAGGATGGCCTATTCCGCTGGTTTTCGACGGCTAAGACCCGGGTTAGATTCCCGCATTGGGCAAATTTTTCTGACTTAAAAAAAAAAATGCTCCAGTGGCCCCCGATTCTTGCAAAAGTCCAACCCCACCAGCGAGTGCAAGTAACCAAACGGGGCTCTGGCACATTTGTAAGTGCAAAGTCTAACTGCTTTTCGCATGTGTAGACATGTGGTGCACTTACAGTAAAAGCAGTCACCTACTTCTACCCACCATGATTACAATAGCCTGTACCACGTGTACTAGGGATAAGCAAAAAAAAAGTAATTTACATGCATGTTTATTATAAAAATTATCATATTTCCTTTTAAAAGGTTTACAAATGTCCATATATTCACAAGTATTCGTATTACAGAAGCCATCACAATGTCTATCTATTCATTGATTGAAAAAGTTGACATTTTGTGACAAGTGACAACTTTATAAAAAAGGAAATATGATAATTTACAAACATGCATATTAATTTTGCATATTTTATTGAGGTGTTCTATCGAATTTACAATTTTATTTTTTTATTCTCCTAGTATCTTATTTTTTTTAAAACCTTATTTTCCTTTTTTGCTTTAAAAATGAAAGAAAAATCTGAAAATCACATTACTGGACTTTTTTCTTTTCATCCTTTCAGAAGTTTTCATGTAGACTGAGACACTCAGTACAGTTAAACCTGTCTATAGCGCCCCCTCTAAATAGCGCCTTCCTCTCTATAGCACCCGATTTTAAACATTAAAATGTAAACATTTTACATTAAAAGTGAACTCTCTGGTGAGTCCCAAGAGGGGGCGCTATAGACAGGTTTAACTGTACATGATTGTGTAAAAGTAATAGATTCTCTGGAGAGAGCAGAATTAAATAGAGAAATGTGGATACAATCTACCCTGTGGTACTATGCCATTAAACATCCTTAAAGAACATTTTCATTATAGAAATATATAATGGCATGCTTTTTAAAAAATTATTATTATCCCTAGTGCACATGGTACAGGCCATGATAATCATGCTGGGTAGTTAGTGACTGCTCCAACTGTAAGTACACCACATGTCTACACATGTGAAAAACAGTTCGACTTTTGCACTTACAAATGTACCAAAGCCTCGTTTCATTACTTGCACTCACTGTTAGAGCATTTTTTTTTTATCAGAAGAAAGTGTCCAATGTGGGATTCGATCCCGGGTCGTAGCAGTCGAAAACCAATGGTTTAGACCATCCTTCCACTGACCCCCGGCATTCTTTGTACCTCAAGACTGGGAGGAATTCCCTTATGTCTGAACATATAAAACATCCTCTTCTTATCTCCACTCAATCATATTAGGGTATCAAGTTGTGATCCTTGATTGTGTCTGTTTGACAACCATCATGACTGGGTGAAGTAGAATGCGTCTGCCCTTGTCATTAAGACTGGGAGCACTACTAAGTGGCAGGCCGACTTAGCTCCAAAAGAAATGGCTGCCTCTGACATGAGGAACAGACGCCATGTGCAGCCGCTCCTAACATGGAGTACAAACGCTGCTCATCCTGTATCCCTGGATTAGGAGCCCTTACAGGGTACTATCAGCCGGGCCAGCTGAGCCCCGGTTTTTCACCGAGCTTGTTCTGCTCCCCCTCCTCTTTTTTCATCCGGGCTTGAGACCGGCAAAGGCGGAGTTGCATATAAAACATGATTCATGCTTTTGTTCTGTGTCCACTGATATCTTGTCTACCTTTATATACTTCTCTGGGCTATTTCTTATTTACTTCTTGTATACCTGACTTATATTTTCTATTTCATATCTATAAAGTTGTTATTTTTATATATTGTAATTTGTGCAAAATTTTAGAGAGGGCAAACTTCAGGCTGACGCAACAATTTATTTAGATACAAGCGCTAACTAAAATTGATAAAATACAAGAGAAACAATGAGGCAAGTTTAGTCAGACATCGTCATATCGGAAGGAAATCTTGGCTTTGACATGGCGGTGGAATCCTGGAGCCATTAGCTGAAAATGTCCATCACAGAACCCATAGTCTTCTCTATTTTATATAATTTCCCAACACCCAAGGGTTGTCTTATTATTAATAATAAAATTCCAGGTTTTTTAATCCTGCAGGATCTTTTTATTCATTTTTTTAAATGGTTGCAGGACTATTCTCTATAGCACATTTTTGTGATAAAAATTCAATGACATAATGGCAGCTTTTTTTGATGGTTAATCATCAAAAGAGCATGTCCCTTGATAAAATTGCAAAGCCAAAGTGTCCTTTAAGGAGAGGTGTCCTCTAACCGGAGAGTTACTAAATAGTAAAAATGACAATTTTTCAAATGAAAACTGCCCTTTGTAGAGAGGTGTTCTCTAGCGCAAGTGTCCTCTCATGGAGGTTCTACTGTAATAAACTTTTTTTAAAACTAAGAATTTCAATTTTCTATACAAAGTCACAATATTCTTCAGTTTCTTGAGCAGGTAATAGTCTCTAGTTGTGCCACATGCTTGCTTGCCTTCTCACTTTCTCTTCATGGCTTTCCAGCTAGTCTATGGTTTAATTCTACCATACTGTTTCCATTTAGTTTGGACTACTTTATTCAAAGGATCTTGTTGTTCCTTTCCTTGCTCAGCCATTGATTTTATAATGAGGCCTTTTATGCCATGATTGCCACAATTTATTTACTCCATTGTCCAGGGTCCTCTGCTGCAGAGATGGAAATTGTCCCCGCCCCATACCTCCCTGCAACATAAAAACCTTTAAAATCTTCTCTAGTCAGTAAAACCTGTCTTGGGAGTTTCCATTTGGTTCCAAGAAAAAATACACTCACAAGACAGGTTGAATAAAATTTGTTACAATAAAACTAAAACTATTTTTCTTATTCAATGATAGTTTCTTAATATAAAATATTCTCAACACATTTAGGAACTTAACTCAGTTTTTATTTTGTGACTCCTGGTTTTATCAGTTTATTTTACCATATTCCATATTTTGACTTGAAGAAAACTATGAAAGTTTGACGAGTTTCAAATAAAGAAAATTATCAAAAAATATATATTGATTTGCTATAGTTAAAATCGCTTCCAAACCCAAATTTTGAAGAAAATAATTAAAATTAAATACAGTTAAATCTGTGTATAGCGCCCCCTGTAAATAACGCCTTCCTCTCTATAGCGCCTGATTTTAAACATTAAAATGTAAACATTTTACATTAAAAGTGACCTGTCTATAGCACCCTATTTTGGTGAGTCCCAAAAGGGAGCACTATAGACAGGTTTAAATGTAATAATAATTTTAAAAATCTATTAATCACATTCGAATAATAATCCCTTGAATCAATATTAGAATGCAAACATTAGGTCTCCAGGTTCTCCATTTTAATATTTATCACATTGTGAATTGGCTAGACTGCTCCCCTACAATACATGTCATAGCTATAAATAAATGTTGCCTGTAATTTATCATTCTTATTTTAGGATAAGGCACAATTTTATAGTCTTCAATGGACCTAAGAAGTTATTCTTCCTATGAGCTGAAGAATTCCAAAGTAAATATTAATGTTGATGCCATCACTTGAAGATTCTATTTTAAAGAGTTCAGGATCTGAAGCTCTCCTCTATTTCCATTCAGTACTTTTGTCTGAAGATGGTAACAACGCTGTTACTGAAATGTCACACACTTTATTTATTTGGATTTGGTCTTATTACCTTATATTCTTATTTTATAAAGGAATCTTTTTTAATTTTTACTCGAATGAATTCTTGTCCTCACTACCATGGTAGAGACTGCTTTTCACATGTGTAGACATGTGGTGCACTTACAGTAAAAGCAGTTGCCTACTTCTACCCACCCTGATTATCAACATGGCCTGTACCACGTGTACTAGGGATAAGTAAAATTTATATATATGTGGTAGAGAAGCTGGGGACATCCCATTCACAGGCCAAGCTGTTAGAATGCTCCAAGGATTAGAGCCCTAAAGCTTTCTACCTTGCAAAATCAAGAAATACAGACCCTAAAGGGTGTATAAACCACTTTTAACCATTCAGAAGTCCTATTTATAAGGGAGAACCAAATCAGACCTATAGGACATGCAACAACTGTCCTGGTGTGGAACTAACACCTACCCACATATTCTCATGTCCAGCAATGGCCGCAGCCTTGCAGAAAATCAACATGAACCCAGAACAGCAGCTTTACACACCCAAGATAATGGACATTGCGACTGCTGTGATAGAGATGTATGGGGACATTTGAGGCTCTTCATTGGACACGACAACATCAACAGAAAATAGACATGGGCCCAGAACAGCAGCTTTACACACCCAAGACAGTGGACATTGCGGCTGCTGTGATAGAGATGTATGGATACATCTGAGGCTCTTCATTGGACACGACAACAACAGAAAATAGACATGGGCCCAGAACAGCAGCTTTACACACCCAAGACAGTTGACATTGCGGCTGCTGTGATAGAGATGTATGGATACATCTGAGGCTCTTCATTGGACACAACAATAACAATAACCAAATCAGAACACCAAATCATTAAAACTGCATGGAAAATTCAATGAGGATGGCAAATGCTTTTTTTACCTTTCAGAAATAGCACTTGTATGATTAAAAAATGTAGAGGAGAAAATAACATCCAGTCATATTTTGGAAAAATGCTTCCTCATAGATCTTTGGACATTGCATTGTTTGAATGAAAAGTTTAAAACTTGAACACAGGAAAAAGGAGAGTCTAGTTATGCCTACATCCAAGGTTCATCCAGGTTAGAAAAAAATTAAAAATGAGATGGTTACACTCTTTTTAAAGGAATAACAGAGGAAATTTATCTGCCAATCATGACCTAGGACATACCCACCACTGATGTTGTTGTCATGTCAAAGCCCACCACTGATGATTTCACATAGTGGCTGCAAAAATCAATACACATACACACGACATCCCAGAAACAAGATATAAATAAATATAAAAAAAAATAATACTAAAGTGAATTTGTACCAGGATCAAGTGGATAAATTAAGAAAAAAGCATCTCTTGATCATGCAGCTAAAATTTGCTGATGGCTTGCACCATCTATTAGAATAAATCTATTATACATCTATTAGACCAAACTCTGCAGCGCTGGCAGAGGCACCATATTCATTGTACATAGTGTATATAATCCATATTATCTTTTTTTTAAATAGTACAGACTGTGCACTTTGCATGTATTGACAAGATGTCAATAAAATTATTTTAATTGTCAAAAAAAAAAAAATGTCTATTAGAATAAATATCAACTATTTTTTTTCCAGAATTGGCCAAAAACCTTTTCTTGATTAATCAAGAATTCAGACAGATGTCGTAAGCCATCAGCAACTCTTAGTTGCACAATAACGAGATGCCTTTTTCTTGATATATAGGTTACAAAATTTTGCCTCAATCAATTCAATCAGAGAACCCAGACCATATTAGATGATATTGCAAAGACCCGAAGGACATGTAACACAAGCTCCTAAGATAATAAAATAGGAGACAATATCAAACCATAAAAATCCAGATATATTGCATACAACCAATGTATTCAAACCAAGACACCAGTTCATTTCTTCAAGCTGTCATTCAAACTGATTCCCACGCCACCAAACTGAGGAAAACTAAAGGGCCCAACCTTCTTGGGAGGTAAGGCCGTGGATGGAGAAAAATCTTCCTCTTATGTCATTGCATTTTCTATTTAGTCAATTAAGGTGCCTCTTTTTATGTATTCTCTAATTAATTCATTCAACAATAAAAGAAAACAACAATAAAAGTTAGTGGAAGAACTCTTAGGCATGTTGATCGGCCAATGGGCAATTAGTGTGAGCATTGCTTGAAACCATTGTCCTCCCAATAGTAACTCAAGAATCATATTTAGATGATACTTCTTTGAGGCAGCTTATAGATTGTAAATTTGCTGAAATTAGATAAAAAGAGGCCTAAAATGCACTAAATTCACCAACTTGCATGAGAAAGGAAACATCAAGTCAGAAACCACATGGATTACTAAACCCATTCCTCCTGCAAACTACTCTTTTCAAAGAGTTAGAGGATTCTCGGAAGAAATCCTAAATCGTAAAGTGGTAATAATTTGAGAATATATATATTGACTATTTAGCCCAATTTTCTATTGCTAAGTCCTTCCTACTCACAGGAAAAAAAAGTAAGCAAATGCCTAATGGAAGATTTCCTCAATCATGGAGCCCCAGAGAAATCATTATGGACCAAGGGCAAGTATTTCAATTGAAAATGATAATGTAACTCACTAATTAGTGCTCTTCAATACACAGGGTTCACAATAGCATATAATCCCCAGATAAATGGCCAAAGGACTGTACAAAACATGTTGGCAATGTATGTGTTGGTTGAGATGTTGCCTACAACACATGGTTAGCAGGACACAACAAGCTTCATCTCATTCAAACTGGTCCATGGAGGTGAGGATAAGACAACTTAAAACTCCATTCCCAGTTGGAATGAAACCTCCAATAAGAATTCAGTCAGAAGATTGCAACAAGAGTTGAAGAAGCAAGTAAAATATAATAGTAAAAATATTGTGAGGCCTCATCACAATAGTGAACTATTCCAGCAGTATAGTATATTTAACTGGTGAAACTCTTGAGAGGCTTCACTACAGATGAGCCAGGCCCTTCGAATATTGTAATTATTGAAGTAAGAAATTATTTTATTCTGCACTCATGGACAAAACTTAAGGAATTCAAAAGTCTTTGATATCACTGGCCATTTTTTTTTTAAGGAGACAGAGGCAATTTTGTTCACATTTGGTTATCTCATGTATCTTCAATAAAGGTCATTGTAATATCTTTCAGAGTTATTGTCTGAATCCCGATATACATGCTAAAAGGTACAAGATCTTCTAAGATTTTGTCCATGAGTGTATATATATCTTTATTATACAAAGTACATAGGAAATGGGGAGTATTCAACCAGGAGTAAACTTGAGTGGTTCTGGCTAACCATAAGATGCTATCCTCTGTTCATAAGAACAGTCCTGAACATTAGAACCTGAACAAAATTATGGGACATGTTGCTCTCTTAGGTAACTAAAGATGAAGCTATCTGAATCCCTTGGAAGAAATACTGTTGATTGTTTCAAGTTTTACTGTAACTGGAAAGAACAGTGAAACCTGTTAATAATAAATCCTAGACAAAAATCTAATAAGGTACTATTTGGATTATAGATTAGAAATAAAAGATAAATAAAACTAAATAAATAAGTATTGCATGACATTTGGGTAAAAACAATGTTGCTGAAATGTTACAGTAAAACCTCCCTGTAAAGGACATCTAATTGCAGAGCCAAAGTGTCCTTTAGGGAGTAGTCCTCTTACTGGAGAGTTGCTAAATAGTAAAAATGTTAATATTGCATATGAAAACTGTCCTTTGTGGAGAGGTCTCCGCTAAAGGGAGGTTCTACTGTATATACTATTTATTTATTTGGATTTGGTTTTATTACCTTTATATATATATATAAATCTATTTGTGAAAATAGAAAAAGAGAAGTATGATAAATAGAACAAAAGTAGAAAGTGTGCTCTCACATACTCAAATACCTGTTTCTTTATTTTTCTATAAAAATCAACCCCTCTCCAAGAGAGGCCATGAGTAACCATGTTCATGGGACGTTCTGTAGACAACCTTTCCATTTCCAGTAGCCACCCAACCTTCCTTGAGAGACCATAGTCTGAAAAACATAACTACTCTAAGTCATCTCCTGATAGGGAAACTAAAAGTTGTTGATGGCTTGTGCCATCTGTCAGAATAAATATCAACTAATCATTGGGTTTGAATTATTCCAGTATAGGGGAACTACCTCCCTGTAAAGGACAACACCTAATTGTAGATCCAAAGTGTCTTTTAGGGAGATGTGTCCTCCTACTGGAGAGTTGCTAAATAGTCAAAATGGTAATTTTGAAAATGAAAACTCTCCTTTGTAGAGAGGTGTCCTCTCATGGAGGTTCTACCTTATTGGCCAAATACCAATTCTTTATCAATCAAGAAAAGCTAATCAAGAATGGGTATTTGGCCAATACTGGAATAATTAAAACCCAATTATTATTTAATACTAGCGGATGTGCCCGGCTTCGCCCGGGTTTTACCCGAGTGAATGTTTGTCTAACGAACATTTGTTAAAACCATTCTCTTTAAATTTATAAAACATACTCGGCTTCGCCCGGGGTTTTACCCGAGTAAAGGTTTGTCTAGCGAACATTTGTTAAAACAATTCTCTAAAAACTCATTAAAAAATAAAAAAGATATATTTTGATAATTTGAAACTCGTAAATTTGAATCTCTCGATAAAGTGAACATTTTTTCCCGGTCCCTGTGTGCCTTGTCATCCTGAATTTTGTCTTTCCTAATTTTCTGCATTAGAAAATCATAGTTTTATCTAGTGAACATTTTTTCCCGGTCCCTTGAGAAATACTCGATAAGTTGAATAAAATCAATATTAATTGGTTCTCTCGGTAATTGGAAGTTAAAGGAATAGTATCTTCGCCTTGGAATTGTATCATTATTCTTGTCGCAAATAAATTGCCGTGTCATCCTGAGATAATCTTACTTTTGATAAATAATATTTAAGATAACAAATTTAGTGATAAGAAAACTTGTTATCATCGTCACAATGGGGGCGCTGCTTGCGAGTTAAATCTACAAATCTGCAAATAACTCTAAGGATATTCAAGATATTCATGAAATTATTTTTCAAAAACCTTCCTGGTGATATACCTAATAATATCCCAAAATTTCACGGCGATTGGATGTATGGTTTTTGAATCTATAGAGTACAGACAGACATTCAATTTTATATATATAAGATAATATAAATGAGTTTTAAAAATTGTAAAAATAAAAATGCATCGGCCGGGAATCGAACCCGGGCCGCCCGCGTGGCAGGCGAGCATTCTACCACTGAACCACCGATGCTTAAAAAAATGACCATATTTAGGTATTCATTCCATTCCGGATTAGTCCGCGTAAAAAAAAGTTCTTCAAATGAAAAAAAGAAATAGCCAAAAATACTAATCAAAATGCAGCGGAAATTTTTCCTCAGGTTTATAAAAAGCGACATGCAAAATTTGGTACCAATTGGTTCAGTAGTTTTTGAGTTTATCGCGAAACAGAGAGACAGACAGAAATTGACTTTTATATATATATATAGAGATTTACTCTTCATTGTTGGCTTTTTATCTTACATTCATTCTTCATTGTTGGCTTTTTATATTACATTCACTCTTCATTGTTGGCTTTTTATCTTACATTCACTCTGTTGGCTTTTTATATTACATTTACTCTTCATTGTTGGCTTTTTATCTTACATTCACTCTTCATTGTTGGCTTTTTATATTATATTTACTCTTCATTGTTGGCTTTTTATCTTACATTCATTCTTAATTGTTGGCTTTTTATATTACATTTACTCTTCATGGTTGGCTTTTTATCTTACATTCACTCTTCATTGTTGGCTTTTTATCTTACATTCATTCTTCATTGTTGGCTTTTTATATTACATTCACTCTTCATTGTTGGCTTTTTATCTTACATTCATTCTTCATTGTTGGCTTTTTATATTACATTCACTCTTCATTGTTGGCTTTTTATCTTACATTCACTCTGTTGGCTTTTTATATTACATTTACTCTTCATTGTTGGCTTTTTATCTTAAATTCACTCTACATTGTTGGCTTTTTATATTATATATTTACTCTTCTTTGTTTGCTTTTTATCTTACATTCATTCTTCAATGTTGGCTTTTTATATTACATTTACTCTTCATTGTTGGCTTTTTATCTTACATTCACTCTTCATTGTTGGCTTTTTATCTTACATTCATTCTTCATTGTTGGCTTTTTATATTACATTCATTCTTCATTGTTGGCTTTTTTATCTTACATTCACTCTTCATTGTTGGCTTTTTATATTATATTTACTCTTCATTGTTGGCTTTTTATCTTACATTCATTCTTCATTGTTGGCTTTTTATATTACATTCACTCTTTATTGTTGGCTTTTTATCTTACATTCACTCTGTTGGCTTTTTATATTACATTTACTCTTCATTGTTGGCTTTTTATCTTACATTCACTCTTCATTGTTGGCTTTTTATATTATATTTACTCTTCATTGCTGGCTTTTTATCTTACATTCATTCTTCATTGTTGGCTTTTTATATTACATTTACTATTCATTGTTGGCTTTTTATCTTACATTCACTCTTCATTGTTGGCTTTTTATCTTACATTCATTCTTCATTGTTGGCTTTTTATATTACATTCACTCTTCATTGTTGGCTTTTTATCTTACATTCATTCTTCATTGTTGGCTTTTTATATTACATTCACTCTTCATTGTTGGCTTTTTATATCATATAGAAAATCATAGTTTTATCTAGTGAACATTTTTTCCCGTGTCACATTGCCGTGTCATCCTGAGATAATCTTACTTTTGATAAATAATATTTAAGATAACAAACTTGGTGATAAGAAAACTTGTTATCATCGTCACAATGGGGTGGCTGCTTGCGAGTTAAATCTACAAATCTGCAAATAACTCTAAGGATATTCAAGATATTCATGTAATTATTTTTCAAAAACCTTCCCGGTGATATACCTAATAATATCCCAAAATTTCACGGCGATTGGATGTATGGTTTTTGAATCTATAGAGTACAAACAAACAGACAGACAAACAGACAGACATTCAATTTTATATATATAGATTTATTCCAATGAAGAGCCCAAATCATCAGAAAATTTTAGTTGCACAATCAGGAGATGCCTATCCACCTGATCCCAGTACAATATTACTATTTTACACATTCTTGGTCCTCCTGGAAGTATTCATGGCTACACTAGCAGGAACAAGTAGACAGGTGTGTGTAGTAAAATAATGCTTAAAGTGGCTAGATAAAATTGTAGAGATACTGGCCACGGGGCTATGCTGCATTCTGACTTGTGGTCGAGGCTTCTAGTGAAAGTGGAACCTGTAAGATGTTAAGAAACAACATTAAAGTCAAAGATCTGATGTATTATATATACAGTTTCTATAGCGCCCCCCATCTTGGGACTCACCAAAATAGGGTGCTATAGACAGGTCACCTTTAATGTAAATCGCATCGTACCCCACATATTTAAAATCAGGCACTATAGAGAGGGGGGGGCGCTATAGACAGGTTTAACTGTATATAGATGAAAATTTTGTCATTAAGATAATGATTTATAAAAATAACGCTCACCTCTACCCTCAAAATATGCTCCAAAACTAGATGCCATTAATTGACCATCTTTGCAAACTAGCGGCCTCAGGTCGGTGACAAATCCACAATACCAGCTTTGGAAAACTGAGGGCTATGGGCCTCATCAGTCCAGTGCGGACATGAGATCTACAAGGGTTCAAATGTCACAATCTGAGAGTGTTTAGCTGGCAAAGGCCAAATCTATGGCCAAAATACGGAAATTTTGCAGGGAGGACATTGATCTATTAAAATCAAAGTTGCCTCTCTCATCAAAATAGATGTCAAAACTAGACAGCACCTATTGACCGTCGCCACAAACTAGCGGCCTCGGGTCAGTGACAGTCACAATACCAGCTCTAGTTTTGAGATGTCTATTTTATAATAAAACCAAAACAAAAAATCTCGCTAATAATCATTATAACTCCATATTTTGATAGATGGTCAAACTTAGCTGCTAATTTGGCCAATTTTTGAAAGGTATAATTTGCATTTTAGATTAGAAAGAAATAGTAGCAAGAACAAATCCAAATTATTGTCATGTTTGTAATGTTTCAGTAACAAAGCTCTTACTGATATGTCACAAACATTTCAATAATTTGGATTTGGTTTTGTTACCATTTGTATGACTCTTTTTTTTTTTTTTCTTATTTAATCAAATAATATCTATAGTGAAAAATTCACCACCAGTAATTATAAAAACATAAAATGAAATAATAAATGTACTTACTTAGGAAGAAGTCTTCTTCTTCTTTCTTATCTCCACTCAATCATATCAGGGTATCAAGCTTGTAGAGCTTGAGACTTTTGATGGTCTTTTTCTTCTTCCTTATCTCCACTCAATCATATTAGGGTCTGGGTGAAGTAGAATGTGTCTGCCTTTGTCATTAAGACTGGGAGCACTACTCAGTGGCAGGCCTACTTAGCTCCAAATAAATGGCCGTCTCTGACATGAGGAACAGACGCCATGTGCAGCTGCTCCTAACATGGAGTACAAACACTGCTCATCCTCTATCCCTGGATTAGGAGCCCTTACAGGGTACTATCAGCCGGGCCAGCTGAACCCAGGTTTATAGTGAGCTTGTTACTGCTCCCCCTCCTCCTTTTTCATCCGGGCTTGGGACCGGCAAAGGCAGATTTTCTTTTTATGGTGTCTGCTGGGAATGAGTAGAGCTCATCAATGGATGAGTCAATACAGTCAATAATGTGTTTTGCGGTTGCAGGTTGAGAATTGCACTTAGTACATAGTGGGAAAACCTTGCAACCATTCTGGAAAGTCATTGTCTCTAGATGACTAGACTTAAGCCTGGAAATCAAAGATTGTTGTTCTCTTGGGAGGACAGAACCCTTACTTAGTGCTCCTAGTTTTAATGACAGACACTTTCTACTTCATCCAGTCATGACTTAAGAAGAAGTGGCTATTAAGAATGATGCCGTCATTTATGGATTCAACTTGGGAAGATATAAATCATCCCTAAATATTTCTGGCATTTTTTATTTTATTTCAACACACAAAACGCGATATCCCGGCTAGGGATAATTGCGTCGATTTACTTTTTTTTTTTAAACAGAAACAGTTATAAACATATTATACAAAAAGAAAAGTAATCGAAATAAAGAGAGAAACAATAATATATATTAGGAACCTGAACCTTTCAGGTTGAAAGAAAATCATGAATATATTTACAAAAATAGTTAAACTTATGATAATTCTCTCTGCTATTTACAAATTGATATAGATCTACAACCTTGTTTATTGTCTGCTGTCTAGCGGTGAAGAAGAGTGGGCATTCCAGCAGTAGATGTCTCGAGTCCTGGAATTCGTTGCCACAATGACAACTAGAGTCTTCAATCGCGCCAATTTTTGATAAAAATCCCTTAAAATTTCCATGGTTCGTTATAAACTGTGTATTATAAAAATTGGAGCGGAAATATGTTGGAATTCCAAACGGGAAAAAGCTTTGGAATGTTTCATTTGTTTTTAGAATAATTCATCTATTTTTGCACTTAAAAATGATCTAATATGCTTGGAGAATGTGGTCTATAAGTATTTTGATCATCTTTTGAAAGATGAGCCAAATCATATTTAATTATTTTAGATTCAATATAATCTGTGAGAAGGGGAATGTTCGCAAGACTATGGACACAGTTGTAAGATGTAGTTTTGTAGGCTCTGCTCACCCAAAGAAGAATTTGATATTGAGTAGAATTTAGTTTTTCTTTGCATCGATTATTTATAAATTTGTACCATATTTCTGAACCTTACGTAAGAACTGGCCTGATAATTGTTTTATACAAAATTATTCTTTTTTTAGTATTTATTCCCCACATGTCAACTCTATGTTTTTCTAAGCTATCTCTGCAGAGGTCTATATTTCTAATAAAATCAGCAGTTTTTCTTTAGTATATTGATATACATGATGGTTGTTTTTAACAAATTCTGATAAGTGGCCATTGGTGAGAGCATGGCTGACCTGGAGGAATAATGGTTTATAATTTTGTAAGATTCCTTTATTTTGGGTAATTTCGTTCTTTCTGTGATTTTCCAGGTTCTCTCCTATGTGAATGGCTTTTTTATATACAGTTTTTATATACAGGCCATTAAAATTGATGAACCAAGAAGGCAATAGACCTGAAATTTACATGATAGCATGATGATGCTGTGATATGCAAATTATTATAAAAAGAAGCGATTGTTCAGCAGTTCCCTTGTACAGAAATTGTATTTGAAACATTGCATCATTGGGATGTTTAAAGAGAAATGCTTACTAACATGTTTCTGAGTATAATTGAGGTAGAATTGTAACACACTAGGATTGTGGTTCATCTCTTTGTGCAGTATATTTTTTGCTGCTCACTGATTGAGACCCCATGACTGTTAGCAGAATATGTAATTGATGGGTTCAGGACAGTCATACGGAATGATGTACTGGATGCCTGCAATCACTAACAGCTGAGAACACTGACATGTTACCCACATAGCCATAATGGATCATACAGCCATTTAAAGAGCCCTGATTCAAGAAATGGGGATGTCAAAAAGTGTCTGCATGAACAGTTCAATGACTTATAGCAGCATAGACTGTCAGCTTGACAACCATGGCTTTGGCCATACTTAATGCTACCTCACAGACAGGAGTGAGTGCCATCAATGGTGTGATCAATGATGAACCTGGATGCAGGAATGGCATGACATCAAATATTCAGACAATTCTAGTTTCTGTTTTCAGCACCATTATGGTCGCATACGTGCCATCATGAAGAAGGCACATTGCCAGCGTGCATTCAACATCATCATACTGGCTCATCACATGGAGTTATGGTATGGGATACCATTGGATACACACCTCTTGTTGCAGTCCAGGCACCAGTCCCTGTTACATTTCTGTGGCAGTACCCTTTATTCAATGCCTAGGAGACTATGTTATAGCATATGTACTGTTGTTGTTTCTCATCCCCCTGTTGAAGATTACACAAATTCCATGAGTTCATGATCTCATTGAATGGGATGTAGGGGCGCAGCTTTCATTGATCATGGCATCATGATCCTGGCACACTTTGGTGAAGTCTGACTTTGCCTGTAATTTGAGGTCATTCTAACATGGAAGCCTTTGCTGCCGACTCTAACAAGAGTACAGACACAACTCCTCTGTATCCCTGGAGAGGAACTCTTGCTGAGGTCCAACAACCGGGTCAGTTGAACTCAGGATTTTTAAAGAAATCTTTCTCCTCTTTCTAACAATGCTGCTGTTGGTCCGCAACTGCTTATTTATCGGAGTTATTCTGCTTGTTTCGCAGCTGGCCTTCATATCTGAACATTATTCCTCTATCTGCCACCGGGGAATGTGCCCTGTAGCAGTCAGCACTGCCGAGAGAGCATATGTCCTGTAATAGCATATTCTTTCTAGTAGAATATACAGTCCTGTGTTTATAATGATTAATTTGTTTTGAAAATAGAGCAATCCATATTTAATTCATTAGATAAAAAAGGCATATATTGGATTTAATAAAAGATTTATTTTGCCTAAATAAATGGCAAAATAAATCTTTTATTGAATCCAATATATGCCTTTTTTATCTAATAATGATTAATGTCTAAAAGTTTTCAATCCAGTGTTTTCATCCAAGTGGTCTGGTATAGAGAGTGTGGCATACCCTCAGCATGGGTAAACAACCTTGGTGTAAAAGGCAATTTGATCCTCTAATATCTTTGTCTTATATAGATTTGATTATGGTTTGCTCAATTCTAAAAATAATTTGGATTGTAGATTTAGAAACACTATTTATTTGGTCTTATTATCTTGTGTTTTTAATTTAATAGGTGTTTTATAATAGATTTATATACAGTTAAACCTGTCTATAGCACCCCCTTTTGGGACTCACCAAAATAGGGTGCTATAGAGTAGGGGTGCTATAGACAGGTCACTTTTAATGTAAATTGTATTGTACTATGTATTTAAAATCGGGTGCTATAGAGAGGGAGGCGCTATTTAGAGGGGGCGCTATAGACAGGTTTAACTGTATTCAATTTTTTTTTTTTTACTTCAGGCAATGCATCTGAAGTTGTGTGCATCTGAAGCCAGTTTAGGATTTGAAGCCAAGGTTCTTCACATTAGGAGTGAACTCATCTGAAGCTAAGATGGCCACAGTATGGGATTCTGGTTCTTTGAATCAACCACAGACTTACCCATCATGAAGTCCAACTTCATCAAGTTGACTTATATTTAGGCATTGGTGAATAAGATATAAGAAAATATACATTTTTTTATATTCAGTAGAACAAACTCCCTGTAAAGAACACCTAATTGAAGAGCCAAAGTGTCCTTTAGAGAGAGGTGTCCTTTTACCGAAAAGTTGCTTATTAGTAAAAATGGTAATTTTGACAATGAAAACTGTCCTTTGTAGAGAGGTGTCCTCTAGAAAGAGTCTCCTTTCATGGAGGTTTTACTGTATCACCATTAATTTAGGATATTGTAAAAGAAAATAAGACCTAATCCAAATAATTTATTAGTGTGTGACGTTTCGGCAAAAACATTGTCACCATCGTCAGACAAAAGAATAAATTGAGAAAAAATATCACAGCAAGTTCTTAAATAGTACTGTTATCAAGTGTTTAAAAACTTGCTGTGATATTTTTTCTCATTTATTCTTTTGTCTGATGATGGTGACAATGTTGCCGAAATGTCACACACTAATAAATTATTTGGATTAGGTCTTATTTTCTTTTATTTTAATTTAAATTGTGCTTTATCATTTAGGATAATATCTTCTCAATACCATTTGAGGGAAAGATAGTGAAGTCACTTTGTGTGTGTTTTAGCTGACAGCCTGCGACAACTATTGCAGAAAACTGGGGAACCTCATCAGGATAGTGCAGCTCTCAGAGGGCTCTCAGGAGAGGGGGGAGCCTGAAGAATCCCTCAACTGCACCCAGTTTCTCTCTACCAGCACCCAGTTTCTCTCCAACAGCACCCAGTTTCACTCCACCAGCACCCGCAGGAATTCTGCAGCTTCTAGTCTCCCTTCTCAGGACCTCAACCTTTCCAGGATCATACCCAGCAGCACCGCCCAACAGCCAGTCAGGGACATCAATACCCCACAACCCTCCTCCAGTTCCAGCTTCCAGGAAAATCCTATTGGAGCTCCAAACATGTTCCCTATGTCCTCACCCCAACCTCCAAGTCTCAAATCAAAGAAACCCGCTAATACTGCTCCAGTTCGCCCTAACAGTCACTTAAGTGAAAGGAAGATAGTCAATGTCAGTGGAGAGCCAATGGCAGCCTCTAGTCAGGTGAAAGAAAGAGGAATGCTCCAGAATGCTCCTGTTGCTGATTCTAACCTGGAAAATCCTGAACCAGATAGCAGTTTCATAGGTAATGACCATTATTCAGTTTTTCTTTATCAATATTTGAAAACTTGGTCTAAGAGCCTAGCTGTGCTTGGCTGAGTTTGCTGTACCTCCACCCTAAGTGGAGCTGAGTTTCCTGATGTTTGTTAGAACAGAGATAGAGAGATTCTCAACCACTGGTCCAGGCATCAGTCTGAGCAACTAAATGTATCAAATTTTGTAGGTTTTTTATACTAATTCCTTATTTTTAGCATTTAAATTAAAAAATAAGAATATCAAGTTATGTATTAGTTCTTTAATGTTAGTTTTTATCTAAAAATAAAGGCACTGGACTGTAAAATATATTTTTACAAATTTTACCAGTCTGAGTTTCAAAGAAAGTGTGGATAACCGCTCTTTTAAAGGATAGTAAACAAAGGGTAACAAAAAAGTCATCTCTACTAGGGAACTAAATCCACTCTTTTAAAGGATAGTAAACAAAGGGTAACAAAAAAGTCATCTCTACTAGGGAACTAAATCCACTCTTTTAAAGGATAGTAAACAAAGGGTAACAAAAAAGTCATCTCTACAGGGGAACTAAATCCGCTCTTTTAAAGGATAGTAAACAAAGGGTAACAAGAAAGTTATCTCTACAGGGGAACTAAATCCTTTCCTGGTGTTTGGTTCTGTGTGTGTAATCTTCAATCCAAGTTGGATATCCAGCTAATGTTGCTACCACATACTGACCACTGTATGGTGTGCAGACATCCCAGAAGCCACATTCCCCCAGAAATCTCTTGGAGAAAAGTTCCTTCTGAAGCTGACAGCGGTTGGCAAGGAGCCAGGAGAGGTGTACATTGCCCTGCCATCGGTGGAAAAAAAGAAAGAAGAGGACGACATCCAAAAAACACTGAATGCTCACAACTGGGGGGATGAAATATATGAAGACATCCAGGTGAAGACCAACTCCTGTTGGGTTATCAGACGTCGGGACCTTTGGCATCGGGTGCGAGTGGTTGGTGTGGGCAAGACTCCAGATGAAGTGATGGTGCAGTTGGTGGACAAAGGCTGCCAGGATAAAGTCAGGAAACGGGAGTTGAAGCCTCTTCCCCCACAGCTGGCCAGCATTCCCTCACATGCCCATCTATGCCTTCTCAACCACTTTACTCCTGATCTGGCTGAGGATAAAGGTGTCCAGAAGTACCTTCACCAATCCACCTCTGCCAGTAGCCTCTACACTGGGGTCCTCCTTGCTAAACAGCTGGGGTAATAACACAACTTGTGGTCTAGTACCTGTAGTAAAGCCTGTCTTAGAACTCACTTGGTTCGGGAGTTTTCCTGTTCTAGGAGTCGATATCTACTGAGAGCACCATTGGTTTATCCCATTATTTTCAGTTTTCTTAGACATCTCTTTTTCTTTCTTATCTCCACTCAATCATATTAGGATATCAAGTTATGACCCTTGATGGTGTCAGTTTGACAACCATCATGACTGGGTGAAGTAGAATGCGGCTGCCTTTGTCATTAGACTGGGAGCTCTACTCAGTAGCAGGCCAACTTAGCTCCAAAAGAAATGGCCGCTCTGACATGAGGAACAGACGCCATGTGCAGCTGCTCCTAACATAGAGTACAAACACTGCTCATCCTGTATCCTTGGATCAGGAGCCCTTACAGGGTACTATCAGCCGGGCCAGCTGAGCCCAGGTTTTTTAACGAGCTTGTTACTGCTCCCCCTCCTCCTTTTTCATCCGGGCTTGGGACCAGCAAAGGCGGAGTTAATCTGACCCTGTCTAATAAGTTCATGTCTAACTTTTTAAGCCCTAATGGCTAAATATGTTGAAAATAAAATCAGAGTATCATTGAATTTTCATAGAAAAGAATATTTTAGGTTTATTGTAACTAATTTTATTCAAAAGTGCTGCATATATTTTTGCTTAAAACCAATTGGAAACTCCCAAGACAAGTTTTACAATGAAAAACAATAGAAAAAAATAAAAAATAAGTGGGTCAGGTGTTGATATTAAAAACAAAGTAGGCATATCCTGACCAGGAGCACATGTGCTCTTTAGAAGACAGAGCGCCATCTGGTGGAACAGAAATCAACTATTCATTGATTTAGCCTGTTCCCTGATATTTGGCCAACCCAATTTCTTGATAAATCAAGAAAAGCCATCCATGAACGCTTTTCGCGTTGTTGGCGCTTGTCAGCGGGGGGTATTCTATTTTCCCTTTTAAAATTAGTATGGATAATAACATTGTTGATAGCATGGCCATTGTCAGACACTATCTGATATTCAAATATACTCATGGACAAAACTTAAGGAAGTGAAAAGTCTTTGATGTCGCCAATCATCTTTTTTTTTTTTTTTAAGGAGACGAGGCAATTTTGTTCACACTTATCTTGTGTGTCTTCAATAAAGGTCACTGTAATATCTTTATTGTCTCTTATTGTCTGAATCCTGATATACATGCTAAAAGGTACAACTTCCTTAAGTTTTGTCCATGAGTGTATCTTTGTAAAAAATGAATTAGAAGATGTATTACACATTTAGAAAGACAAGTTCTTTTAACCTATTACTTCACTAGCAAATAACATCTCAAAATGTTAGGAATCCGGCAAGTTTTTGATTTGTATCTTTGCCTGGGAGTTAAATTTTCACATATAAGGATGAAAACAGTTTTTGCTTTGTTGGTTAGAGCTGAGAAATTAATTGACCTTTAGATAAATTCTTATATGGAAAATCCATCCTAACACAATTAATAATCATCGATACATCTTTAAACTTTTAATTACATTTTGAAACACAAGGAAATAAGACCAAATAAATAAATAGTGTGTGACATTTCGATAACAATGATGTTACCATCTTCAGACCAAGTACTGAATGTGTGACGTTTCAGCGTTGTTACAATCTTCAGACAAAAGTAATGAATCTGTGATGTTTCAGCGTTGTTACAATCTTCAGACAAAAGTACTGAATGTGTGACGTTTCAGCGTTGTTACAATCTTCACACAAAAGTACTGAATGTGTGACGTTTCAGCGTTGATACAATCTTCAGACAAAAGTACTGAATGTGTGACGTTTCAGCGTTGTTACAATCTTCAGACAAAAGTAATGAATCTGTGACGTTTCAGCGTTGTTACCATCTTCAGACAAAAGTAATGAATGTGTGACGTTTCAGCGTTGTTACAATCTTCAGACAAAAGTACTGAATGTGTGACGTTTCAGCGTTGTTACAATCTTCAGACAAAAGTAATGAATGTGTGACGTTTCAGCGTTGTTACAATCTTCAGACAAAAGTAATGAATGTGTGACGTTTCAGCGTTGTTACAATCTTCAGACAAAAGTAATGAATTTGTGACGTTTCAGCGTTGTTACAATCTTCAGACAAAAGTAATGAATGTGTGACGTTTCAGCGTTGTTACAATCTTCAGACAAAAGTAATGAATGTGTGACGTTTCAGCATTGTTACCATCTTCAGACAAAAGTACTGAATCTGTGACGTTTCAGCGTTGTTACAATCTTCAGACAAAAGTACTGAATGTGTGACGTTTCAGCGTTGTTACAATCTTCAGACAAAAGTAATGAATGTGTGACGTTTCAGTGTTGTTACCATCTTCAGACAAAAGTACTGAATCTGTGACGTTTCAGCGTTGTTACAATCTTCAGACAAAAGTTCTGAATGTGTGACGTTTCAGCGTTGTTACCATCTTCAGACAAAAGTACTGAATGTGTGACGTTTCAGCGTTGTTACCATCTTCAGACAAAATTAATGAATGTGTGACGTTTCAACGTTGTTACCATCTTCAGACAAAAGTACTGAATGTGTGACGTGTGTTGTTACCAAAACATCACACACAATTTATTTGGTCTTATTACCTTGTGTCTTCTTCTTCTTTCTTATCTCAAAGCCATGATAATCATGGTGGGTAGTTAGCGACTGCTTTTACTGTAAGCGCACCACATGTCTACACATGTGAAAAGCAGTTCGACTTTGCACTTATAAATGTGCCAGAGCCCCGTTTGGTTACTTGCACTCGCTGGTGGGGTTGGACTTTTGCAAGAATCGGGGGCCATTGGAGCATTTTTTTTTTTTTTAAACAAAAAAAAGTGTCCAAGGCGGGAATTGAACCCGGGTCGTAGTGGTCGAAAACCAAACGGTTTAACCAGCCTTCCAACGACCCCCTTACCTTGTGTTTATATTCTATATTCCAAATTGTGCATTCTCACTATAACTTATCTACTTATTGCTGACAGAGATGGTGTTATTTCAGGTATCTACCAGTCCTGGACCAAGTGGTGTCTGTCACAGAGTCAAATGGACCTACTCTGGTAGACATACTTAAGACCAAGATCAAAACAAATGGTAGGTGTGACTTTCATGTGTTCATAGAACTCTAGTAAAGAAAGTAAGTCTTTATAATGAAAGCTCGTGGTGTTTTTGTAATAAAAACACATATTAAGTAATCATGCCTCCAGGGAAAAGTGTCTTTTCAAAACATTTTTATTCTCTAGCTTTCAGGTATGGACACCCTTCTACAGGATTAAACCTGGTATAATGGTAAAATATTATATCAGCTTTTCTCCTGTAGAAGGACATCCATACCTGAAAGCTAGAGAATAAAAATGTTTTGAAAAGTCACATTTCCCTGGAGGAATGATTAATTTTACTGAATATTGATACAAGGGATTATTCTATAGAAAAGATACATATTGAATAAGGTTTCAAATATTTTTATAAAGTAAATCGCAAATTTTCTTATATCTGAAAATATGACAATTAAAAGAACTTTATTGTCAATTACATAGGTCCACAGTATTGTTACACCAATCTCAGGTGGTGTAGTTTGGGAAGGTTACTTCCCGTCATTTTCCATTGTATTATATGTAAGACCTGAACTTGGTGTCTTCATTTTTTTTTTTGCTTATCCCTAGTACACGTGGTACAGGCCATGATAATCATGGTGGGTAGTTAGCGACTGCTTTTTACTGTAAGCGCACCACATGTCTACACATGTGAAAGCAGTTCGACTTTGCACTTACAAATGTGCCAGAGCTCCGTTTGGTTACTTGCACTCGCTGGTGGGGTTGGACTTTTGCAAGAATCGGGGGGCCATTGGAGCATTTTTTTTTTTTAAACAGAAAAAAGTGTCCAATGCGGAGATCGAACCCGGGTCGTAGTGGTCGAAAACCAAATGGTTTAACCAGCCTTCCACCGACCCTCCCCCCCGGTGTCTTCATAAAAGTAATGAGCGACGCCCAAATAACAAAGACTTTTCCTGGTCAAAAACAGGGAGTGAATGATCCTTCTTTCTCAAACTTAAATATTGACTAAAGATTCCAATTATATTTACATATACAGTTAAACCTGTCGCCCCCTCTAAATAGTGCTTCCCTCTCTATAGCGCCCTATTTTAAATACGTAGTACAATGCAATATTTACATTAAAAGTAACCTGTCACCCCCTCTCTATAGCACCCTATTTTGGTGAGTCCCAAGAGGGAGCGACAGGTTTAACTGTATTTACAAAGTAATAAATGATAAATCACAATTTAGATTATAGATAATAATTTGGATTAGGTTTTATTTTCTTGTATAATTAATACTAAAGAATGAATATTTACATAATTCAGATTGTACTTCAATAACGATGTGGCAGTATGTAAGACTAAGATTTTCTCTGGTCCTCAATACATTTTAGTACTTTGTTTCATCATGGTAACAATGCTGTTACCGAAACATCACAAATATTCCAATAATTTGGCCTTTAGATTCTAATCTATAATCCAAATTATAGTTTTCAAAGTCAAAAGGATCATATTTTCCAATTAGCTTTTCTCCATTAAAAGAGGACATCTTTCTCTATAGGACACTATGGCTCTGCAAATAGGGGTTGTCCTTTAGAGCGAGGTTTGTAGTGTAAACACAAGGTATTAAGACCAAATAAATAAATAGTGTGTGTTATGTGGATTTGGTCTTATCACCTTGTGTTTATAATCCAAATTGTGCATTATCAGGTTTGTAGTGTAAACACAAGGTATTAAGAATAAATAAATAGTGTGTTATGTGGATTTGGTCTTATCACCTTGTGTTTATAATCCAAATTGTGCATTATCAGGTTTGTAGTGTAAACACAAGGTATTAAGACCAAATAAATAAATAGTGTGTTATGTGGATTTGGTCTTATCACCTTGTGTTTATAATCCAAATTGTGCATTATCAGGTTTGTAGTGTAAACACAAGGTATTAAGACCAAATAAATAAATAGTGTGTTATGTGGATTTGGTCTTATCACCTTGTGTTTATAATCCAAATTGTGCATTATCAGGTTTGTAGTGTAAACACAAGGTATTAAGACCAAATAAATAAATAGTGTGTTATGTGGATTTGGTCTTATCACCTTGTGTTTATAATCCAAATTGTGCATTATCAGGTTTGTAGTGTAAACACAAGGTATTAAGACCAAATAAATAAATAGTGTGTTATGTGGATTTGGTCTTATCACCTTGTGTTTATAATCCAAATTGTGCATTATCAGGTTTGTAGTGTAAACACAAGGTATTAAGACCAAATAAATAATTAGTGTGTTATGTGGATTTGGTCTTATCACCTTGTGTTTATAATCCAAATTGTGCATTATCAGGTTTGTAGCGTAATTTTCATATCCTCCTAAATATGATCTCACTCTTGATAAAGCACAATTTGGATTATAGATTATAATACAAGAAAATAAGACCTAATCCAAATAATTTATTAGTGTGACATTTCGGCAACAGCATTGTCACCATCATCAGACGAAAGAATAATTTTTTTATAATTAATCTTTTGTCTGATGATGGTGACAATGCTGTTGCCAAAATGTCACACACTAATAAATTATTTGGATTAGGTCTTATTTTCTTGTATGATCTCACTCTTGTTTGGCTATAAAAGATCTTCCCATTTGACACTTTATATAACTAACTGGGAGAGAGAAGTTTAATGAGAGTTCTTTGTGTTTCTACTAGGAGCAGCTGCTGCCTCCAAGTCTGAGACACCTTGTGTCAACAACAAACAGAATGGTGAGTATCCTACCCCTGTGTTTATTATCTATAAAAGTGCTATAAACACAAGGTAATAGGACCAAATACAAATAAATAAATAGTGCATGATGTTTCGGTAACAGCGTTGTTACCAAATTCAGACAAAAGTACTGAATGAGAAATTTTACCACAGCATGTTTACCACAGCAAAACATGCTGTGGTAAAATTTCTCATTCAGTACTTTTGTCTGAATTTGGTAACAACGCTGTTACCGAAACATCATGCACTATTTATTTATTTGTATTTGGTCCTATTACCTTGTGTTTATAATCTACTAGACGGGTGACCCGGGCTTCGCCCCGGGATTGACCCGTGTGCATATCTACCCGAGTGATATATATTTAGAACCACTTGGGTGACTACAAGACCAAATCTGGCACAAGGGACTAAAAAATGTTTGGTAGATTTTGCTGGTTCTAGTAATCCACTCTTGAAATTCTAGGTACAGTTTTTTTTTTTGCTTATCCCTAGTACACGTGGTACATGCCATGATAATCATGGTGGGTAGAAGTTGGCGACTGCTTTTACTGTAAGTCCACCACATGTCTACACATGTGAAAAGCAGTTCGACTTTTCACTTACGAACACAAGGTAATAAGACCAAATCCAAATAAATAAATAGTGTGTGATGTTTCAGTAACAGCATTGTTGCCATCTTCATAGAGGAGAGCTTCAGATCCTGACTCTTTAAAATAGAATCTTCAAGTTACCGAAACATCACACACTATTTATTTATTTGGATTTGGTCTTATTACCTTGTGTTTATAATCTATATAATCCAAATTGTGCCTTATCATTTTCACTTACAAATGTGCCAGAGCCCCGTTAGGTAGGTACAGTTGGAGTTTCCCCCAAAAATGCAGGGGAGCTCCCCAGGATCTAAACAACCACCCTTCAAGCAACTGATCTTACACACATACTTTATTTGACTATAACAATTTATAATACATTTGATTTATATACGTGACAATATATTGTTGGTCAAAATATATACAAAAAACTCCGCCTTTGCCGGTCCCAAGCCCGGATGAAAAAGGAGGAGGGGGAGCAGTAACAAGCTCGCTAAAAACCTGGGCTCAGCTGGCCCGGCTGATAGTACCCTGTAAGGGCTCCTAATTCAGGGATACAAGATGAGCAGCGTTTGTACTCAATGTTAGGAGCGGCTGCCCATGGCGTCTGTTCCTCATGTCAGAGGCGGCCATTTCTTTTGGAGCTAAGTTGGCCTGCCACTGAGTAGTGCTCCCAGTCTTAATGACAAAGGCAGACGCATTCTACTTCACCCAATCATGATGGTTGTCAAATCTCTTTTTCAAAAGTCTCAAGCTTTACAAGCTTGACACACTAATATGATTGAGTGGAGATAAGAAAGAAGACATTGATATATACAAAAATATATATACACAGATGAATTAATTAAAAATATACAGTTAAACTCGTCTATAGCGCCCCCTCTAAATAGCGCCTTCCTCTCTATAGCTACCGATTTTAAACATTAAAATGTAAACATTTTACATTAAAAGTGACCTGTCTATAGCACCCTATTTTGGTGAGTCCCTAGAGGGGCCGCTATAGACAGGTTTAACTGTATTTTGAATTTGCAGAAAGATGTTTTTCACCTATCCCAAATACATGTGATATAGGCCATGATAATCAGGGAATGGGTAGTTAGGGATTGTGCCACATGTATTTTCTACACTTCTTTCTACACATGTAGAAAGAAGTTAAATTACAATGTGCTAGAGTGACATTTGTTTATGTGCACTCACTGTTGTACAAGAATCAGGATGATGGGCAGCCAGGCATGGATGCTCCAGTCAGTGCAAGTGGTCACACAGTGCTACAGCCTCTCCGATGGTGATAATGTGAAAGAACCCACACACATTTTTATTGATCGGTTGATGAGGAAGCTGGTCAGTCAAATGGAGTTTGGAAGAATTTCCCCAGGGAAGAAGGAATGTTAGATATACAGTACGTTTTTTTTTTTTTTTTATTATCCCTAGTACACATGGTACAGGCCATGATAATCATGGTGGGTAGTTAGTGACTGCTTTTACTGTAAGTGCACCACATGTCTAGTGAAAGGCAGTTCGACTTTGCACTTACAAATATGCCAGAGCCCCGTTTGGTTACTGGCACTCGCTGGTGGGGTTGGACTTTTACAAGAATCGAGGGCCATTGAGACATTTTTTTAAATAAGAAAAAAGTGTCCAATGCAGGATGGTTTAGACCACCCGACCCGTAGATATATAGTATAATCTCCAGGAGTGGATATCTCTATACAAAGGAGAGTTTTTTTAATCACCAAAATGATCATTTTTACCAATTACCTGCTCTCTGGTGAAAGGAAACCTCTCTCTCTCTCTCTCTCTAAAGGGCACTTTGGCTCTTCAACTAGGTGTGTTTTAGAGAGAGGTTTAATTGTATTCTCTTTAACCTAGTGCACAAGTCCTGATAATTGGCCAAAAAATCCATGTCTCTACACATTTTCCTGATATTACAGTAGAACCTTCCTCTAGCAGATACCCCGCTAGTGGACTCCTCTCCACAAATGACAGGTTTCATTTGCAAAATTACCATTTTTACAATTTAGCAACTCTCCAGTAAGAGGACACCTCTCTACAAAGGCACTTTGACTCTGCAATTAGGTGTCCTTTACAGGGAGGTTCTAAACACAAGGTAATAAGACCAAATCCAAATAAATAAATAGTGTGCGACGTTTCAGTAACAGCGTTGTTTAATTTATTTGGATTTGGTCTTATTACCTTGTGTTTATAATCTATAATCCAAATTGTACCTTATCAGGGAGGTTCTACTGTATATAAGTTATTGTTGCTGTAAACATGTAACTTTTCTTTTGAAACTCTCTCTTCCACGTGTGTAATATTAATGTGTAGTAGTATTTGAATGTAATTCTACTGTCCTATAAGCTTATGTCCATAGTTTTCCTGAAAACCATTTCTGAGATTCCACCCTTCAGTGCTGTGTATATAAGCAGAAAACGTCCAATACAGTATTAGAGCTCTGAGAAGCGGTCTGGTGGATTAAATTGGCGAAACCGCTGGGAGGGTTCACCACTGATGAGCCAAGCCCTCCCAATATATTTTTTCGTCGCAATAAGGGCAGTAGAAGTTTGTATTATGTATGAAAGAAACATTTGTGCTTTTAAATCCTTTCATTTTATACGTAATAATGTATGATGTACAGATGGTCAAGAGCCTGGCAAGGTGAACAACTTGCCTCCACCACCCATCCCGACCACCCAGACTAAAGAACCTGGTAGGTGTTTCCTTGTATCAAACATATTGGGACTATTTTAAACTCATGGATAAAATTTAAGGAAGTTTCATATTTTGATGTCCACCAGTCATCCTTTTTTTTTTTTTTAAGGAGACATAGGCAATTTTGTAATTTTGTTCACACTTGGTTTTCTTGTGTGTCTTCAATAAAGGTTACTGTAATAACTTTCAGAGTTATTGTCTGAATCTTGATATACATGCTAAAAAGTACTACTTCCTTAAGTTTTGTCCATGAGTGTGAATGCTGCTGCTTAATTTAGAGGTCATATTGACATGGCAATTCATTTTTTGGTTGGTTTCTCTATTTTATGGTCATTAAATCATATGACATCCAATTTTATCTTTGTTGCTCAACTTTATATTAAAAAAATTCTTACTTTTTTCTCTCAAGGCTTTCTCATACAACAACCAAATAGGTTGAAGTGGTGTAGCTCACATTACAGTGCTACTCTACCTCCCATAATGGCAAACCTCTTACATTTGTTTCTTATTGATTTTTTTTTTAAGATTAGTATTTTAAACACAAGGTAATAAGACCAAATCCAAATAAATAAATAGTGTGTGACGTTTCAGCGTTGTTACCATCTTCAGACAAAAGTACTGAATGAGAAATTATTTTTATTTATTTCATCTCAATTTGCAGGTGTTACATTCGAGCACAGCTCGCGAGTCACCTTGTCCAGATTATTTACACATGGCGAGTGATGAAATAAGAAGAAGATAGTTTTCTGAGAAACACAGATAATTATTCTTAGAATTAAAAGTGGAAAAAACCCACTTTTTATCTGCTATCTTGTTTACACACTTGATAACAGTAACTATTTAAACCATGCTGTGGTAAAATTTCTCATTCAGTACTTTTGTCTGAAGATGGTAACAACGCTGTTACCAAAACATCACACACTATTTATTTATTTGGATTTGGTCTTATTACCTTGTGTTTATAATCTATAATCCAAATTATGCCTTATCAAGATTAGTATTTTCTTCCATACTTCCTTTCTCTCATATAATTTCTCTAATCCTTTTACAGAACAAAGTCCAATTTCTTCAATTCAACACCCCAAGGGATCAGAATTTTCAGTTGAATTAAAGTCTGGGTTGAATTATTGTCTGTCAAATAGGCTGATTGGTAAGGGAAAAAGATTGGTTGAATTAAAGTAAGTGCTTGCAGCCTAGCGGGAAGATTTGATGATCGTCATGACTGGGTGAAGTAGGATGATTCTGTCTTTGTCTTCAAGACTGGGAGCACTACTCAGTAGCAAGCCATTGACTTAGTTCCAAAAGACATGAGGACCAGTCACCATGTGCAGCCACTCCTAACCTGGAGTACAGATGCTGCTCATCCTGTATCCCTGGATCAAGACCTAGATTTTTAGTGAGCTTGTTACTGCTCCCCCTCCTCCTTTTTCATCCAGACTTGGGACCGGCAAAGGCAGAGTTATGAATCCTAAGAAATACAAGAGTGTTGCACCATTTTCCTCTCTCTCTCTCAAAGGTTACAAGATCTCAAACAATTTGTTTTGACGTGACAACGTCTTAAATTAGGTTGCGGCTGGGAGTCACTTATGAAAAAGTGTAACGCCCGGTAACGTTACGATGAGTCATCGAACGAGAGTGCTGCGCGCGCAGCGCTAGAGAATTAGGCGCATTGAATCGGCGCATGCTTGTCTTTGTCTTTCTCGAACGTTCTTGGCGTTGGAAAAACAAGAAAGCGTCATAATACAAGTTCACACGTGTGGTTAAAGTATCGTCAGCTGTGTCTGTAGTGAAAATGTGGAGTGCTTAGATTCGTCATTTACAACAACTACAACAATAAAGGTAAATAATTGTACACTGATATTTCATTATCGTAAACTATGATTGATTGATTAATTGTTAGATTGACACAAAAGTTGAGAAACTGAGTTTATAGGTTATGTCATACTATTGATAAATGTTGATAGTGTTAAGTAAATTATTAGTTTAAATTAATTAATTAATTAATTATTATTTTACAAATTTTAAATAGTTTCAAATTTATTTAGCAAAAATTTGAACCTTCGATCTGAATAAATGTTTTGATTTTCGAATTGATTATTTAAAATTACAAATATTAAGAAAAAGTGGCAGATATAAGAAAACTTTATTTAAACTGTGTTGAGCAAGAATTTTAACATCTAATATAAGTAAATGTTTTAATTTTCAACTTCATCATTTACAATTACAAATTTTATTTAATTTCAAATTTATTTAGCAAAAATATGAACCTTCGATCTGAATAAGTGTTTTGATTTTCAAATTGATTCTTTAAAATTAAAAATTCATCCATTCAATTTCAAATGTTCAACAGGAATCACCACTCTCAAAACAATGGAAACGGTGCCTTCAACTTCCAGTACTTCAATGGAGACGGAGGATATCGTGCCGTCAACGTCTGCAGTACCTTTCATAACAGAAAAGGACTCTCCATTGGTTTTCAAACATGGCCGAGATGGAAACGACTCACAGACTACTCGAGATATTCGCAATGAATACTTACGACTTCGTGGACACACTCTAGACACAATTACCAAACAAGCCGTAAAATTCTGTGACGACGCAACCGACGCTGGACAACTTATTGTAACGAACATCAACTGTCAAAGTTTAAGTGCCCATGCCGCGGACATTGAAACAGATACAGTGATACCACGATCAGACTATTTAGTATTGACTGAAACGTGGATGCGCGACACTTGTGAACCAACTCCAATCAAGGGTTATGAGTGCGTATCCAGGGAAAATAATCGACCTAACTCAGATACCAACGCGGCTGGTGGAGTGGCGATCTATCGTAAATTATCATCGACATCTACGGCGGAAGTGTTCCAAGTTGCGATTACAGACGTAACTCGTGTCATTAAAACCAATGGTGACATGTGCATGACTGAAGTTACTTGCTTCGCCGCTAATACTAGCTTCAAGTTTATACTCGGTGCTGTATATTGTTACATCATGATTAATGGCGTATTTCTTATATTAGTTTTAATATATTTGAAATTTAAATTATATATTTATTTATTTTTATATAAAATATTCTATGATATTTATTTAAAACAGATTATTAATTTATCATCATTTGTATTTAGGTACACTGTGACTTCACTGCTCTTTTTGATGTGAGAAAATAAAGAAAGGATTCTGGTGGCTACTTAAAGAAGACTTATCTCGTTATTCCCTTTTATAAATTTCTAGGATGGTTGAAACACGCTCTGGTAAGATGCAGGACCCAGCACAGGAGAGAATCCAGGCTGAAGAGTCTGCCAAGCCGCAACCTGGTGCAACAATTGGTAGAGATGCTAGTTCCGACCCAGTTGTCCTGAATCCCAACATCGACATCCCCAAGTATGATGGAACGGAAGACCCTCGCCCATGGATTGAATCTCTTGAAGAAATTGGCTTCTTGTACCATTGGGCAGACTACATTATCTCTCGTTATGCCGCCATGAACATGACGGGAAGCGCTAAAACCTGGTTGAATTTACACAAAGCTAGTTTCACGAGCTGGGAAAATATTAAAATCCGCCTCATTCAGGATTTTTCTTTGGACGCGAATAAAGAAGAACTTAGAATGAAGCTCAACAGAATGCAACACTGGAATGAACCAGCAATCAGGTTCGCGGAAGACATTCTAGTGTTGTGCAACAAGGTTGACCCCGCAATGGAAGAAGAAACAAAAATTGAACATGTTATTGGAGGACTGAAAAAAGAGTACTCATTCGCGCTCTACCTGAACCCTCCTAAAACGACCGATGACCTTCTTGTCGTGTGCAAGAAAATGGATTATTTTGAAAAGAAGTATCGGGAACGTGTGGAGAAATCCAGAAACCTATATAACGGTCCACGCTATTCTAGACCCCAACAACAATCGAGGTACGTGCCGCCGACTGCCGCACGAAACTACCAGACCACTTCCAGGCCCCAAGCCCCTGTTTCCAATAATTACAAGAACGACTCCCCTCCTACCCCCAGACAGTATCGAAACAACTTTCCCCAGCCCTCTACCCCTAGACGTCCTTATAATCCTAACTTTGTGCCGAAACCAAACCTTCAGAGAAACACTTACAATAAAAGCCAAGAAGTGAGCAAAAATAGGACGGAAGATGGAAGACCAATCTGCTTTAAATGTAACAAGCCAGGGCACGTGGCCCGTTATTGTAGGGTCAAGTTTATAAGAATCCTAGAAGAGGATCCAGCAGATACCCAAGAGAAGGTCGAAGAAAAATGCCAAATGAATGAAACATCAGAGAAATCAGGACCTCGGCTTTATGCTGATGTATGTCATAGCACACAGACAAATATTCCTACCCGGAATAGATATTCCGTGTTGGAAGATTTAAACTAAGCGTCGCGCCTGAATCTGTCAATCAAAGCAAGTCGACCATAAACGGAATCAAGAAGTGGGACCCTAAATACAAATTAAAAATTAATGTGGACAAGATAGGGACTTTTGAAGCTTTGGTTGATACAGGTGCTGACCTCTCAGTGGTCGACCTCAGAACGGCCCTCGATACAGGCCATGGTATAAGTAAACTCGCAAAAATTTGTGCAGGACCCGATGGAAAAAAATTGGACATGGTAGGAAGTATATTTTTAAATATAAAAATTGATGACGAAACATTATCACACAACTTTGTGATATTGAAAACGCATTTACGGACATTAATTCTTGGGAGAGATTTCCTTAAGAAAATGAACGCAAAAATAGATTGTAAGCAAGAAACTATAAAATATGATTTGACGAATAATCATGACGAAATCAATTTTGAAATGTTGAAAATAAAGAGTGCCAAGGATTCCATTGTACCGGAATGTTCCATGAAATTGATCAAGGCATTGGTAGAAACAGAGGATGGAGAATATATTATCGAAGAGAGCAGCAAAATGTTTCAAACAAATGGACTTCGTCTAGCAAGAAGCTTGATCAATGTTATAAATAGGGAAACACACATCTGGATAACTAATCCGTATCCTCGACCGTTAAAAATAATGAAAAACCAAACATTGGCTTTTGGAAGTAGTCCAGCGAAAATAAATGTGAGTCGAGAAAGAGAGGTAGAAAAGAACGAAGAACCTAGATTCCAAATAAACGAAAATCTTTCACCAAAGGAACAGAAGGAGTTAAAACAAGTTTTAGAAAGGTATGGAGATCTTTTTTCATCGAGATTAGGGAGAACCAATTTGGCAAAACATCGGATAGACACAGAAGACGCGAAGCCAATTAAACACAAGCCTTACCGGGTAAGTGCTAAAGAACGAGATATTATAAAAGAGCAAATTGACGAGATGCTTACAGAAGGCATAATTAGGCCATCTTCTAGCCCCTGGTCTTTTCCAGTAATATTGGTCAAGAAGCGAGATGGTAAATACAGATTTTGCGTGGACTACAGAAAACTGAATAATGTGACGGTAAAAGATGTCTATCCGATCCCTAGAATAGACGAAGTTATGGATACTCTCCAAGGATCTACACACTTCTCAGCAATAGACCTCAGATCTGGATATTGGCAAGTTGAAGTCGAAGAAAGAGACAAAGAGAAAACAGCTTTCACTACAGCGCATGGATTATATGAATTCAACGTGATGCCTTTTGGACTTTGTAACGCGCCAGCTACCTTTGAGAGAAATATGGAGAATATGCTTGGAAATCTGAGATGGCAAATTTGTTTGTGTTATCTGGATGATGTTATCATATATAGCCCGGATTTTCCAACGCACCTCAAAAGACTTGAAGCTGTTTTTAGATGTTTTCGTGAATCTAATTTAAGGTTAAACGACAAAAAATGCCGATTTGCTTTTGAAGAATTGGAGATTCTCGGCTATATAACGAGCAAACATGGTATAAAACCCGCGGAACATAACATCAAAGCTGTCAGAAAATTTCCTCGGCCCAAAAAGGTCAAAGAAGTACAATCCTTTTTGGGAATGTGTTCATATTATAGAAAATTTATCAAAGACTTTTCAAAAATTGCTGACCCTTTGACCAACCTTATAAAAAAAAGTGTATCATTTACCTGGACAGAAAGACAAGAGGAAGCGTTTCAAACCCTAAAAACAGCACTATTAAGTCCACCAATTTTAGGTCACTTCAATCCAAATGCACCTACTTATGTTCATACTGATGCGTCCAACATCGGCATAGGTGCAACACTTGTCCAAGACATCGGTGGTGAAGAGAAGGTGATCTCATATTTGAGTCGTACCCTAAGTAAAGCGGAGCAAAATTATTCAACCACTGAAAAAGAATGTCTGGCCGTTGTCTGGTCAATGTCAAAATTACGACCCTACCTTTATGGAAGACACTTTAAAATAGTAACAGACCATCACGCCTTATGCTGGCTCAAAAACTTGAAGGATCCGACAGGTCGATTGGCAAGATGGGCATTAAAAATTCAAGAATATGACTTCGATATAATACATAAATCGGGAAAGAAGCATCTGGACGCCGATGGCTTATCTAGGGGGCCCTTACCAGAAACTGATTGGGATGAGGATTTTGAAAGGCTATTTTTAAATCAAATAACAGACGAAGAGGATAAATTTATCGAAAGTGTTAAGAAAAACCTTAATGGAAGCAGGCGATCAATTGCGCAAAACTTTAAAGAAGAAGATGGATGCCTCTTTAAGAAAAACCCGAACCCTGAAGGCAGGGCGTGGTTGCTTGTGGTTCCAGAGAATAAAAAGAGAGAAATTATGAAAGAATATCACAATCATATGTCGAATGGCCATCTGGGCGTCGCCAGAACCATGTACCGAATAAAGAGTAAATACTTTTGGCCATCCATGCTAAAGGATGTCTCAGAATTCGTTAAGACGTGTCACCTTTGCCAAAGTAGGAAAGGCTCAAACCAATTACCTTCTGGACTACTACAGCCCATCCCCCCAGCCAACTTTCCTTTCGAAAGAATTGGAATCGACTTTGTTGGTCCACTACCATCTACGAAAAACAGGAAAAAATGGATAATCGTGCTGTCGGACTACTACACTAGATATGCAGAAACAAGAGCAGTCTCGGAAGCAACAGTGAAAGAAGTTTCTAAATTTCTAGTAGAGGATATTTTTCTTCGGCACGGAGCCCCACAATATCTTATTAGTGACAGAGGCTCTCAATTTACCAGTAATTTAATGAAAGAGGTGATGAAAACGTGCAAGATTAAACATTGCTTCACAACGAGCTATCATCCCCAGACTAATGGATTGACAGAGCGGTTAAATAGAACATTGATCAATATGCTCAGTATGTATGTGAACACTGATCAGAAAAATTGGGACGAAATACTCCCATTCATCACTCACGCTTACAATACTACAATTCAGGAAACCACAGGATATTCTCCCTTTTTCCTGATGTTTGGAAGAGAACCCACGTCTCTTTTGGACGACAGGAATATCTCGGTGGACATTGACAAAGATGATTATGATGAATACATAAAACATCACTTAGACAAAATAAACAGAACAAGAAAATTAGTTATTAACAACACAATAAAGACTCAAGAAAGAATGAAAAAGAACTATGACAAGAAACACATGGAAAGAAGCTACGAACCAGGAGAATTAGTAGCAGTTTGGACACCAATTAGGAAAATAGGAAAGTGTGAGAAACTACTGAGAAAATATTTTGGCCCATATAGAATATTAAAGAAGCTGTCCAACGTAAATTACTTAATTGAACCAAAAGATAATCCTGGCCAAGACCCATTGATTGTCCATGTCTCAAGAATCAAACCCTATTTTGAAAGAATTGATGAGGTCAATCACGAGGACGTGACGACCTCTGGAGAGGGGGAAGTGTTACATCATGATTAATGGCGTATTTCTTATATTAGTTTTAATATATTTGAAATTTAAATTATATATTTATTTATTTTTATATAAAATATTCTATGATATTTATTTAAAACAGATTATTAATTTATCATCATTTGTATTTAGGTACACTGTGACTTCACTGCTCTTTTTGATGTGAGAAAATAAAGAAAGGATTCTGGTGGCTACTTAAAGAAGACTTATCTCGTTATTCCCTTTTATAAATTTCTAGGATGGTTGAAACACGCTCTGGTAAGATGCAGGACCCAGCACAGGAGAGAATCCAGGCTGAAGAGTCTGCCAAGCCGCAACCTGGTGCAACAATATATTCATCCAGGAGCTAGTATGCAGGATATTGGAATGTTACTATGGCAAGGACTCGGTCCGTACATTCACAACAGCCAGTACGTGCCACCGTTCGTGCAAGTTGATTCTAGTATACCGATTCTTCTGTGTGGTGATTTTAACAAAAACGTAAAGCCTGACAACTCGTTTCTTAATTTCATGAAAAATACGTATAATCTTGATTGCGTATCAAACGTTTCTAAGTCAACTACGTTAAAAGGAACAACTATCGACTTGACTTTCGCAAGACACATTACAGCAGAAACACTTCCTTTCATTTCATATTTCTCCTATCATCGTCCTATCCTCAACAAAATCACTCAAATAGGAATTAGTTAAGTTTAAGTTTACATGTACAATGTTTTAGTAAACAAAATATATTTCTATAGTTAATATTTGTGCAATTCTTATTTTCATTCAATTCCTTGTTCCTATTGTGCAATTTAATTATATTCATATCAATAAATATTCTACCGTTGTCACGTAAAATCTTCGCCCGTAAAACCGACTTTACAGGCAACCATTGTTTTTTTAAGAAAAATTTGTTTTTGTTTATTATCCCCTTGTGTAAAGATTACACGGATTCCAATGGAATGGGGTGTAGGGTGCAGGTTTTGTTGTCATGGCACCATGATCCAGGCACACTTAGAAAAAGATGTAGTGAAGCTAAATTAACTTGCCACTATATATAAATGTACAGACTGATATGGTGACAAACCTTTGTAACAACATATAATAAATGTGACAACCAGGCAAAGACATTCCTAGAATCATTCTTGACTCATGACCAATTGGAATGTACCATGTACAGTAGAATCTCCTTATAAAGGACACCTAATTGCAGAGCCAAACTGTCCTTTGTGGAGAGGTGTCTGCTAGCAGGGTGTCTGCTAAAGGGAGGTTCTACTGTACCAGTAGTTTCCTGTACGATTTACTTTTCCTATTATTATACACACCAACCATTTGCTGGTGTGGATCAATATTCATCGCTTTTGGTGCATAGTATGTTTTATTTGGCATTTTCAAGAATAAAAGACTATATACATTAATGGCCACAGGAAAATTAATACTCCATTCATGAATCAGTATGGAAATAGTTTATTGGCTAAATTGAATGATATATAATTAACATTTTTTTTTTTATCTTTACAAAAATGGTATAGTCAAGAAAAAAATCAATTCAACACTCCAAGGCATCAGAATTTATATTGAATTAAAGTAAAAAAAAAAATCACCTGATTGGAATTTGAAAAATGGCTAAATTAGGTTGAATTATAGTCAGTTGAATATTATAGAGGTTTATACTCCTCAAACTGATCATAACTCCTGTTTATATGGGTAGTTTTTTTAGGGGGTCTGTGGAAAGATGGCTTAAACCATTGGTTTTCAACCGCTATGACCTGGGATCGAATCCCGCATTGGGAATTTTTCTGATTTAAAATAAAAAATGCTCCAATGGCCCCCGATTCTTGAAAAAGTCCAACCCCATCAGCAAGTGCAAGTAATCAAACGGGGCTATGGCATATTTGTAAGTGCAAAAGTCGAACGGCGCTTTTCACATGTGTAGACATGTGGTGCACTTACAGTAAAAGTAGTCGCCTACTTCTACCCACCATGGCCTGTACCATGTGTACTAGGAATAGGCAAAAAAAATATGAGTAGTTTTCTTCATAAAACACAATTTGGATTATAAATTATGTCTATAAGAAATAAGACCTAATCCAATTAAATTAATAGTGTGGGACGTTTCGGTAATAGTGTTGTTACAAAAGCATAAATGAGAATTCCTGTTTTTAAATAGTACTTTTGTAACAACGCTCTTGCCAAAAAGTCACACACTATCAATTTATTTGGATTAGGTCTTATTTTCTTGTAGGGTAGTTTTCTTCTTTTGTTTATGGGTGAAATGTAATGCACTTCAGGCCATAATGTACTTTCACTGTATAATAGAGCTACATTTTTTTTTGCTTATCCCTAGTACACGTGGTACAGGCCATGATAATCATGGTGGGTAGTTAGCGACTGCTTTTACTGTAAGTGCACCACATGTCTACACATGTGAAAAGCAGTTCGACTTTGCACTTACAAATGTGCCAGAACCCTGTTTGGTTACTTTCACTCAATGTGGGGTTTGACTTTTGCAAGATTCGGGGGTCATAGGAGCATTTTTTTTTTAATCAGAAAAAGTGCCCAATGCGGGAATATAAACCGGGTCGTAGTGGTCGAAAACCAATGGTTTAGACCATCCTTCCACCGACCCCCCCATAGAGCTACATAGTTTGTGTAATGTTGCTGGAAAACACCAAATATGTGTGCAGTAGAGGAGCTGGAAGAATGGGATCCCCTGAAAAGTGACTTCACTAAACCTACCAACAGCTATGATATCCCTACTGATGATCCTGAAATGGCTGTGGTTGGATACAGTAAGTTTCTAACTTGGTTTATCTCTCTCCACCTTAAATATTCAAATACACTCATGGACAAAGTTAGAAATTGTACCTTTTACTACGCATATCGGTATTCAGACAACAACTCTGAAAGTTGTTTGATACACAGTGACCTTTATTGAAGACACACGAGATAACCAATATACACTCATGGACAAAAATTAAGGAAGTTGTACCTTTTATTATGTATATCCGAATTCAGACAATAACTCTGAAATATATTGCAGTGACCTTTACTGAAGACACACGAGATAACCAATATACACTCATGGAGAGACAAAACTTAAGTTAGAGTTTGTACCTTTTAGCATGCATATCAGGATACAGAAAATAACTCTGAAAGATATTACAGTGACCTTTATTGAAGACACTTGAGATGACCAAGTGTGAACAAAATTGCCTCTGCCTCCTTAAAAAAAATAGTTGACCAGCGACATCAAGTTTTGTCTATGAGTGTACTTGAGTGTCTTTGTAATTTGATTTGGTGTTTGCCCCTCAATATAAATTAAGATAGACTAGTTCTCTCTCTCTCTTTGATGTGTAATTTTGTTTTTCAACATTTTTCCTGTTTTATTCAAATCTTATACGACTCTTTATGTACAGTAGAATATCTCTCTAAAAGATATGTAGTTGCTCAGTCAAAGTGTCCTTTAGCAAGAGGTGTCAAATTGGTCCTTCTAGTAATGAAAACTGTCCTCTGTAGACAGGTGTTCTCTCATGGAGTATCTACTACTATAGCATTTTAAGTCTGTCACTTTTAAAAATGAATCTGTCGCCTTTAATAGCACAATTTTCGTTGAATTTTTACATGAGCTTGATGAAATTGTAGCCACGGGATATGGATTTAATGTTTCTATATGGATAATTCAATAGTCCACACATCCACAGAAACATCTGTTAGTCTGCTAAGAAGCAACATGAAGTTTTGGTCACCATATTCATATATGCTAAATCCAATCGAATTTTCATTTAACAAAATTAAAACATTGGTAATGTGGCTGCTTCCTTGATGTGACATCACATCAGGTTATCACTGATGCAATCAGTAGAATTACATCAGAAAACTGTAAAGGATGGTTTGCTTGCATTCACAAAAATTGCTTCCTGGCCACACAAGAACACCAGTTTATCCAATAAAATCTGTTTCTAAATCATTTTCTGATTATTTGCTCCTATATGAGTGTTTTGGACTTAATGTTAAATGTATTTAATTAATCTTTATGATATTGCCATTTGATTTTTACACATAACAATCTTATTTTTAAAGGCAACAAACTCATTTTAAAAAGTGACAAATTCATTTTAAAAGTGACGAATTCACTGATGCTAGAGTGAAAGAAGCTATTTGATCATGCTAGTGTCTTGTATAATAGCTTCTTACTGACCTTTCTGTGATGTACAAAAATATTGGGAGGACCTGGCTCATCAGTGGTGAACCATCCATTAATTCTCTCCAGTTCTCTCTACCAGACTGCTTAGATTGAGGTTTCTAATTAAATCTTCAGCAATTTTATATTCTTGTTCAAGTTATTTAAGAAAACTGTGGCCATAAGCTTTGAGGACAGTCTCAAATCTATACATTCATTACTCTACCATAAACATGATAAGGCACAATTTTACACATTGATAACAGTAAATATTTGAAACATGCTGTGATTATTTTTCTCATTCAGCACTTTTGTCTGAAGATGGTAACAACGCTGTTACCGAAATGTTACACACTATTTATTTATTTATTTATTTGTATTTGGTCTTATTACCTTTTTTTTTTTTGGCTTATCCCTAGTACACGTGGTACAGATCATGATAATCATGGTAGGTAGAAGTAGGCGACTGCTTTTACTGTAAGTGCACCACATATCTAAACATGTGAAAAGCAGTTCGACTTTGCACTTACAAAAGTACCTGAGCCCCGTTTGGTTACTTGCACTCGCTAGTGGGGTTGGACTTTTGCAAGAATCAAGGGCCATTGGAGCATTTTTTTTTTTTTTTAATCAGAAAAAAAGTGCCCAATTCGGGAATCGAACCCAGGTCGTTGCGGTCGAAAACTAACGGTCTAGACCGGTCTTATTACCTTGTGTATACCATAAAAACTCCACAAACAGGCCAGTTAAGTATAAATTAAGCATGAGGCATTACCATACATCATCTGTATATAGGGAATTATTTAGTGTGAGATTTTAAAAAAACTTTCTCTATACCTGCCTTACATATCTGCCAAGAGGTGAGGGGGACCAGTATCTTGCCAGATCTCTCAGATTATTTACTGGGAACTCTGTTTCCACTCCGCTTGTGTTTCTAAGACTGTTCATACCTATTTGTGTAATCTTTGCACAAGTTAGTGTTGAGTGGTTGTTTGTTGTTGTTGTTGTCGTGTCCAATGAAGAACCTCAGATGTCTCCATACATCTCTATCACAGCAGTCGCAATGTCCACTATCTTGGGTGTGTAAAGCTGCTGCTCTGGGTGTAAGTGGTTGTTTACAAGAAGTAAATGGAAGAATAACTCTAAGAAGAGACGCAATGATGAAATTGTACAAGGTTATGAAAGTTATAAGGCATTTCACATATTCAAAACAAAGAATAGAAGTGTAGAAGCATTGGTATTTCTTATGGTCTCTCATGGATGTAAGAGCTGGACTCTCAGAAAAGAAGAAAGAAAAAGAATTGAGAATTTTGAAATGTGGACAGAGATAAAAGATACTCAGAGTGCCATGAACAGTTAAAAATACAAATGTTTCATCTTAAATAAAATTAATCTTGGTAGATCCCCAGAATCCGAAATACATAAACAAAGCCTGACTATTTTGGACACATAATGAGAACAAATGGATTAGAAAAGATGTTGATATTGTGTGGGAAAATTGAAGGAGAGAAGACCTCCAATGAGCTGGCTAGAAAGGATCGAGAAAGCTACTGGTAGATCACTAAATGAGCTGTTATTGATAGTCGCTAACAGATCAAATTGAAGAATTTTGGTCCATATAGACACCAAAAGTTGACTTGATGAAAATTAAAAGCAACAATGGGAATACTACTATATATACAAGGTATGATCAAAAAGTTCGGGGAATTAGTCAAAAAAAAATTTCCTAAAGAGTTTTTGAAAAATAAAAATTATCACGAGACCTCGTTCTACTAGAAAATATTTATATCTTTTCGATATCTCAAATAATAAGAATTTTATAAGCATTTTTTAAAGACAAGAAATAAAGGCGCGGCGTTTTTTTTTTTTTTTTTTTTTTTTTTAACAATGGATCTTACAATTCAACAAAGGGGGTATGCATATAGTTTTGTCAAAAATTAGGAAAAATGGCATCAGAAATGTTTCAAATGTTGAAATTGGCGTTCAGGGAGGCAGCCTTATCACAATCAAAAACGTTTAAGTGGTTTGCCCGTTTCAAATCTGGTAGAGAGTCATCCCAAGATGACGCACGCCAGGGAAAATCATGAAGAAATGACCCAAAAAATTGGTGCTTTAATAAGGGAAAACACTAGGACAACGATCAGAGAACTAGTAGAAGAAACAGGGGTTTCATATGGAACGTGTCAAAAAATATTGACCGAGGATCTTGGACTTGAAAGAAAGTTTTCAAAATTTGTTCAAAAAAATACTTAATTACGATAATGCCCCAGCATACAGAGCACTTTCCGTTTGTGCTTTTTTGACTTAAAATAGCATATTTACAATGCGTCATCCCCCGTACTCGCCTGATTTAGCACCAAATGACTTCTTTCTCTTAGAATGAAGTCAGTTCTAAAAGGTCATAGATTTGATACCGTTAATGCCATAAAGGAAAAATTGCTCAGCATTTTGAGGAGCATTACTTCTGACGAATTTCCTGGATGTTTCCGGAACTGGGAAAAAAGAATGAAATGCTGTATAGATTCCCTCGGATAGTATTTTGAGGGATATTAACCATTTTTTGTATATATTCATTTATTAAATCTTTATGACCCAATTCCCCGAATTTTATGATCATACCTTGTATGTGTGTGCAGAATCCAAGGAAGAACGTTATCTTTGCAAGTTCTTTGCCAATAAAGGTCAATGCAATAGGGAGAGGTGTCCCTACATGCACATTCCTTTAAAGAGGACAGGTAAATTTCTCCTGTGAAGAATTAAGTTGATTTGGTTGTTCAAATAGTTGGACATTTGCATTATTTCTCTCCGCTCTAATATGTATGAGCAGCTTCACTCGTGACATGGTCAGTTATTTCCTCGCCATTTATAATATACCATGCCTCAAGCATATGAATCATTAAAATACAGTAAAACCCCTCTATAGTGAACCCCAATTTTTTTTTTTAAAGAAATAACGCTTTTGTTTTTAAAATGCCTTTGTTTTCTTCATTTTGGAAGCCATTTGTATTTTTATATTTCAAATTTAATGGATGCAAATATATTCTATTTAATAAAAAGTATAATGTGTTAAAATTTATACAACATACAGCAAAAATAAAGTGCAGGATTCAAAACAAACAATGCCGCTAAATTTATTGTTTTGAAATCGCGATCCGCGAGCTGAAACATGCTCAAAATTTGGTTGTTTTAATTTTTTTTTTTAATTACAATTCTAAGTTCGTTATAAGCATAGTATTTTAAATAGATTTTATTATTTTGGGACCGAAAATAGGTTCGTTATAGGGGTAGTTCGTTATTCTAAAAATTGCAAAGTTCGTTATAACGATGGTATTTTCAATGGAATAGAATTGGGAATCGGCATGGGTTCGTTATAAGGGAAGGTTTGTTATATCCAGGGTTCGTATTAGCGAGGTTTTACTGTATCTTTAATAAAACTTTGCCTATAATTTGTCTTGATTTTGAAATTAGACATAGAGGTACATGTATGTTAATGATAAGAAGAACCTATCATCTAATGATTTCTTTTATTATTCAGTATTAATGTAAGGAAATTTGTCAATTAAGGGACTTAAAACAAAGTGACCACTATTAAGAGGCAGTCTCTTCCTGTGTGTATGGGTGTCCTTTAATTATACGGTCTAAGATTTTTGAAAAGTAAAAAAAATAAATAAAAAATAGCCAAACCATGGCTATATTGAACCAAAAGCTCTGTCCCATTGGGGTTTACTATAGAGGGGTTTTACTGTAATAATGGATCACCTTTTAACTTAAACAAATGTAAATATATATATAGTTTTTTTTAAATTATTTCCTTAGTACACGTGGTAAAGGCCATGATAATCATGGTGTGTAGAAGTTGGCGATTACTTTTGCTGTAAGTGCACCACACATGTGAAAAGCAGTTTGACTTCTGCATTTACAAGTGTGCCAGAGCCCCGTTTGATATGAAAGTAAATAGAAATAGATTTGTTAGAACAATCATTACTTATATCACACCCAGTTTCTACCTGGGTAAGAGTTTATCTAACAAACATTGTTTTAACAATTGTATCTTATCATTATTATATCACCCTCTTTTTTTTTTTTCACCCAATATGTAAATTAGTTATTGTTTTAATTTGAATAGGCTTTGAATATTCTATATTTTGAACTGAACCTTCATCTGACACCTACTTGTTAAATTCATGATTTTTATTATTAGTAGCTTAATGGAACTCCGCCGTTGTTGGTCCTTAGCCCGGATGAAAAAAGAGGAGGGGGAGCAGTAACAAGTTCACTAAAAAACCTGGGCTCAGCTGGCCTGGCAGATAGTACCCTGTAAGGGCTCCTAATCCAGGGATACAGGATGAGCAGCATATACTCCATGTTAGGAGCGGCTGCACATGGCGTCTGTTCCTCATGTCAGAGGCGGCCATTTCTTATGGAGCTAAGTTGGCCTGCCACTGAGTAGTGCTCCTAGTCTTAATGACAATAGCAGATACCTTCTACTTCACCCAGTCAAGAAGATAAGGAAGAAGAATAAGTTTTAATAGAAAAGGCTAAAAGTGACCTCTTTGAATATTCCTTATACAGTAGTCTCTCATGGGTGACCACCTCTCATGAGTGCCCACCCATGTAAAGCACAAAAAAATTCCCTTATAGGCCTACTATAATGATTTCCCAAAAACGACTGTCTATATGAATGACCAGCGATTACTGAAAATCAATTTTTAGTCTTTCTCATGAGAGATAATTAAAAAATACAATTTTTTATAATCAAGCTTTAAAAAATATTAAATTTTAATACAGTAGAACCTCCCTGTAAAGTACACCTAATTGCAAAGCCAAAGTGTCCTATAGGAGAGGTGTCCCCTTACCAGATAGTTGCTAAATATTATAAATGGGAATTTTGCAAATTTAAAACTGTCCTTTGCGGAGATGTGTCTGTTAGCAAGGTGTCCGCTAAAGGGAGGTTCTACTGTATATATTAAATGAGAAATTTTGTTAAATATTTTGTGATGCAATTAATGAGTGCTTTTTAAACAAAAAACTATAACCATTTTGTCATTTCAAAACATATCATTTTGTTTTCTAATCCTTTTTCAAATAATAGGTGTCATTTACTATGAAATTTAATCTTTATATTTTATTAAATTATATTGTTAATGAAGGATTACAATAATGAGGCACAATTTGGATTATAGATTACAAACACAAGGTGATAAGACCAAATACAAATAAATAAATAGTGTGTGACGTTTCGGTAACAGCATTGTTACCATCTTCAGACAAAAGTACTGAATGTAGAAAAAATAGACAAAAGTACTCCATTCAGTACTTTTGTCTGATGATGGTAACAACGTTGTTGCCGAAACATAACTCACTATTTATTTATTTGGATTTGATCTTATTACCTTGTGTTTGAAGGACTTTTTTAATTCTTAACAAAAGGTTTTAATATACATATATATTTTTTTGCTTATCCCTAGTACACGTGGTACAGGCCATGGCAATCATGGTGGGTAGAAGTAGGCAACTACTTTTACTGTAAGTGCACCACATGTCTACACATGTGAAAACAGTTCAACTTTGCACTTACAAATATGCCAGAGCCCCGTTCGGTTACTTGCATTTGCTGGTAGGGTTGAACTTTGGCGTGAATAGGGGGTCATTGGAAATTTTTTTTAATTATAAAAAAGTGCCCGATGTGGGAATCGAACCCGGGTCGTAGCGGTCGAAAACCAACGGTTTAGACCATCCTTCCACCGACCCCCAGTTTTAATAAATGACATCATTTGATGCTAACGATTGACAAATTGAAAAAGAATTAGATAATGTTAAAGCCCAATTTGAAAATTATCAAGAAGAAGACTATATAAATCATTCAATAATTTTTTAAATATAAGTTCTAAGTTGTTTATTTTGAACTATATATAAAAATTTAAAATAAGAGTTTAAGCAAAAGGTAATAAGACCAAACCCAAATAAATCTTCTTCTTTCTTATCACTGAAGTAGAATGTGTCTGCCTTTGTCATTAAGACTGAGAGCACTACTCAGTCGCAGGCCAACTTAGCTCCAAAAGAAATAGCCGCCTCTGACATGAGGAACAGACGCCATGTGCAGCTCTGCTCCTAACATGAAGTACAAATGCTGCTCATCCTGTATCCCTGGATTAAGAGCCCTTACAGGGTACTATCAGCTGAGCCCAGGTTTTTTAACGAGCTTGTTACTGCTCCCCCTCCTCCTTTTTCATCTGGGCTTGGGACCGGCAAAGGGGCGGAGTTACCCAAATAAATAAATAGTGTGCGACGTTTCGGTAACAGTTTTGTTACCATCATCAGACAAAAAAGTACTGAATGAGAAAATATATCACAGCATATTTTAAATAAATACTGTTATTAAGTATGTAACCAAGATAGCAGATAAGAAGATTATTAGAAAACTATCTGCTACCTTTTTACACACAGTAACTATTTAAAACATGCTGTGGAATATTTTCTCATTCAGTACTCTTTTGTCTGATGATGGTAACAACTACTCTGACCAATAAGGAGTCGCGGACCAACAGCAGCATTGTTAGAAGAGGAGAAAGACCTCTTTAAAAATCCTGTATTCAAATGACCCAGTTGATAAACCTCAGCAAGGGTCCCTCTTCCGGGATATGGAGGAGCTGTGTCTGTGCTTATGTTAGAATCAACAACAAAGGCAACTGCTTCCATGTTAGGAACAGCCTCAAACTACAGGCAAAGTCAGACTTTCACCAAAGTGTGCCTGGATCATGGTGCCATGATCAACGAAAGCTGCACCCCTACACCCCATTCCATGAGATCATGAACTCAATGGAATTCGTGTAATCTTTACACAAGGGGATAAGAAACAACGCTGTTACTGAAACGTCACACACTATTTATTTATTTGAATTTGGTTTTATTACCTTGTGTTTATAATCTATAAACCAATTTGTGACTTAGCAATAAAAGAGTTGGGTGTATATATTATGGTGGACTTGTGTGTAATAATACAAAGTTGTTGTCCAGACATGCCCACCCAGGACATAACTTCCACCTATGAGCTAGATTGCCCGCTCATGACCTTCCCTGAGGAAGGCTCAATTCTCTACGCCATGGTTTCTTCTGTAGCAAGTCCAGGCCAGTTCTCCTTGGTGTTTCCCTTTGGCACCAAGGATGAAATATCTGGGTACCATCTCAGTGAGTACTTTCTCTCAATACTTATCTTCACTTGCTGTGTACACCCACACATTTTTCTCATCCATCTCCAACAATCATATTTGTGTATCAAGCTTGTAAAGTTTGTTAATGGTGTCTGTGGCTGGGGATGAGTAGAGCTCATCAATGAATGAGTCAATACAGTCAATGATGTGGTTTGGGGTTTGCAGATTGAGAAATTCATTTAGTTTTTTATTTTTATCCAAAGAATGAAACACATGGTAATAAGACCAAATCCAAATAAATAAATACAATGTAACAGTGTTGTTACCGAACTGTCACACACTATTTATTTGAATTTGGTGTTATCACCTTGTGTTTCAAATCTATAATCCTGTTTATGGCTTATCATTCAAAGGGAGAGAAATTTCCAAAGAACTAACTCTTTGTTGTTCTTTTAAAAACATTTTCATATTAAAAAGGATTCTTATTGCCAGTTTACACCCATGTATAATGTTTCCTCTATTGATGTTACATATCTTAATATTTTCCTTATATATTATGATGCATTAGCGCACCATCTGTTAAGAAAATTCAAAACTATTATAGACGTGTATGATTCTTTTAAAAATTAAACAATTTCTGCTGCCCTTACTGCAATGGAAAAAATTAATGGGAGGGCCTGGCTCATCAGTGGTGAACCCTCCCAGCAGTTTCGCCAGTTTAATCTACCATACCACTGTTATATTGCATTTTTCGGTTTTCCTTTTATAGTGATACTGATGCTAGACTCTTGGAATGGGTATTTTAGATTAACTATGCACATAAGCTTATATATATACAATATAAATTCTTTAATTCACCTACCTAGAAAACTATGCCTTTGCCGGTCCCAAGCCTGGATGAAAAAGGAGAAGGGGGAGCAGTAACAAGCTCACTAAAAACCTGGGCTCAGCTGGGTAGCTCAGTAAGGGCTCCTGATCCAGGGATACAGGATGAGCAGCGTTTGTACTCCATGTTAGGAGCGGTTGCACATGGTGTCTGTTCCTCATGTCAGAGGCGGCCATTTCTTTTGGAGCCAAGTCGGCCTGCCACTGAGTAGTGCTCCCATTCTTAATGAAAAAGGTACACGCATTCTACTTCACCCAATCATGACTTTACAAGCTTGACACCCTAATATGATTGAGTGGAGATAAGAAAGACCTATCTAGAATACATCACTTTAATTCAACCACTTTTTTCAAATCCGAACCCTCTATTCAGATCACTATCTTTAATTCAACACCCCCTCAAGTTTAAATATAAGGCACTACCCACCATCTCTAAACAATAAAATATCATTTCTTTTGTAACAAAATTTCCTTGAAAATGTTCCATTAGCACGGTGTGAATGGTGCGGCATATTGATAATTATCCTCACTGACTATATTTCAACTGAATATTCTGATCCCTTGGGGTCTTAAAGAAGTTTGAGACTGATAAAGCACACAATTTGGATTATATATACAAGAAAATAAAACCTAATCCAAATATATAAGTGTGTGACGTTTCAGTAGCAGCATTGATAAGGCACAATTTGGATTATAGATTATAAACACAAGGTAATAAGACCAAATCCAAATAAGTAAATAGTGTGTGATGTTTCGGTAACAGTGTTGTTACCATCTTCAATGAAGTATGAAGATGGTAACAACGCTGTTACCGAAACATCCCACACTATTTACTTATTTGGATTTGGTCTTATTACCTTGTGTTTATAATCTATAATCCAAATTGTGCCTTATCAATGCTGCTACTGAAACGTCACACACTTATATATTTGGATTAGGCTTTATTTTCTTGTATCTATAAACACAAGGTAATTAGACCATATTTATTTGGATTTGGTCATATTACCTCAAGTTTGAGACTGTTTATAATTTTATGAATGTGCCCAATGAGAGAGAGAAGGTTTTTTTTTTTTTTTTCAATTCTTTTCAAAAATCTTTGGAAAATTACAAATGTTGAAGGTTCATTTGTGTCTTTGTTAATGCTTAGGTAAATATGGTACAGTAGAACCTCCATGAAGAGACATTCTTGCTAGAGGACACCAATGGTCTAAACCGTTGGTTTTCAACCGCTACGACCCGGGTTCGATTCCCGCATTGGGCACTTTTTATGATTAAAAAAAATTTTCCAATGGCCCCCGACTCTTGCAAAAGTCCAACCCCACCAGCGAGTGCAAGTAACCAAACGGGGCTCTGGCATATTTGTAAGTGCAAAGTTGAACTGCTTTTCACATGTTTAGACATGTGGTGCAACTACAGTAAAAGCAGTCGCCTACCTCTACCCACCATGATTATCATGGCCTGTACCACGTGTACTAGGGATAAGCAACAGTAGTTAGAGTTGCCTTCCTAGGTAAAGTTAACAAGCTGGGGTTAGGAATGTCTCTATATATGATATGATCCATCCATCCTGCTGTTGTAACAGTGAATTTGGTGTGTGGCAGATGACAAACACAGCACCACAGACAATCTGAAGGAACTCATGGAACACATGAAGTAAGTAGATATTGCAACAATTGGATTAACAACTACACACTTCAACTGGGAACTGCCTGAATCGATTTCATATACCCAAGCCTATATACAGAGACCAATTTTTCTCTTCCCCACAATTTTCTACTTTATATTTTTCATAATATACACAGCAGAGAACCTCCCTAAGAGAGGGCATTCCTGCTAGAGGACATCTCTCTACAAAGAACAGTTTTCATTACAACAATTAACTTTTTTTTAATAAGTTGCTCTTCTGGTAAGAGGACACTTCTCTACAAAGGACAGTTTTAATAGCCAAAATGATCATTTTTAGCAATTTTTACCAGCTCTCTCTAAAGGACACTTTGGCTCAGCAATACAGTAGAACCTCCCTTTAGCATACACCTCTCTACAAAGGACAGTTTTCATTTGCAAAATAACCATTTTTACTATTTAGCAACTCTCCGGTAAGAGGACACCTTTCCCTAAAGGACACTTTGGCACTGCAATTAGGTGTTCTTTACAGGGAGGTTCTACTGTATTTAAAAGTGTTTTTTACAATCCAAAATAAAAATATTATTCACAAATATGAAAAGGGAAAAATGAAAGCAAACTTGTGAAAACTTTAACCCAAAAAACCCAAATACAAAACTGGCAAAACAAATTGACAGAGCCCAGCCACAAACACAAATATGATTAAGAATACAGATGGTACCCCAGCAACTAATGACAAAAATGCTGCTATTCTATTCATACTAAATACCTAGTAAAATCAAATTTGAAATAAAGGAAAAGAAAGTTATAAGTGATAAGGCACAATTTGGATTATAGATTATAAGTACATGGTAATAAAACCTAATCCAAATAAATAAATAGTGTGTGGCATTTCGGTTACAGCGTTATTACCATCTTCAGACAAAAGTGCTGAAATCATTTCAGATGGTAACAATGCTGTTACCAAAATGTCACACACTATTTATTTTTTTGAACATGGTCTTATTACCTTGTGTTGATAAGAAAGGTTTAAAAAAGGCCTGAAAGTAACCAAACGGGGCTCTGGTACATTTGTAAGTGCAAAGTCTAACTGCCTTTCACCATATGTAGACATGTGGTACACTTACAGTTAAAGCAGTCGCATACCTCTGCCCACCATGATTATCATGGCCTGTACTAGGTGTACTAGGGATAAGCAAAAAAAAAAAACAATATGGATTTAGAAAAGGGCATGGGACAATATACCAACTCTTATGTTTTACACAAAAAGGGAGAGATTTACAAAACAGAAAACCATCTAACCACACTATAGCAGCATTTTTAGACCTTATACAAGCTTTTAACAAGGTATGGATTTATTGTTTTGGTTCAGGTCAGATGTAGCATATGTGGGCAGGATAATGCTTTAGTTATTTATATAAACAGTTAAACCTGTCTATAGCGCCCCCTCTAAATAGTGCCTTCCTCTCTATAGTGCCTGATTTTAAATATGTGGTACGATGCGATTTACATTAAAAGTGACCTGTCTATAGCACCCTATTTTGGCGAGTATCAAGAGGGGACGCTATAGACAGGTCTAACTGTAGTTAGAAAAACAAAAGAATTAATGCTTTTGATTGAAATGTGGACATGGAAAAAGATACTCAGAGTGCTATGGACAGACAAAAGGATATTTTGTAACCATATTTAATCCTGGTAGATATATCTTTATATTTAACCATATATGAACAGTGTAATAAAGAAGTTTTAATCTCTCTCTCTAGAATCCCAAATATGCAAACAAAGACTGACCTACTTCAGACACCTAATGAGATCAATTGAATTAGTAACAAAAATTGTGGATGTAGGGAAAATTTGAAGGAAGAAGTCAAGGAAGCTGCCAAAAGGTCACTAGATGAGCTGTGATTGACGGCCACATGAAAAATCAAATTGGAGACTATTTGACCATATAGTCACTAAAAGTTAAACTTTTTTTAAAATTATTAATATCCTTAGTACACGTGGTACAGGTAGGGCCTCCAATCCCGGAGCCAAATAATGATCCCGAAATCCCGGGATTCTGCTCGAAAAATCCCGGGATTACTGGTTTGTGCATGAAAACCAGCGCAAAAATATATTTTTCTTATCTAGCATTTTGGTAATCAAACAGATGATAAGATAGCACACTTTTGACGTTTTGTTTATACAGCTGCATTTTGGGTCTTTTTTTTCTAAGAGATTTGAAATTATTTTCATGCATTAATAATGAAGGGTTATTCTGCAAGATCTTTCCAAAAGATCTGCAAAAATCTTTTCAAAAGAGAATTTTAGAAGAGCGATGCAATAAACCATCTTTAGTCCTCCAATATCTGCACAATCCGCAAGCACAGTTAGAAAAAAAGAAGATGGTCAAAGACTTTAGCGTGAAATTGCTTTTGCGTCTTAAACCGTTACAGGAACAAATGGCCCAAGTAAGAAAAAATTCAGGCTGATAATTCGCAACTTCCTCAGAGTTTACAAGAACGCCATGAGCCATCACAATCGAATGACCATCTTACAATTGAGCGCCGATTGCAAGAAGCTATTGAGGCTGCCTCTTCAACATCAATTGCGATACCTACACCAGACTCCGCATCCTACTCAACTATGATTAACCACGAACTTAATATTGCTGCTCAGTCAGGCAAACGAGGACTCCATTTAGAGAGTGTGTATCAATACTTGTTGACAATTCCTCCAACGTCTGTGGAATCGGAAAGAGTCTTCTCCTCCTCTGGATACCTATGCAATAAGATACGTTCTAGTTTGCATGATGACACTCTTGACAAATTATCTTTCCTACGCTCAAATCTTTCTCAAAATTGAATTTTTATCCTTAAAATAAAGTAATTCATGGTTTTTAAAACGGTGCTGTCTTCTTTCTAAACATTAATACATAGTTGGGCAAAATGCAATAATGATTACATTTTCTATAATCACAATTTCAAATAATCATGATTACATTTGCTATAATTACAATTACAAGTAATTTTAATCACAATTGCTATCATTATATATAGAATTACGAGTAATTATGTTTACATTCTAATGCAATTAATTTTTTTTTGCAAAGTAATGCATTGAAAAGTAATCATAATTACAAGGTAATGTATTACTTTGAATGGATTACTGCCCAACACTGCATTAAGAGATGTGGTCTAAGAGTTCCAAGAACAGTAATTTTTTTCCAGATGTGTGTACAGTAATTGACAGATAATTTCAAACTGTAACCCAAAAGCAATGATTTAGTTCATAAGCAGGCGCAAAATATATGGCTTTCAGGTTGTTTTCATCGAAGTAAGTGCCACGTCATTGGCACTATATAAAAGAAAAAAAGAAAAATATAACGAACGAAACGATATACCTCTTGGCGTAGAAAGACGAAACTGCTTTTTAATCCCGGGATTGAGAAAAAAGCAATCCCAAATCCCGGGATTGAAAATATGTACCGGGATTGGAGGCCCTAGGTACAGGCCATGATAATCATGGTGGGTAGAAGTTAGCGACTGCTTTTACTGTAAGTGCACCACATGTCTACACATATGAAAATCAGTTCGACTTTGCACTTATAAATGTTAATATACAACAGACAATAAATAATGTTGTAGATCTATATCAATTTGTATATACCAGAGAGAATTATCATGGATATAATTATTTTTGTAGATGTATTTATGATTATCTTTCTAACCTGAAAGGTTCAGGTTTTCTAATATATATATTATTGTTTCTCTTTTTATTTTTGACTAGCCGAATGACCCGGGCGTTTACCCAATTAAATGTTTTTATTCAAATACTATTCGTTACAATTATAAATTGCCGCCGTGTCTGAGAAGCGATATTTTTATAGAGAGATGATCTGGCTTTGTGTCTTCTGCTCAAATGAATGTTTTTCTGTTAGAATTTTGTTCCTGCATACTAAAAATGAACTGGCTTCACCCGTTGTCTCTGCTTTTTGGAATTTTTCCCATTATAATTTTGTATCTGATAATCAAACATGATACAGAAATATTGTCATCATCATTTTCTGACTATAAAACAACTATTTTTGCCCAGAACCTGTCAATTTAAATTTTTCTTGGCTAAAAATCCGATAAATATATCTTCCAGATTTTTCTCTATGTACATTAGGTCAGCTGATATTACCTCCCATCTTCACCGCTAGAAACGCTGCTTGCGAGCGAAAGGGCAAATTCGCAACGCAATTTGCAAATAACTCGAAGAATATTCGGGATAGAGGCCTGAAAATTTCACTATAAGTTTTTTCCAGATTCTACTCTATATACTGTTAAAATTTCAGTCAGATTAGTTACGTATTGTGGACGTGTATAGCCGACATAGGAACAAACATACATACATACACTGACTTTTATATACAGTAAAACCCCGCTAAGACGAACCATGGATATAACGAACCTTCCCTTATAACGAACCCATCGAAAATCCCAATTCCATTCCATTAAAATTACCATCGCTATAACAAACTTTTCACTTTTCAAACTAGCGAACTATCGCTATAACGAACCCAATTTTGGTCCCAAAATATTAAATTCTATCAAAAATACCATGCTTATAACGAACTTTTAATTTTAATTCTAAAATTCCAAAATTATAATTTTCAAAACTAATTAAAATTTTGTGTGAGCTCTAGCTCACAGATCGCAATTCAAAACAAAGAATTTAGCGACATTGTGTGTTTTTATTCACGTTCTATCTTTATACTGCGCACTTTTATAAATTTTTCATGCCTTATTGAAAACTAAATTTCTTAACTCTACATTAGGAAAATTCCTTAAAACATGCTTAAATTATTAAAACCAGTTTTAAAAGATAATGGAAGTCCCAAGGAAAAAGTCGCTCGTACCAAGATATCACTTGAAAAGAAATTAACCATCATAAAAGCTATTGAGAGTGGTACATCGCAAGCGGAACTTCGGAAGAAAATGAAAATGAGCAAAAGTAGCATTTCTACGATATGGCAAAAAAGAAGACTATAAAAAAAAATGCTACAAAGAGGAATCAATCCCAACTATTGCCGCTATCGTCAGTGTCATTATACACTTTTAGAAGAAGCCTTGTATACGTGGTTAGTACAAGCTAGGCTTCATTTAAAAAATGAAGATTTCTTTGCTAGATATGAAACCAAATTTTTGAGGAATATGTTAAAGCAGAAAAAAATAACAGACTTCTTCAAGTAAGCCTTTGTATCCTATATTGTAATATAATAATATTTATTTAAAATATATTTTTATACCTTTTAAAATATTATTAATAAAGTTTTTATTTAATTTTTATAAATAAGGTATACTTTTCTTGGATTTTTTTGACATATGGGGGGCAGGTTGCATTTATACTAATTAAATTATCAGAGGAACTGATCAAAAAGGCAATATTTTCACATGATTTTGTTTTAATTTTAATATACAGCTTTAATATATAGAAATAGGTTAATTTAGGGGGAAAAAAGCAGCCAATATTAAGAGGTAGCCTTTTTTTTTTTTTTTTTTGCGCATGCCCTTTAATTATATCCTCAAAAAAAAATTTAAATACCCAAACCGTGGCTATAGTGAACCGTGGCTATAGTGAGTCCCAATGGGGTTCACTATAGAGGGGTTTTACTGTATATAGGGATTACCTTTTCTTGTATAATATGTTTTAAAAAATGTAAATCGACGCAATTATCCCTAGCCGGTATATCACATTTTGTGTGTTGAAATAAAATGAGAAAATAAAATTTTTGGTTACTTGCACTCGCTGGTGGGGTTGGAATTTTTCAAGAGTTGGGGGGGGGGCGATTGGAGCATTCTTTTTTAATTAGAAAAAAAGTTCCCAATGTGGGATTCGATCCTGGGTTGTAGCGGCCGAAAACCATAAGTTTAGAGAACCCTTCCACCGACCTCCTATGTTGAACTTGATGAACACTAACCTATAGATACAAGTGCATTGAAGGGAGTGATGTAAATAGAGATTCCCCAATCCTAGTGGTGTGTGAGCAGGAAATTCTACTCCAAGTCCAAGCCCATGGTCCTAGATGGGGTCCTCCCTGCTATTGGCAACCTGATGGTGTGTGGAGACAAGTTCGGGGAATGGTACCGCTGCAAGCTCCTGGAGGTGAACTCCCACAATGCCAAGGTAACTACACCTTGTCCCACACCAAATGTTGATTTCTTCAAATATCAACCTTATTTTTTTACTGCCCTGATAAAATTTTGATGTCAGGTTCACCATTGATGAACCAGACCCTCCCAATAATTTTAGCATTGTAGTAAGGGCAGCTGAATTGTTACAGTAGAACTCCCTTTAGCGGACATCCCGCTAACAGACACCTCTCCACAAAGGACAGTTTTCATTTGCAAAATTATCATTTTTACTATTTAGCAACTCTCCGGTAAGAGGACACCTCTCCCTTAAAGACACTTTGGCTCTGCAATTAGGTGTCCTTTACAGGGAGGTTCTACTGTATATAGTAGAACCTCTATATAAAGGACAACACCTAGTTACAGGGCCAAAGTATCTTTTAGAGAGAGGTGTCCTCTTACCAGAGAGCAGCTAATTAATAAAAAGTGGTAATTTTGGTGTTGGAAATAGTCCTTTGTAGAGGGGTGACCACTAGTGGGAGTGTCCTCTCATGAAAGAAACATGCACACTAAAATAGTTTTAAAAACATTTATAAACACAAATGGCATTATATAGAAATAGACTTTAGAACTTTCTTTTGCCTATCATCAGTAATGTCTATTTGATCCCTTTAGAAGCACATTAAGGTACAAAATAGATTGTAGCCACACACATAAATAAGTAAAATATACTCAACCTCTATTTGTAACACCATAGCTAACATTCTCAGACTCCAAATCTCTTAGTTCTTGTCTGCTAGCAATGCTATTATTGATATGTACAAGCTATGGATAAGTTACCTACAGTTGAACCTCTCTCACTAGGGATCAAGTTATAAAAGAAAATAAGACCTAATCCAAATAATTTATTAGTGTGTGATGTTTCGGCAACAACATTGTCACCATCATCAGATAAAAGAATAAATGAGAAAAAAATACCACAGCAAGTTCTTAAATAGTACTGTTTTTTTATTTTTCTTCACATTTATTCTTTTGTCTGATGATGGTGACAATGTTGTTGCCAAAATGTCACACACTAATAAATTATTTGGATTAGTTCTTATTTTATTTTATTATAACCTATAATCTAAATTGTGCTTTATCATTAGAGATCAAGTTGTTATAAGCATGAATAAAACTATTGGGAATTTATAATTATGATGGTAGAATGTGGTTTCTCTGTCAGATAGAACCAAATATGGCATATAAATACTAGACCAAGCATTGAGAACAATTGTTTATCAACAAACCAACAAAAGCATACATTGTGTGTTCAATTCAGGCATCCTTGTAATATTTTGACTGTTATCAAACTGAGGTGCATGTTGATATCTAAGCTATGATGATGACTCCTTCCATACCTATCTCTATACTGTATCAAAGTTTCATCCAGATAGGTCAAGTATTGTGGAAATGTATGCAGAAATGTCAGAATAAACATGTGAACTACATGTCTACACCTGCTTTTCACATGTGTAGACATGTGGTGTACTTACAGTAAAAGCAGTAACCTGCTTCTACCCACCATGATTATCATGGCCTGTACCATGTGTGTACTAGGGATAAACAAAAAATAAATATGTCTACACACGTAGAAAGCAGTTTAACTCTTGCACTTACAAGATGCCATTTGGTGACTTCCCTGGTGGGATTGGACTTGTGGAAGTGGCCATTAAAGCAGAAAGAAGCACTCAATACTGGCTTCGATCCAGGGTTGTGGTTGAACATTCTCACCAGAGTATAACACACCTCCACCAACCCCAGCTTGTTGTTGTTGTTTCTTATCTCCTTGTGTAAAGATTACACGAATTCCATCAGTTCATGCTCCTCGAGCTTCTTTATGATAAACAGCGGCCTCTCCCAAAGGTCCTGTTTAGTGCATCTAATGCAAACCAAAATGTGTTCTGGAGCTGCAAGTGCCAAGCTACATTTTGGGCAAGTGGGGTAGAATTTGTTGTTACTTTCTATCTTCAATGGCTCGAAATGGCCTGTTCTTCTTCTTTCTTATCTTCATGACTGGGTGAAGTAGAATGCGTCTGCCTTTGTCATTAAGACTGTGAGCACTACTCAGTGGCAGGCCGACTTAGCTCTAAAAGAAATGGCCGCTTCTGACATGAGGAACAGATGCTATGTGCAGCCACTCCTAACATGGAGTACAAGCACTGCTCATCCTGTATGGCTTGTTCTAAATCTTGTTAGTGTTGTTTGATACTGTCTGAGGTTCAGAGCTTGTTGTTGCAGGTGAGCCTGATAGACTTTGGAAGTACAGAGGTGTTCCCACTGAGCTCCCTGCGGCAAATAGAGAAAGACTTCATCTTCATGCCTCCCCAGTGTCTGCCCTGCCAGCTAGCTGGGGTGGCCCCGCTCCAGGACAAAGGCTGGGACACAGCTGTGAGGTAAGTAAGATCTAGCTGGTTGTCTTTATTACTTTGTTGTTGTGGTGGCAGCACAAGGTTTGAAAAGATGGTGTCCAAGATCATGTTGGCCGTCACTTTTATTGAGTAAGTCATGCTGCCATAATGGTACCTCATTATAACAATGTCATTTAGGTGTATAACCCTAAACACAAGGTAATAAGACCAAATACAAATAAATAAATAGTGAGTGACATTTCGGTAACAGCATTGTTACCATCTTCAGACAAAAGTACTGAATGAGAAATTTTACTACTGCATTCTTTAAATAGTTACTGTTATCAAGTGTGTAAACAAGATAGCAGATAAGAAAAAGATAATTTTCTGAGAAACACAGATAATTATTCTAAAGAGACAAGGTTCGCCTCTCCCGTCAAAATAGACGTCTAAAACCAGACGCCATCTATTGACCGTCGCCGCAAGTAGCGGCCTCAGGTCGGTGACAAAGCCACAACACCAGCTTTGGTAAACTGAAAAGTGTCCACCTAGAGACCCTCGTCAGTCTAGGGCAGACTTTATTCCATGAGATCCACACGGGATCTAATGGAATCTTGACAATCTGCCAAAGAGGTGTTTTGCTGGCAAAGTGGCTGGGCCAAATCTATGGCTAAAATATAGGTGGAAATTTTGCCGGGAGGATATTGATCTAAAGAGACAAGAGTCAATAGATGGCGTCTGGTTTTAGACGTCTATTTTGACGGGAGAGAGACCCTTGTCTCTTTAGATCAATTTCCTCCCGGCAAAATTTCCATCTACAGATAATTATTCTTAGAATTAAAAGTGGAAAATACCCACTTTTTTTTTAGATATAATTAATTTTTATTTATTTGGATTTGGTTTTATTACCTTGTGTTTATAATCTATAATCCAAATTGTGCCTTATCATGTGTATAACCCTATTGTTGTTATAACCTTGGTTAAAATAATTGGAACCTTAAAATTATGATAACACCAAGTTGTGCTATATTATAAATAAGGTTGTTTTAAAGAGTTGACCTTATTGGGTCTGAATCTAAATCCTGACAAAACTGAAAATCCTAACATCCAAAATCTTAACAGACCAAAAAATCCCTCAACAAATTAAATTGGAGAAAAAATAAAAGAATATTATTTCGTTGTGTGTGTGATGTAAAATACAATATTTTATAAATATTATTTTACTCAAATATGGTAAAATTATTTACTCAAATGCTGAAACTTGTTCAGATTTATTTATGGATTTTTTGACCATGTGTTGGCATCCTTTTAATGCTGTATTTTCTTAACTTCATTAAGAACATGCTGTGATTTTTTTTTTCCTCATTCAGTTTTTTGTCTGATGATGGTAAGAACTTTTTTACTTAAATGTAACACAATATTTATTTATTTAGATTTGGTCTAATTACCTTGAGGTTCTACTATAGTTTGGTGGGAAAGGCCGCTGCTCAAACAGCTTGAGGAGCATGTATTTTGTGTAATCTTTGCACAATGGGAGGAGAAACAACAACATTACAAGATAATAAGACCAAATAGAAATAAATTAGTAGTGTGTGACATTTCAGTAACAGCATTGTTACTATGATCAGACAATTTATTCTTTTGTCTGATGATGGTAACAACGCTGTTACCGAAACATCACACACTATTTATTTGGATTAGGGAAACTCCGCCTTTGCCAGTCCCAAGCCTGGATGAAAAAGGAGGAGGGGGAGCAGTAACAAGCTCACTAAAAAACCTAGGTTCAGCTGGCCCGGCTGATAGTACCCTGTAAGGGTTCCTCATCCAGGGATACAGGATGAGCAGCGTTTGTACTCCATGTTAGGAGCGGCTGTACATGGCGTCTGTTCCTCATGTCAGAGGCGGCCATTTCTTTTGGAGCTAAGTCAGCCTGCCACTGAGTAGTGCTCCCAGTCTTAATGACAAAGGCATTCTACTTCACCCAGTGTGGAGATAAGAAAAAAATACTATTTATTTGAATTAGGTCTTATTTTCTTGTAGAAGTAATCTATAACCTAAATTGTGCTACAACAACACTGAATACAAGAGACTAAGTGATGTGTCACAGCTGCAGCAGCCTGCCCCTGACAGTCACCCTCCACCCCATGTCAGGACCCCCTCGCTCCATAGGGGACCGTCTACTGGAGGAGAAGCTGGCCCAGTCTTGCTCTGTCCTGCCAGGCTGCAACAACAACTTCTTCCTCCCCGGCTGAACTCCCCATTCCACCATCATGTAAAATAAAACATAAATATGTTTGTATATGGAATTTATCAATCTGTGCATTGTTCATGAAACATGAAGTTAGCTAGGTGTGATATATTTGGTTCCTCAGAGTAATTGAGAGATGTGTTCCTCGGAGTCTCCAATGCAACCATCATAGACAAGCTCTAAATTCAGAAAAAATGGCTTCAATTCTACACTAATAACATACAGTTAAACCTGTCTATAGCGCTCCCTCTAAATAGCGCCTTCTTCTCTATAGCACCCGATTTTAAATATGTAGTACGATTGAATTTACATTGAAAGTGACCTGTCTATAGCAGCCCCTCTCTATAGCACCCTATTTTGGTGAGTCCCAAGAGGGGGCGCTATAGACAGGTTTAACTGTATTAAATAGGCAATCTTAAGCCATTGAAGATAGAAAATAATAACAAAATCTACCCCACTTACCCAAAATGTAGCTTGGCACTTGCAGCTCCAGAACACATTTTGCCTAGCATGAGATGCACTAAACAGGACCTCAGTGAGAGGCCACTGCTTATCATCAAACACCTCTAGTAGCATGGACTCGTGGAATTTTTAACCTTTGCACAAGGGATAATGACATTGAGGGAAGGTTGGAGAACATGGGTTAAAAGGAAGGCTCAGAAGACTGACCAAATCAAACTAACCCATAACAAAATAAGATTGAAAAAATTGATAAATCATTTCAAAAACTTACCTCAATCAACCATCATTAGGGAATTAATATGTCATTAAGTTGATATGGTACAATTTGGATTATATATTAGAAACACAAAATAATAGTCTAAATAAATAAATAGTGTGTGATGTTTTGGTGATCCAGTTGTTACCGAAACTTCCCACACTATTTATTTGGATTTTGTCTTATTATCTTCTTCTTTCTTATCTCCACTCAATCATATTAAGGTATCAAGCTTGTAAAGCTTGAGACTTTTGATGATATCTGCTGGGGAAGAGTAGAGCTCATCAATGGATGAGTCAATACTGACAATAATATGTCTTGGGATTGCAGGTTGACACTTAGTACATAGTGGGAAAACCTTGCAACCATTCTGGAAAGTCATTGTCCGTAGATGACCAGACTTAAGTCTGGAAATCAAAGACTGTTGTTATTATCTTGTAGTGCTATTAAGTTGTAATATACTGGCACACTTACTTTGATGTATTTTCAGTCTTGTGGGTTCAAATCTAAACCCACTCTCTATTTGCCAATGTCCTTTGTGTCATCTCATGAATTAACTCTACTCTAAAAGAAAATAAGACCTAATCCAAATAATTTATTAGTGTGTGACGTTTCGACAACAACATTGTCACCATCATCAAGCAAATAGTCTATCAAAAATGATAAAGCACAATTTGGATTATAGATTATAACTTTGTCTGATGATGGTGACAATGTTGTTGCCGAAACGTCACACACTAATAAATTATTTGGATTAGGTCTTATTTTATTTTATTATAATCTATAATCCAAATTGTGCTTTATCATCTACTCTATAAAAAAAATTACTATAACATATTTAACCAATTTAGTTTTTATGCCTAATATTTGTTTGGAATACAGAAATTGTATGAATTATATGAGGTTTTTTTAGTGAAAAAAATAGCACGAAAAAGTGAAATTGTATTGGGATCAATTTGGTAATTTAAGAAAAAATCATCTGATTGTGCAACTGAAATTTGCTGATGGTTTGTGATATCTGTCAGAAAAAAATATCAACTATTTGTTGAGATTTTGTTATTCCACAATTGGCAAAATACCCTTTCTTGAATAATCAATAAAAGTTATCCATGTACACATTTCAGGCTGTTGGTTCTCAACAGCGTATTGCAGGCAGTACGTCACTAATCAAAAAAGTGTTCTTAATTTTCAGAAAGCCTCAAAGACCACTTTTTTTTTTATAAGATGTACTGACTGCAATTCACTGTTGAGGACCAACAGCCTGAAATGTGTACATGGTTGACTTTTCAGAAAGCCTCAAAGAAATGAATTTTTAAAGCCAAAAGTGTATGAGAACAATTATGAAAAAATAGTAAAAAAGTGAAATTGGACCGGTATAGTTGATGAATTAAGAAAAAAATAGTTCAATGATGGCAAACATTCAAGAGTACCTAGGTCAAATACCTCTTCTTCTTTCTTATCTCCACTCAATCATATTAGGGTATCAAGCTTGTTTGACAACCAACATGTCTGTGTGAAGTAGAATGCGTCTGCCTTTGTCATTAAGACTGGGAGCACTACTCAGTGGCAGGCTAACTTAGCTCCAAAAGAAATGGCCGCCTCTGACATGAGGAACGGACGCCATGTGCAGCTGCTCCTAACATGGAGTACAAACCCTGCTCATCCTGTATCCCTGGATCAGGAGCCCTTACAGGGTACTATCAGCCGGGCCAGATGAGCCCAGGTTTTTTTAGTGAGCTTGTTACTGCTCCCCCTCCTCCTTTTTCATCTAGGCTTGGGACCAGCAAAGGCAGAGTTGGTCAAATACCTGACTAGATAGATAATAATCAGAAGACAGCAAAAAGAGATGAGGTGGTCAAATTGGTTTCAAGATAAAAATGCTTCCTAAGTTTTTAACTAAATGACATACCATGGATCTTTTGTAGTGACTTCTCAAAGCTTAGACTGTTTTGCTATCATCATGGCCAATCTAGTCACAAATGCCAAGCCCTCCAACTACATCCCAAAGGGCCTTTCGTCACCCATGAGGCCCAATTTTCATCCTGCCCTCTTATCTATAGGCTTCATGCCTTGATATTCTATGCTACGTTTTCCTTCCTCATTTTGAACCACTTCCCTGCATATCTGTGTTATCCAACCAGATGGATTCTAACAGAAGGCCATAAATTCCATCCAGTCTTTCTTCTTTCCACAGCTTCTTTAGCTGGCTGGCACCTCAATATACTTCAATAGCAGTATCTATCCGCCTTTCACTGACATGATTGATTTGCTTAGGAACTGTAAAATAATCTGCCATGCGCTTGAGTAGGTGTTGAAATTGTAAGACAGCCCATGATGTCTGTACAGGTCTTGTAGCCATGGAGCCATCCTGATCAATTCCTTGAGTTTCCACAATGAGCAATCTCACAATGATTCCGCCCTGATCAATTTCTTTATCCTTTATAACGTGTGCAGTCTTTAAAACTATGGGCCATATCTTGCAGACGTGGTGACACCCTGATCAACTCCTTGAACCTTCGCAACATGCGGTCTCTGAAATCATGAGCTAGATCTTGAAACTATGGTGCCGCTTTGTTCAACTCCTTGAACCTTCGCAACATGTGGTCTCTGAAATCATGAACCATATCTTGAAACTATGGTCCGCTTTGTTCAACTCCTTGAGACCTGCAGCGTGCGATGTCTAAAACCAGCGGCTAGATCTTGCAGCCATGGTGCTGCTCTGATCAACTCCTTGAACCTTCGCAACATGCGGTCTCTGAAATCATGAACCATATCTTGAAACTATGGTCCGCTTTGTTCAACTCCTTGAACCTTCGCAACATGCGGCCTCTGAAATCATGAGCCATATCTTGAAACTATGGTGCCGCTTTTATCAACTCCTTGAACCTTCGCAACATGTCCTCTCTAAACCCATGAGCTAGATCTTGCAGCCATGGTGGCACTTTTATCAACTCCTTGAACCTTCGCAACATGTGCTCTCTAAACCCAATGAGCTAGATCTTGCAGCCATGGTGGCACTCTGATCAATTCCTTGGGCCTTTGCAACATGCAGTCTCTAAAAGCATGAGCCAGATCTTGCAACTATGGTTCCGCTTTGTTCAACTCCTTGAGACCTGCAGCGTGCGATGTCTAAAACCAGCGGCTAGATCTTGCAGCTATGGTGCTGCTCTGATCAAGTCCTTGAACCTTCGAAACATGCGGTCTCTGAAATCATGAGCCATATCTTGAAACTATGATGCCGCTTTGTTCAACTCCTTTAAACTTCGCAACATGCGGTCTCTAAAACAATGCGCCATATCTTGAAACTATGGTGCCTCTTTGTTCAACTCCTTGAACCTTCGCAACATGCGGCCTCTGAAATCATGAGCCATATCTTGCAGCCATGGTGCCGCTCTGTTCAACTCCTCGAACCTTCGCAACATGCGGTCTCTGAAATCATGAGCCATATCTTGAAACTATGGTGCCGCTTTGTTCAACTCCTTGAAACTTCGCAACATGCGGTCTCTGAAATCATGAGCCATATCTTGAAACTATGGTCCCGCTTTGTTCAACTCCTTGAACCTTCGCAACATGCGGCCTCTGAAATCATGAGCCATATCTTGAAACTATGGTGCCGCTTTGTTCAACTCCTTGAACCTTCGCAACATGCGGCCTCTGAAATCATGAGCCATATCTTGAAACTATGGTGCCGCTTTGTTCAACTCCTTGAACCTTCACAACATGTGGTCTCTAAAATCATGAGCCATATCTTGAAACTATGGTGCCTCTTTGTTCAACTCCTTGAAACTTCGCAACATGCGGCCTCTGAAATCATGAGCCATATCTTGCAGCCATGGTGCCGCTCTGTTCAACTCCTTGAACCTTCGCAACATGCGGTCTCTGAAATCATGAGCCATATCTTGAAACTATGGTGCCGCTTTGTTCAACTCCTTGAACCTTCGCAACATGCGTCCTCTGAAATCATGAGCCATATCTTGAAACTATGGTGCCGCTTTGTTCAACTCCTTGAACCTTCACAACATGTGGTCTCTAAAATCATGAGCTAGATCTTGCAGCCATGGTGCCACTTTTATCAACTCCTTGAACCTTCGCAACATGTGCTCTCTAAACCCATGAGCTAGATCTTGCAGCCATGGTGGCACTCTGATCAATTCCTTGGGCCTTTGAAACATGCAGTCTCTAAAAGCATGAGCCAGATCTTGCAACTATGGTTCCGCTTTGTTCAACTCCTTGAGACCTGCAGCGTGCGATGTCTAAAACCAGCGGCTAGATCTTGCAGCTATGGTGCTGCTCTGATCAACTCCTTCAACCTTCGCAACATGCGGTCTCTGAAATCATGAACCATATCTTGAAACTATGGTCCGCTTTGTTCAACTCCTTGAACCTTCGCAACATGCGGCCTCTGAAATCATGAGCCATATCTTGAAACTATGGTGCCGCTTTGTTCAACTCCTTGAACCTTCACAACATGTGGTCTCTAAAATCATGAGCTAGATCTTGCAGCCATGGTGCCACTTTTATCAACTCCTTGAACCTTCGCAACATGTGCTCTCTAAACCCATGAGCTAGATCTTGCAGCCATGGTGGCACTCTGATCAATTCCTTGGGCCTTTGAAACATGCAGTCTCTAAAAGCATGAGCCAGATCTTGCAACTATGGTTCCGCTTTGTTCAACTCCTTGAGACCTGCAGCGTGCGATGTCTAAAACCAGCGGCTAGATCAGTGATTCTCAACCTTTTTTTTTGTTGCGGCATTATTTTAAAGATTTGAAAATTTGGCGGCACAATTTTAGAATTTCGCGGCACACTTTTGCTAACTTGAATGCAAGAAAATTCAAATTATGTATCAATATTTCTATGCAAAATATAAGTAATATACATCTCTAACATTCAATTTGCTAATTTCGTTATTTTAAAAAGTAAAAAAATGAAAAAGAAAAAAAGAAAAACCAATACGAACGTGAACATAATCATATGACTAAAATTCGGCGGCACATTTTTAGAATTTCGCGGCACACAAAATTACCGCGGCACATTGGTTGAGAATCACTGGGCTAGATCTTGCAGCTATGGTGCTGCTCTGATCAACTCCTTGAACCTTCGCAACATGCGGTCTCTGAAATCATGAACCATATCTTGAAACTATGGTCCGCTTTGTTCAACTCCTTGAACCTTCGCAACTTCCGGCCTCTGAAATCATGAGCCATATCTTGAAACTATGGTGCCGCTTTGTTCAACTCCTTGAACCTTCACAACATGTGGTCTCTAAAATCATGAGCTAGATCTTGCAGCCATGGTGCCACTTTTATCAACTCCTTGAACCTTCGCAACATGTGCTCTCTAAACCCATGAGCTAGATCTTGCAGCCATGGTGGCACTCTGATCAATTCCTTGGGCCTTTGCAACATTCAGTCTCTAAAAACATGAGCCAGATCTTGCAACTATGGTTCCGCTTTGTTCAACTCCTTGAGACCTGCAGCGTGCTGTCTAAAACCAGCGGCTAGATCTTGCAGCTATGGTGCTGCTCTGATCAACTCCTTGAACCTTCGAAACATGCGGTCTCTGAAATCATGAGCCATATCTTGAAACTATGGTCCGCTTTGTTCAACTCCTTGAACCTTCGCAACATCCGGGCTCTGAAATCATTAGCCATATCTTGCAGCCATGGTGCCGCTCTGTTCAACTCCTTGAACCTTCGCAACATGCGGTCTCTGAAATCATGAGCCATATCTTGAAACTATGGTGCCGCTCTGTTCAACTCCTCGAACCTTCGCAACATGCGGTCTCTGAAATCATGAGCCATATCTTGAAACTATGGTGCCTCTTTGTTCAACTCCTTGAAACTTCGCAACATGCGGCCTCTGAAATCATGAGCCATATCTTGCAGCCATGGTGCCGCTCTGTTCAACTCCTTGAACCTTCGTAACATGCGGTCTCTGAAATCATGAGCCATTTCTTGAAACTATGGTGCCGCTTTGTTCAACTCCTTGAACCTTCGCAACATGCGTCCTCTGAAATCATGAGCCATATCTTGAAACTATGGTGCCGCTTTGTTCAACTCCTTGAACCTTCACAACATGTGGTCTCTAAAATCATGAGCTAGATCTTGCAGCCATGGTGCCACTTTTATCAACTCCTTGAACCTTCGCAACATGTCCTCTCTAAACCCATGAGCTAGATCTTGCAGCCATGGTGGCACTCTGATCAATTCCTTGGGCCTTTGCAACATGCAGTCTCTAAAAACATGAGCCAGATCTTGCAACTATGGTTCCGCTTTGTTCAACTCCTTGAGACCTGCAGTGTGCGATGTCTAAAACCAGCGGCTAGATCTTGCAGCTATGGTGCTGCTCTGATCAACTCCTTGAACCTTCGAAACATGCGGTCTCTGAAATCATGAGCCATATCTTGAAACTATGGTGCCGCTTTGTTCAACTCCTTGAACCTTCGCAACATGCGGTCTCTAAAAGCATGCGCCATATCTTGAAACTATGGTGCCTCTTTGTTCAACTCCTTGAACCTTCGCAACATGCGGCCTCTGAAATCATGAGCCATATCTTGCAGCCATGGTGCCGCATTGTTCAACTCCTTGAACCTTCGCAACATGCGTCCTCTGAAATCATGAGCCATATCTTGAAACTATGGTGCCGCTTTGTTCAACTCCTTGAACCTTCACAACATGTGGTCTCTAAAATCATGAGCTAGATCTTGCAGCCATGGTGCCACTTTTATCAACACCTTGAACCTTCGCAACGTGTCCTCTCTAAACCCATGAGCTAGATCTTGCAGCCATGGTGGCACTCTGATCAATTCCTTGGGCCTTTGCAACATGCAGTCTCTAAAAGCATGAGCCAGATCTTGCAACTATGGTTCCGCTTTGTTCAACTCCTTGAGACCTGCAGCGTGCTATGTCTAAAACCAGCGGCTAGATCTTGCAGCTATGGTGCTGCTCTGATCAACTCCTTGAACCTTCGAAACATGCGGTCTCTGAAATCATGAGCCATATCTTGAAACTATGGTCCGCTTTGTTCAACTCCTTGAACCTTCGCAACATGCGGTCTCCAAATCATGAACCATATCTTGAAACTATGGTGCCGCTTTGTTCAACTCCTTGAACCTTCGCAACATGCGGCCTCTGAAATCATGAGCCATATCTTGAAACTATGGTGCCGCTTTGTTCAACTCCTTGAACCTTCACAACATGTGGTCTCTAAAATCATGAGCTAGATCTTGCAGCCATGGTGCCACTTTTATCAACACCTTGAACCTTCGCAACATGTCCTCTCTAAACCCATGAGCTAGATCTTGCAGCCATGGTGGCACTCTGATCAATTCCTTGGGCCTTTGCAACATGCAGTCTCTAAAAGCATGAGCCATATCTTGAAACTATGGTCCGCTTTGTTCAACTCCTTGAACCTTCGCAACATCCGGGCTCTGAAATCATTAGCCATATCTTGCAGCCATGGTGCCGCTCTGTTCAACTCCTTGAACCTTCGCAACATGCGGTCTCTGAAATCATGAGCCATATCTTGAAACTATGGTGCCGCCCAGTTCAACTCCTCGAACCTTCGCAACATGCGGTCTCTGAAATCATGAGCCATATCTTGAAACTATGGTGCCTCTTTGTTCAACTCCTTGAAACTTCGCAACATGCGGCCTCTGAAATCATGAGCCATATCTTGCAGCCATGGTGCCGCTCTGTTCAACTCCTTGAACCTTCGTAACATGCGGTCTCTGAAATCATGAGCCATTTCTTGAAACTATGGTGCCGCTTTGTTCAACTCCTTGAACCTTCGCAACATGCGTCCTCTGAAATCATGAGCCATATCTTGAAACTATGGTGCCGCTTTGTTCAACTCCTTGAACCTTCACAACATGTGGTCTCTAAAATCATGAGCTAGATCTTGCAGCCATGGTGCCACTTTTATCAACTCCTTGAACCTTCGCAACATGTCCTCTCTAAACCCATGAGCTAGATCTTGCAGCCATGGTGGCACTCTGATCAATTCCTTGGGCCTTTGCAACATGCAGTCTCTAAAAACATGAGCCAGATCTTGCAACTATGGTTCCGCTTTGTTCAACTCCTTGAGACCTGCAGTGTGCGATGTCTAAAACCAGCGGCTAGATCTTGCAGCTATGGTGCTGCTCTGATCAACTCCTTGAACCTTCGAAACATGCGGTCTCTGAAATCATGAGCCATATCTTGAAACTATGGTGCCGCTTTGTTCAACTCCTTGAACCTTCGCAACATGCGGTCTCTAAAAGCATGCGCCATATCTTGAAACTATGGTGCCTCTTTGTTCAACTCCTTGAACCTTCGCAACATGCGGCCTCTGAAATCATGAGCCATATCTTGCAGCCATGGTGCCGCATTGTTCAACTCCTTGAACCTTCGCAACATGCATCCTCTGAAATCATGAGCCATATCTTGAAACTATGGTGCCGCTTTGTTCAACTCCTTGAACCTTCACAACATGTGGTCTCTAAAATCATGAGCTAGATCTTGCAGCCATGGTGCCACTTTTATCAACTCCTTGAACCTTCGCAACATGTCCTCTCTAAACCCATGAGCTAGATCTTGCAGCCATGGTGGCACTCTGATCAATTCCTTGGGCCTTTGCAACATGCAGTCTCTAAAAACATGAGCCAGATCTTGCAACTATGGTTCCGCTTTGTTCAACTCCTTGAGACCTGCAGTGTGCGATGTCTAAAACCAGCGGCTAGATCTTGCAGCTATGGTGCTGCTCTGATCAACTCCTTGAACCTTCGAAACATGCGGTCTCTAAAAGCATGCGCCATATCTTGAAACTATGGTGCCTCTTTGTTCAACTCCTTGAACCTTCACAACATGCGGCCTCTGAAATCATGAGCCATATCTTGCAGCCATGGTGCCGCTCTGTTCAACTCCTCGAACCTTCGCAACATGCGGTCTCTGAAATCATGAGCCATATCTTGAAACTATGGTGCCTCTTTGTTCAACTCCTTGAACCTTCGCAACATGCGGCCTCTGAAATCATGAGCCATATCTTGAAACTATGGTGCCGCTTTGTTCAACTCCTTGAACCTTCACAACATGCGGTCTCTGAAATCATGAGCCATATCTTGAAACTATGGTGCCGCTCTGTTCAACTCCTCGAACCTTCGCAACATGCGGTCTCTGAAATCATGAGCCATATCTTGAAACTATGGTGCCGCTTTGTTCAACTCCTTGAACCTTCGCAACATGCGGCCTCTGAAATCATGAGCCATATCTTGAAACTATGATGCCGCTTTGTTCAACTCCTTGAACCTTCGCAACATGCGGCCTCTGAAATCATGAGCCATATCTTGAAACTATGGTGCCGCTTTGTTCAACTCCTTGAGCTTTGGCAACATGCGGTCTCTGAAATTATGAGCAATTTCTTGAAACTATGGTGCCACTTTGTTCAACTCCTTGAGCCCTCGCAATGTCTAAAACTAGCGACCAGATCTTGAAATTTCAGCATTGTCCATCATTTCCCTGCGCCTTTTCAAAGAACACCTTAGTTCTAGAAGTAATTTTTATATTGAGCCACATTTTGAAAACTTCATCCTGGCTTGGGATTCAATAATTCTCTTTTTTCAATTCTCTCTTGAATTGTGGTTTCAAGCATTTTAAATGTGTGTCCAGTAACTATCTGAGACACAGATTTCTTTCATTTAATTATATTTAAAATTATTGTTGCTAGGTTTGCTATATCAATTAACCTTTGAAACTAATATAATTTAGTTTTTACATCTTATCTATATATCAATTAAAACATTTCATTTGATTGGTTAGCTCTGCGCAAAGAGCATTGGTTTAAATTGATGAATGAGCCACAACACACCAAATTTGATAAATTCGAGCAAGGTTGCCTTCTTTATAATCTACTAGCAGGGGTCGGTGGAAGGTTAGTTCTAAACCTTGGTTTTCAACTGCTAAGACCCGGGTTCGCATTGGGGCCGGGCAATTTTTTCTGCTTTTCCTGCTTTCGCGGGCCAAAAATGCGGGCAATTTTTTCTGATTTAAAGAAAAATTCTCCAATGGCTCCGAGATTCTTGTAAAAGTCCAACCCCACCAGCGAGTACAAGTAACTAAACGGCCGCTGGCACATTTGTAAGTGCAAAGTCGAACTGCTTTTCACATGTATAGACTTGTGGTGCACTTACAGTAAAGCAGTCACCTACTTCTCCCCACCATGATTATCATGGCCTGTACCACGTGTACTAGGGATAAGCAAAAATAATATACTAGCCGAATGGGCAACGACAGGGTAAAACCTGTTTAAATGCTTTTATTCAAATACTATTCATTACAATTATAAATTGGCGCCGTGTATATCACTCTTGTGAAACGTCCCGCTCCAAACTTTACATGTACATTAGGTCGGCTGATATTACCTCTCATCTTCACCACTAGAGGCGCTGCTCGCGAGCGAAAGGACAAGCTTGAACAAATATAAATATATATGGTGATTTGTGAAGTAGTCATGGTAGTTGTGTGACAAGTGGTAAAAACGCACACAGAACCCATAAGGAGTAGGTCAGAGAGGAAAGAGAAGGTCTGAGGATCACCCTGAAAACCACTGTTGACGAGACCACCTCGGTGAGAACTGTCCCCAGACCATTAAATCTAGGTCCTTTTAAAACTGTTTTTAGTAGGATGAATTAGTCACAGGGGAAGGGGGTGAGCCAGGAACTCAGGAAATTTTGTTTTTGAAGGCTGGACATATGGTCCCCCAGAGGTTGTTTTGACCAGGAATTTTTCTCTTTCCTCTCCTTATCCTTCCACACAGGCCATCTTTATTTGAATATTTCTAAATATTATGACTTATATATGTTAGGGGCCGCCTAAATTACGCATAATTCCAATATACATTATATTTAGTTATTAATTTGGATTTCTCTATCTTTTTTCATAAAAGCTCCAATATTATCAAGCAAGATAAGAAGCAAAGCAGTCAGAGGAGAAGAGAGACCGCCAGCAGGCTAACTCCATGTATGCATCAGTGCCTCCCTCTAGCCTACAAAGATCCTTCTTCCTCTCAAGTATCCCCTTTCCAATTTATAAAGGAAATCACCATCTTGACCAACTTGATTAGTCTTGTCTTCGAAAGATTATTCATCAGGCTGTCAGGATTTCTACATCTCGTGCTTTCCTAGCAACATTTTCTTCACGATTCTGAGTAGCCAACTTCCACATCTTGGATTCTCATCCATTACAATATCTATATCCCCAACGGCAATATTCGGCGTGTTGTTAACCCACTTCTTTCTTCTTTGTAATGTTGGCAAGTATCCTTTCAGCCATCGTTTCCTGAACATATTTGCAAAATGTTGCGTCTATCTTTTGTTCAACACGAGATCTCTGTCGTTTAATTTCCAAGGTAACAACTAGATGTTTCTGTAAAGTGCATAGGTGTCAGGGCCTCTGGTAACGACGATCCACAGACACATCTGTAATGGGCGACTGTTTATTATCGCCTCGGCCTCCATTGAGACAGTACTAAGCATCTCTCCCAGCGCAATGAAAGAAAAATATTTATATGTAAAACCTAGAGTTTAGTTTTATTGGTCTCTTCCTGCGGGGCTTGCTATTGAAGTACATTTCAATGGTCGTTTTCACTCACTTGATTAGGGTTTCTATGGCTCCACAGAACTGAGGTCAATGTGATGAATCCTTAACCTTTCTCAATTGGCAAATCGTCTGTATCGTGTTTCAAAATTTCTTGCCCGGCATCCCTTAACTCTCATAGAAAAGGTCTCGTGGAATCTTCGCTTTTTATCTTTCGGCTTGGATCCATTTCACTGATTTATCTTTTGATTTCCTATATTTTTTTCACGTGATTTGCGACAAATTGTTGGTTTTTGTGGGTGTCTGATGTATTTATTTTAAAACAGTTTGTAAGTCATTCCATAAATGTGTGCTGCTGGAATTGATTTCCATGTGTTTTATGATGTTTTTTTTTCTATTTGGCTAGCCATGAGGGCTGCCTGTAGTTTGGGGCATGGAATAGAAACTGGTTTAAGGATTTCAAAATCAACCTAAAGTTAAAGAAAATTTCAAGTGCCAACAAAACTTTAAAATTAAGAAACTTTTAGTTGCATGATCTGAAGATGCGTTCTCTTAATTTATCTACCTGATCCAAGTACAATGCCATTTTTTTACTATTTTCAAAGAGAGATATTTATAACCCAGGGTCCTGGAGCGTAGAGCACTATTTTCAAAAATTTAAAAGTTTCTATCTTTAAATATATATTCAAAAATTAAAAAATATATATTTCAGAAGATCTTCACAAAGTTTTTTTTTTCTGAGAAGCTTCGCATGAAATTACACTATTAAAAATAAAAATAATTCAATTAAAGAGTAGCTCAAAAACACATTTTAAAATCATCATCTTTATTTATTTATTAAATTTCGCGTGTTCTTTAGTGGATCTTACAAAATACTGCCTTAAGCGAAATTTAATAGTTAAAATAAAAATGAAAAATAAATCAAAGAAAAATAAGTATTCAAAGGTATTTTTATTTTAATGCCGAGGAGGCCCTGGAGTGGATTCGTCACCTCGACATTCCACTCTAGAGAAACTTGCCAACATTGTTGTATTGTGCTGTAAAAAACAATATCATACGCAATATATATATATATTTTAATGCTGTAATGCGCAATTTTACAAATTATATATAGATGTCAGATACCATATAATTGTATCCACAATAAAATGTTTTGGATCCTATTGAAAGTAAAAATAGGAATTAAAGGCCCATCTGATGAGAAACAGTTAGTTCCAGTTCAAAATAACTTTATTGGGTGACGCTCAAAAATAATAACCAGAAGAAACAATTAACAGAGAGAAGCAACCACATATACAATTTTATAAAATAACCCGACATAACAACCAACGTTTTAAAACATAATATTAATATGATGCATTATTTTATCATTTCAATAAGGGCAGTAGTTTTTGGATCCTCTTTGGAAACAAAACCTAATATCACAAGAAGCAGAGTTACCCTAACACAACTGTTTCCAATTAACTACTTCTTCTCCAACAATTGCCCTAAAATGTCAGATATAAAGGTAGAGAAATGTCCAATATTACAGTTAAACCTGTCTATAGCGCCCTCTCTATAGTGCCTGATTTTAAATATGTAGTACGATGCGATTTACATTAAAAGTGACCTGTCTATAGCACCCCTTCTCTATAGCACCCTATTTTGGTGAGTCCCAAGAGGGGACGCTATAGACAGGTTTAACTGTATATTTTTAGAAGTTTCTTTTTATGTGTTAAAGAGATAGTGCTTTAATGCTTTCATTTCTTACATTTAGATGATGTATTATTGCCTCATAATATGTTAATATAAAGTCATAGTAAAATGAAAGGATTTAAAAGCACGAATGTTTCTTTTATACGTAATACAAACTTCTACTGCCCTTACTGCGATGAAAAAATATATTGGGAGGGCTTGGCTCATCAGTGGTGAACCCTCCCAGCGGTTTCGCCAATTTGATCCACCAGACCGCTTCTCAGAGCTCTAATACTGTATTGGATGATTCTGCCTTTATACATAGCACTGAAGGATGGAATCTCAGAAATGGTTTTCAAGAAAACTATGGACATAAGCTTATAGGACAGTAGAATTACATTCAAATATTTGCATCGAGCAATGTTCTTCCGCAAACAATAAAGACAAGGCCAGTCAAGCATAAATTAACACAAAGCAATAACGCGCCATCTATACATATAAAATGAAAGGAATTAAAAGCACGAATGTTTCTTTCATACATAATACAAACTTCTACTGTCCTTACTGCGATGAAAAAATATATTGGGAGGGCTTGGCTCATCAGTGGTGAACCCTCCCAGCGGTTTCGCCAATTTTTAATCCACCAGACCGCATCTTTAGAGCTCTAATACACCATCTATATATAGGAAATGATAACATTAAGGCACGGATGTTTCTTTTAAACATAAAATATATGTAATTCTACTATCATAGAAGCTTATGTCCATAGTTTGCTTAAATACCCTTTCTAAGATTCCATCCTTCAACGTAGCATATATAATCAGAATGATCCAATACAGTATTAAAGCTCAAAGAAGCGGTCTGGTAGATTAAATTGTTGAAACCGCTGGGAGGATTCACCACTGATGAGCAAAGCCATCCCAGTATTTTTTTTCAATGCAGTAAGGGCAGTAGAAATTTGTTTTATGTGTAAAAAAAACATTAGTACCTTAATGTTTTCATTTCCTTATTATTATTATTTTATCCCATTGTGTAATTACACAAGGTCATGGAGACTATATTCATAGATCACAATCTTGGTAGGGGGTCGGTGGAAGGATGGTCTAAACTGTTGGTTTCCAACCACTACGACCCGAGTTCAAATCCCGCATTGGGCACTTTTTTCTGATTAAAAAATGCTCCAATGGCCCCCTTGATTATTGCGAAATTCCAACCCCACCAGCGAGTGCAAGTAACAAAACGGGGCTCTGGCACATTTGTAAGTGCAAAGTCGAACTGCTTTTCACATGTATAGGCATGTGTTGTACTTACAGTAAAAACAGTCGCCAACTTCTACCCACCATGATTATCATGGCCTGTACCACGTATACTAGGGATAAGCAAAAAAAAAAAACTATCTTGGTAGGGTTGGAATATAGGTCCTTGTCTTGAGGCTCCCATACATTCCAAGAGGTGGTCTGGTGAGACCTCCCATAAGTCTCCATGATGGGAGCTGTTGTCGTTGGTTGACTGTCCACCATATGGCAGTCAGACTTTGTCCCCCTTTGTTTCCTTATAATATGAAGGAAGTTTTGGATGTTCTATTGGACTTATTGACAATCACAATTTGGATTATAGATTATAAATACAAGGTAATAAGACCAAATAAATAGTGTGTGACGTTTCAGCATTGTTACCATCTTCAGACAAAAGTACTGAATAAGAAATTTTACCACAGCATGCTTTAAATCTATTTAAATTAAAATCTTAAAATCTATCATTTAAAGCATGCTGTGGTAAAATTTCTCATTCAGTACTTTTGTCTGAAGATGGTAACAATGCTGAAACATCATACACTATTTATTTATTTGGATTTGATCTTATTACCTTATGTTTATTGGACTTATTGTGATGACTTAGGCAGTCCATTATTCTCTCTGTTGTTTAGCTGACTCCATGTGATGTGTGCAGGCCCCGGAACCTCCTTCAGAGAAGTAAGTAGCTTCACCTCTCTACTTAGTCTGCCTAGCCAACTGGCACCCGTGGCTTCTCTCTCTGGCTTCTTCCTGAGTGAAGAAGAACTACAAGGGAATAAGACAAAATTAAAATAGCATGTGTCCTTTCAGTAACACCATGATAAGGCACAATTTGGATTATAGATTATAAACACAAGGTAATAAGACCAAATCCAAATGAATAAATATTGTGTGACGTTTTGGTAACCGCATTGTTACCATCTTCAGGCAAAAGTACTGAATGAGAAATTGTACCACAGCATGGTTTAAATAGTTACTGTTATCAAGTGTGTAAACAAGATAGTAGATAAGAAGAAGATAGTTTTCTGATAAACACAGAATATTATTCTTAGAATTAAAAGTAGAAAAAAACACTTTTTATTTCATTGGGGGGGGTTACTCTTTCTTCTCAATACTAAAGCTGTCTCTCTTTCCCTTGAGAGACGACCTACTGTTTAGTTTTCCAGACTCCAAGGAAGAAGCTCTAATGTAATAAAGGAAGACTATCAATTATCCAAAACTCTTTTTATTCAACAGCACGGTCAATTTATACATTTAAAAAAAAAATTACATACAATTTTAAAAAAAAGCATACTTGGCCTTTTTTTGGTCAATTTATACATTCAAAGAAATTTACATACTTGTTTTTTTTTCTTCCTTCGTTCTTTAATTAACAAAAATATTGGGGGGGGGGAGGTCAGTGGAAGGCTGGTTAAACCGTTTGGTTTTCGACCGCTATGACCCGGGTTCGATTCCCGCATTGGACACTTTTTTCTGTTTAAAAAAAAAAAAAAAATGCTCCAATGGCCCCCGATTCTTGCAAAAGTCCAACCCCACCAGCGAGTGCAAGGAACCAAACAGGGCTCTAGCACATTTGTAAGTGCAAAGTTGAACTGCTTTTCACATGTGTAGACATGTGGTGCACTTACAGTAAAAACAGTGGCCTACCTCTACCCACCATGATTATCATGGCTTGCACCATGTGTACTAGGGATAAAACAAATATTTACATAAACAACGTTGACTACTCTAGTAGTTGTAACACCATTGTTGTTACCATCATCAGATAAATGTACTGAAATGATTGTCTGATGATGGTAATAATGATGTTACCAAAACGTCACACATTACTTATTTATTTGGATTTGGTCTTATTACCTTGTAGGTCTAATCTCTAATTGTACCTTTTTATCATGACTGAAGAATGTTTAAATATTTTAACAAAGGAGTAGAAATGATAAGGTAACAATTCGGATTATAGATTATAAACACAAGGTAATAAGACCAAATCCAAAAAAATAAAGTGTGTGATGTTTCGGTAACAGCGTTGTTACCATCTTCAGACAAAAGTACTGAATGAGTATTTTTGTCAGTACTTTTGTCTGAAGATGGTAACAATGCTGTTACCGAAATGTCACAAACTATTTATTTATTTGGATTAGGTCTTATTACCTTGTGTTTAAAGGAGTAGAAAGTTAACCAATGTTGAAACTTTTTTGTTTTTGTTATCAAAAGGAATTTACAGAATCTTTCAGACATGCCCTTTTTCACACACACAGTCCAATAATGACATTCTTTCTTACAAACTCTCTTCATATTATCTCACTTAGCCAAAAAAAAAGTGTTTTCGCACAAAATCTTTGGAATTTCTAATAATAAAATTGTTAGTGTTGCCTTGTACTCCTTTATCGTAAAGATAGAGGCTGCCTTGCCGGAATTCATAGTTCTTCAAATTAAAGATACTTCAGCCAGTAAATCTTTTTATTACCTCGACGTTTTGACAAAAATCTTTTGTTCTCTTCAGGAGCAAACAAAATTTGGCAAAGCGTTAAAAATTATTCTAAAACTGCAAGGGCATTCTCACGCGATATAACATGTGAGATTTAGAGACCACTTTAGAGTTCAGGGTGAATTCCCTTCTGTTTGATCCAATGCAGTCTAGAATATGTTGTGATGAGACTGGGTTTGTGAGGCATTTGATGCTAAGTGGGGTAGTCTTCTCACCTTCCTCTTCTTCTTCTTTCTTATCTCCCCTCAATCATATCAGGGTATCAAGCTTGTAGAGCTTGTTGATGGTGTTTACTGGGGATGAGTAGAGCTCATCAATGGATGAGTCAATACAGTCAATAATGTGGTTTGGGGTTGTAGGTTGAGAATTTCACTTAGTACATAGTGGGAAAACCTTGCAACCATTCTGGAAAGTCATTGCCCGTAGATGACCAGACTTTAAGTGTGGAAATCAAAGACGGTTGTTCTCTTGGGAGGACAGAATCGATGCTTATCCCTCCTGCTTTATGCCAGCCATGTGCAGCAGTAGATTTCAATTCCTGCAGGCATTGGGTTTCCTCTTTAATGTCAAGGATGGCCTAAACCCTGTCACCTGTTCCAGTGATTGCTAAGACAGGAGGTTTGTGTTCCAGGGGGAAAGAGGAAAATGCCGGAAACATCTCAGAATACCAGCTGGAGAAGATGCTGCTTATTGCTCCTCAAGTGAAGTGGTTTGAACAGGCGGTAAGTGTGCGGCCAGAATTTCTCTCTTTTGCTTATCCCTAGTACACGTGGTACAGGCCATAATAATCATGGTGGGTAAAAGTAGGTGACTGTATTTACTGTAAGTGCACCACATGTCTACACATTTGAAAAGCAGTTCGACTTTGCACTTTTTTCTCTCTCCCTTACCCATCCCGCAAGCAATTGAACCACTCTGGAAGTAATTCACAAGGGAACAACACCAAATTAATCATTTATCAAAATAAATCACAATTCTAGTCTTCAAAATTCAAAACTATTTTAGACGCGTATGATTCTTTTAAAAATAAAATAATTTCTACTGCCCTTACTGCAATGGAAAAATTAATGGGAGGGCCTGGCTCATCAGTGGTGAACCCTCCCAGCGGTTTCGCCAGTTTAATCTACCCTACCGCTGTTATATTGCGTTTTTGGAACTTCTTTTTATAGTGATACTGATGCTAGACTCTTGGAATGGGTATTTTAGATAAACTGTGGACATAAGCTTTAAGGGGACAGTAGTATTATATATAAATATATTTTAAAAACCCATTCCAAGAGTCTAGCATCAGTATCACTATAAAAGGATGTTCCAAATATGCAATATAACAGCAGTATGGTAGATTAAACTGGCGAAACCGCTGGGAGGGTTCACCACTGATTAATTCCCATTAATTTTTCCATTGTAGTAAGGGCAGTAGAAATTATTTTATTTTTAAAAGAATCATACGTGTCTATAATAGTTTAGAATTTTGATAACAGATGGCGCGCTAATGCATCATGATATAATTCTAGTCTTATCAAGCGGTCAACAATTCAATAACCGTTTAAATATTGCAGTGAACTATTTGATGAGTAATTTATATATAGATAAGGCACAATTTGGATTATAGATTATAAACACAAGGTAATAAGACCAAATCCAAATAAATAAATAGTGTGTAACAACACTGTTACCAAAACGTCACACTATTTATTTATTTGGATTTGGTCTTATTACCTTGTGTTTATAATTTATATATAGTTTGACAAATGAACTGCCGAGTTTTCCACCATGTGCATTTTCACCAGAGTAAAGCACAATTTGGATTATAAATACAAGAAAATAAGACCTAATCCAAATAATTTATTAGTGTGTGACGTTTCGGCAACAGCATTGTTACCATCATCAGACAAAAGAATAAATGAGAAAAAATATCACATATTTAAGAACTTGCTGTGATATTTTTTTTCTCATTTATTCTTTTGTCTGATGATGGTAACAATGCTGTTACCGAAACGTCACACACTATTAAATTATTTGGAATAGGTCTTATTTCCTTGTACCTGAGTATAAAGAGAAGATAAAAAAAAAAAACATTTTTTCAAAAATGAAATTTCAAAAAGGCTAATTGAATTTTGTGTTGTAAACTATTATAATAATCATTATTATCTGTGTGTGAAGAGCATTTTCCCTTCACGTAAACAACCAACCAATATTATTTATTCTATATACAGTTACGAGCGTCTTTCCTCATCTCCTAATCAGTCATCTCTCTCTGTCACCGTTGGCTTTTTTTTTGGAATGGCGCCCTCCTATTGGTTGGCTACGGTCACGCCACCTTTGCCCCCCCCCCCCATCATGCCCCCCCCCCACTCGCTATTTATGTAACTATTGTGTTGGAGCGGGTCGCTCCCTAAATAAATGCATATATTAGATAATAACCAAATGGAATCCTCTCTTTCTTTTTCCCAGTAAGAGACGCCTACGGAAGCCAACAGTACATAGACAGATAAAGCACATAGGCTATAGTTATTAACTAACATATGCAATTAATTAAGGCGCCAATTTATAATTGTAACAAATAGTATTTGAATCAAAACATTCAATCGGGTAAAACACGGGCGTTGCCCGGGTCATTCGGCTAGTATATATATATATGGAAATTTTGCCGGGAAGAAATTGATCTAAAGAGACGAGGGTTGCCTCTCCCGTCAAAATAGATGTCTAAAACCAGACGCCATTTATCTATTTTAGCCATAGATATGGCCCAGCCACCTTGCCAGCTAAACACCTCTTTGGCAGATTGTCAAGATTCCATTAGATCCCGTGGGGATCTCATGGAATAAAGTCTGCCCTAGACTGACGAGGGCCATTAGCCTGAAACCATGATCTCTAGGTGGACGCTTTTCAGTTTGCCAAAGCTGGTGTTGTGGCTTTGTCACCGACCCGAGGCCGCTAGTTGCGGCGATAGTCAATAGATGGCGTCTGGTTTGTTACACCAAAACACATTTATAAATTAGAAACAAAAGGTAATAAGACCCAATCCAAATGAATAAATAAAGATTGTGTCTTATTTTACCTTTTGTTTCTAATCTATAATACAAATAGTACCTAATCATACTTATAAATTTGTTTTTTTGGTCTTGGTACCTTGTGATATTTTGAATCTCTCTACTCCATAATGATACCCTATCACCCTTTGAGATCTTATTCAAACCTATGGCACACTTTTAATTTAACTACATCTCTAGTGATAAGGCAGAATTTGGATTATAAGACTTATTATTTTTATAGACTTCAATGGACCTAAGAAGTTATTCTTCCTATGAGCTGAAGAATTCCAAAGTGCAATGTTGATGCCATCACTTGAAGATTCTATTTTAAAGAGCTCAGGATCTGAAGCTCTCCTCTACTTTGGATTTGGTATTATTACCTTGTGTTTATATCTCTAGTGATTGGTGTGTCCAGGGAACAAAGGGGACGGTGAAGACCCATGAAATGGGAGAGATAACGTATCTCTACAACAAGGAGCTTGCCACCTACAGACGTGAGTCCCATTTTCTCTCCCTCGATCTGTAAACATAGCTACAAGAAATTAAAACCTAATCCATATAAATGAATAGTGTGTGACATTTCGGTAACAGCATTGTTACCAAAACGTCACACACTATTTTTTTATTTGGATTAGGTCTTAATTTCTTGTAGCTATAATCCAAATTGTGCAGTATACAGAATGGAGTAGATGTAGGGATGAATATTGCTGAGGAGATCTATTAACAGTAAAAATGGCGAGGTTGAAAAGTTTGTTTTTATTGGTAGACCATTTTATGTGATTTTGAACCTTACAGTTCTTCGATTGGTGTCATTATCAATGGCAAGAAGTTGTTATCAAAATTAAAACCTCTGATTACTCTTTGGGACTGGATAAAATTGAATGTTAGTGTCCATCAAGTTGAATTTAACTTTTGGTGACTAGAGTAGACCTACCTCTCTGTAAAGGACAATACCTAGTTGCAGAGCCAAAGTGTCTTTTAGAGAGAGGTGTTTTATAACCAGAGATTATTGGTAAAGATGATAAGACGCAATTTGGATTATAGATTACTAGACAAATGGCCCGGGCAACGCCCGGGGTTTACCCGAGTGTGAATATATTTTAAAAACGTTGTCTTGGGTGGTCGCTATTGACAGGGTGGTCTGTATAGACAGGTGGATGTATCACACAGCTGATAACAGGGTTGTCTAGAGTGGTCGCTATAGACAGGGAGGTGGTCGCTATTGACAGGGTGGTCTGTATAGACAGGTGGATGTATCACACAGCTGATAACAGGGTTGTCTAGAGTGGTCGCTATAGACAGGGTGGTGGTCGCTATTGACAGGGTAGTCTGTATAGACAGGTGGATGTATCACACAGCTGATAACAGGGTTGTCTAGAGTGGTCGCTATAGACAGGGTGGTCTGTATAGACAGGTGGATGTATCACACAGCTGATAACAGGGTTGTCTAGAGTGGTCGCTATAGACAGGGTGGTCTGTATAGACAGGTGGATGCATCACACAGCTGATAACAGGGTTGTCTAGAGTGGTCGCTATAGACAGGGTGGTCTTGTGTAGACAGGTGGATGTATCACACAGCTGATAACAGGGTTGCCTAGAGTGTCCGCTATAGACAGGGTGGTCTGTGTAGACAGGTGGATGTATCACACAGCTGACAACAGGGTTGCCTAGAGTGGCCGCTATAGACAGGGTGGTCTGTATAGACAGGTGAATGTAACACACTGATGATAACAGGGTTGCCTAAAGTGACCGCTATAGACAGGGTGGTCTGTATAGACAGGTGGATGTATCACACAGCTGATAACAGGGTTGCCTAGAGTGGCCGCTTTAGACAGGGTGGTCTGTGTAGACAGGTGGATGTATCACACAGCTGATAACAGGGTTGCCCAGAGTGGCCGCTATAGACAGGGTGGTCTGTATAGACAGGTGGATGTATCACACAGCTGATAACAGGGTTGCCCAGAGTGGCCGCTATAGACAGGGTGGTCTGTATAGACAGGTGGATGTATCACACAGCTGATAACAGGGTTGCCCAGAGTGGCCGCTATAGACAGGGTGGTCTGTGTAGACAGGTGGATGTATCACACAGCTGATAACAGGGTTGCCCAGAGTGGCCGCTATAGACAGGGTGGTCTGTGTAGACAGGTGGATGTATCACACAGCTGATAATAGGGTTGCCTAGAGTGGCCGCTGTAGACAGGGTGGTCTGTATAGACAGGTGGATGTATCACACAAGTGATAACAGGGTTGTCTAGAGTGGTCGCTATAGACAGGGTGGTCTGTATTGACAGGTGTATGTATCACACAGCTGATAACAGGGTTGTCTAAGGTGACCGCTATAGACAGGGTGGTCTGTATAGACAGGTGGATGTAACACACTGCTGATAACAGGGTTGTCTAGAATGGCCGCTATAGACAGGTGTATGTATCACACAGCTGATAACAGGGTTGTCTAGAGGGGGGCGGGCAGGGAGGTCACGTGTTTGCTGGCAGCCAATGGGCGCGCATTCTATCCGTGAGCTTCAGACAAACAGACAGAATAAGGCAAATATATAAGTAGATAAACACAAGGTAATAAGACCAAATCCAAATAAATAAATAGTGTGTGACATTTCAGCATTGTTACCGAAACGTCACACACACTAATTATTTATTTGGATTTGGTCTTATTACCTTGTGTTAATTAGTAAAGATGTTAATTTTGAGGATTTAATAAAACTGTCTTTTTCTAGAGAGGTGATCTCTAGTGAGAGTGTCATTTTTTCTTACAGAGGTTCTACTGTAAATGAAAAAAAAACAATGGTTGCCTGTAAAGTCGGTTTTACGGGCGAAGATTTTACGTGACAACGGTAGAATATTTATTGATATGAATATAATTAAATTGCACAATAGGAACAAGGAATTGAATGAAAATAAGAATTGCACAAATTTTAACTATAGAAATATATTTTGTTTACTAAAACATTGTACATGTAAACTTAAACTTAACTAATTCCTATTTGAGTGATTTTGTTGAGGATAGGACGATGATAGGAGAAATATGAAATGAAAGGAAGTGTTTCTGCTGTAATGTGTCTTGCGAAAGTCAAGTCGATAGTTGTTCCTTTTAACGTAGTTGACTTAGAAACGTTTGATACGCAATCAAGATTATACGTATTTTTCATGAATTTAAGAAACGAGTTGTCAGGCTTTACGTTTTTGTTAAAATCACCACACAGAAGAATCGGTATACTAGAATCAACTTGCACGAACGGTGGCACGTACTGGCTGTTGTGAATGTACGGACCGAGTCCTTGCCATAGTAACATTGCAATATCCTGCATACTAGCTCCTGGATGAATATATACAGCACCGAGTATAAACTTGAAGCTAGTATTAGCGGCGAAGCAAGTAACTTCAGTCATGCACATGTCACCCTTGGTTTTAATGACACGAGTTACGTCTGTAATCGCAACTTGGAACACTTCCGCCGTGGGATCTACCAGGATCAATTTTTTTGTAAAAATTGAAATATATATATATATTTTTAGCTCTCTCTGTCCAATTTATACCTGGCTGTAAAGTTGATATTGTAGTTTTTTTTTTTTTTTTGAAGGAGACAGAGGCAATTTAGTTCGCACTTGGTTATCTCATATGTCTTCAAAAAAGCTCACTGTAATATCTCTCTGAGTTATTGTCTGAATCTCGATACACATGCTCAAAGGTAAAACTTCCTTAAGTTTTGTCCATCAGTGGTATTTGAGACTTTAGGCTTTTTATCAAAAATTGTTAGATGTATTCAAATTTAGTGTTTTCTTTGAAGAAAGCTCTACAGAAGTCTTTCTTGAGAGAACATGGCTAAACCTAGAGGCCTCTTGTCATATCAGACCAATTCATGAAGAGTCTTTCCATTGAAACAGTCTCTGATGAGAGACCACCTCTAGGAGAGGTTTGTAGGCTGTCATGGGAGACTACTGTATTACTAAAACTCTGAACTGGGATTTTTCTAAGATGAATGTTTGTTGTTTTTTTGACATGATTATCTGACTTAGAAACACAAGGTAATAAGACCAAATCCTAAATAAATAATCATCACACACTAATTTATTTGGATTTGGTCTTATTACCTTGTGTTTCTAATCTATAATCCAAACTGTGGCATATCGCGATCTCCTCTGACTTACTGTGGTGTGAGAACAGGCGGGGAACACTTCAGGGAATGGGGGTGGGCTACTCGCAAGGGTACGTCAGCAGACAGGATCTCCGCCTACACCCTGCTGCTCATCAACTCAGTGGCCCACAACCTGGACGGCCTGGACCAGATGGTGGCCATGGCGGGCCCCCAACATCTCCAGGTCAGCCTTGTGCTGAAGTCCCTCCAGCAGCTGCTGATCTCAGTGGTACTGCCCTCCAACCGCAAGCTGGTGCCTCTCTGCCAGGTGTGTGACTGCAGCTAGCACAGCTGTGTGGACAGGTGCTGACAGACCTGTGTGCCGCAGAGACCCCTGTCCTCCCAGCCTGTGAGCCAAGCCACGGCTCTCCTGTGGTACGTGGAGGACCGCATTCGCAACTCCTACGTCCAGTTCTTGTCCCACCTGGAGAAAATGACCATGGGCAGTGTGAAGGAGATGAAGGAACACGCGACACGTCTGCTGGCTGACCTTCTGGCTCATTCTCCAGAACAGGAGCAGGTGAGTCAAGTTTCGATACTCACTCCAGTAACTATCATTTACCTTTTCATCTGGATACTGAAGATTTCTCTGATAAGGCACAGTTTGGATTATAAACACAAGTTAATAAGACCAAATAAATAAATAAACACCTCCAAACAATGGATGCTTTTCCAATGCATTATTTATCAATTTAACACATTCATGGACAAAAATTAAGAGTTATTACAAGGTTGTCCCAAAAGTTTGTAAACACTTGCAAAAAATTGAAATACCAATACATTAAAACCTCCCTTTAGTGGACACCTCTCCACAAAGGATAGTTTTCATTTGCAAAATTACCATTTTTATAATTTAGCAACTCTCCGGTAAGAGGACAGCTCTCCCTAAAAGACAATTTGGCTCTGAAATTAGGTGTCCTTTACCGGGAGGTTCTACTGTATTATTCACCGTTATGTATAATGTCTTTGTATTATGTATAAAGTAATTGTATTATGTATTCGCCGTAATGATATTATTCACCAAGTAATAAGAAAAACAAAATTTTGTTGCAAGTGTTTATGAACTTTTGGGACAACCTTATATTTGAATCCCAATATGCATGCTACAACTTCATTATGTTTTGTCCATGAGTGTATATAAGAACTGGGCCATCAACAAAACACAGAATGTTTACTGCTTATATACAGTTAAACTTGTCTATAGTGCCTTCCTCTCTATAGCGCCAGATTTTAAACATTAAAATGTAAACATTTTACATTAAAAGTGACCTGTCTATAGCACCCTATTTTGGTGAGTCCAAAGAGGGGGCGCTATAGACAGGTTTAAGTATATTTAATTCTTATAAAAATCTCCCAGCGATACTCCAAGCTATAGCAATGAGACTACATCACCTTGCAGCTCTTTGGCGGAAATCCTAAAAGGTCCAGCCCTGTCTCCTCCAGAGACTTGAGAGTCTGTGTAGGGGGATTCCATCAGCTATTTCAGTTCTTGTGAGAAACACTTGTGTTTGAGGGTGTCGAACCTAGAGTTCATCTCAATACAATCCTTTAAACAAAAAAAAAAAATCAATGAAATTGAATACATGGTGATTCAGTTTGTTGATTGATCTTCTAATCCATTGGGTAAGTTGTGTAGTATAAATAGAGAAAACCTTCACATCCTGACCTACAAGGTAATAAGATCCCCAAATAAATCAATAGTGTGTGACGTTTCGCTAACCGCATTCTTACCATCATCAGACACACTATTAATTTATTTGGTCTTATTACCTTGTTGTTGTACCTTATCATCCTGAGATTCACCAAATCTCTGAAATCCCCCCTTCCAAGAAAAAAGATACAAATATAACCTAAGGAACAACATTACACACTGTAAATCCATCATCTTTGATGTGTGGTGTCAGTTTATCCTCACCAAGCTCACCAACAAACTGGGAGATCCTATCCGGGAGATAGGCTCCAAAGCAGCCTTCCACATGACCAGGGTCCTCAAGTGCCACCCAAACATGAAGCTGGTGATGGTGAAGGAGGTGGAGCGGCTTCTCTTTCGCTCCAACGTGTCGGAGCGGGCCCAGTACAGCACCATGTGCTTCCTCAACCAGATAGTGTTCCAGCCGGGGGACACCGAGCTGGCCACCAGGATGCTCAACACCTACCTCCGCTTCTTCAACATGCTCAGCCAGAAGAAAAAGGGCGGCTCTATCAACAGCCGCATGTTGAAAGCCATCCTGTCAGGGGCCTCACGAGCCTTCCCCTATACCGAGGGGAGTAGCAGCGTGGCCCAGGAACACATTGAGACACTCTTCAAGCAGGTCCATCAGGTGGAGTTTGGAGCAGGGGTCCAGGCACTGAACTTACTCTTCCGGATCCTAGACAGGGATGGCTTGGTTTCGGACCGCTTCTACGCCTCCCTCTACCACAAGTTGCTGGACCCCAACATGGACTACTCCCCACACCTCCGGGTCTTCCTCAATCTGCTCTACTGCGCCCTCAAGAAGGACAACATGACCTCGCGGCTGCATGCCTTTGTCAAGCGCATCTTCCATGTGAGTATTTGTCCAATCAACCCATTCCCTGCTGGAAATACATCAGCTTTTCAAGTTTCTGTCTTTTTAAACTATATTATTTTCTCCTATAAGAACTCTTCTATATGGTTTTAGAGGAATTTTGGGGATATTGTCCAAGAATTGAGTTGTTTGTCTCCCAGGTCCATTCAACTCTTGTTGAACCAGGAGTGTTGTTCTCTAGTGCCTCATCTCTTTGATATGGTGTAAGCCAACCCGGTAGAACTACTTCTCTGTAAAGGGGGTCGGTAGAAGGATGGTCTGAATCATTGGTTTTCGACCGTTATGACTCGGGTTCGATTCCCACATTGGGCACTTTTTCTGATTTAAAAAAATGCTTCAATGGCCCCTTAATTCTTGCACAAGTCCAACCCCACCAGCGAGTGAAAGTAATCAAACGGGGCTCTGGCACATTTGTAGGTGCACAAGTCAAACTGCTTTTCACATGTGTAGACATGTGGTGCACTTAGAGTAAAAGCAGTCGCCTACTTCTACCCACCATGATTATCATGGCCTCTACCATGTGTACTAGGGATAAGCAAAAAAACTTCTCTATAAAGGACAAACACCTAGTTGCAGAGCCAAAGTATCCTTTAGAGAGAGATGTTCTCTAACTGGAGAGTTTCTAAATAGTGGTAATTGTAGAAATTAAAGCTGTTCTAGTAGATAGGTATCCTCTTTGTTTTACTTCTTTTTTTTGTACACTATTTATTTACTGATTTGGTTTTTTTTTCTTTGTCACAACCAAAACTTGTAATTCAATGGAAACAAGTGGATATTGAAAATTTTTGTACCAAATTTCATCAGGTAAAGTTGATCATGAAATTGTGAAGAAATCACTAGAATGATGGTCCACTAAATAAACATGTCCACAGGTGGAAACTTTCTATCATTCCATGGTACTGAAACCATATGGATTTTGAAAGTCCACAAAATCTACCCCACTTGCCCAAAATGTAGCTTGGCACCTGCAGCTCCAGAACACATTTTGGCTTGCATTAGATGCACTAAACAGGACCTTTGGGAAAGGCCACTGCTTGTCATAAAACAGCTCGAGGAACATGAACTCATGGAATTTGTGTAATCTTTACACAAGAGGATAAGAAACAACAAACTCTATGGATCTCCCAAGGGTTGGTTGAACCAGGGTTTGGATTTTACAAAGGTGATTGCTCAGGTCAGCACTGGTGAGAGAGGTTTCCTGCGGATTATAAACATCTCTATAAAAATTTTGTTACTTATACCAAGTAAACATGATAATCATGATGGGTGGTTAGTAACTGCCTTTCACTCTAAGCCCACTTGTTTGTCTATAGATGAAGAAAATAGTTTCAATTTTGTTCTTAGAAGGTACCAGAGCACTGTTGCTCTCACTAGTGAGGCTGTGCAAGAATCTGGGGCCATTGAAGAACTTGATACAAGTTCCTGTTGTTGTTTCTTTTCCCCTTGTGTAAAGATTACACAAATCCTATGTTCCTAGAGCTCTTTGATGATAAGCAGCGGCTCCTCACAAAGATCCTGTTTAGTGCATCTAATACAAGCCAAAATGTGTTATGGAGGTGCCAGGGTGACTATCCTGGTGAAAGCACTAAGGCCACCAACCCTATCAAAACCAATTGTCTGCATCATAAAATTGTCTCTTTTGAACCAAGAGTTTGGTTTTAAACCCCCCTGTGTACCAGGTGGCACCGTTCCAACCCTACCACAACATGGCGGGTCTGCTGTTCCTGATCTCCCGCCTGCAGGTCCACCACCCCTACCTTCTGGCGGACTCCACTCCCAACATGGAGGAGGAGGACGATGGCCCGGAGTATTACCCTGACGTCAAGGATTCTGAGGTAACTACACTATGTACACTCATAGACAAAACTTGTACCTTTCAGCATGTCTTCTTTCTTATCTCCACACTGGGTGAAGTAGAATACATCTGCCTTTGTCATCAAGACTGGGAGCACTACTCAGTGGCAGGTCGACTTAGCTAAAAAAAAAATGGCCGCCTCTGACATGAGGAACAAACGCCATGTGCAGGTGCTCCTAACATGGAGTACAGACGCTGCTCATCCTGTATCCCTGGATTAGGAGCCCTTACAGGGTACTATCAGCCGGGCCAGCTGAACCCAGGTTTTTTAGTGAGCTTGTTACTGCTCCCCCTTCTCCTTTTTCATCCGGGCTTGGGACCGGCAAAGGCGGAGTTTTTCAGCATGTATATTTGGACAATAACTCTGAAAGATATTTGATATACAGTGACCTATATTGAAGACACACAAAATAACCAAATGTGAACAAAATTGCCTCTGTCTCCAAAAAAAAAAAAAAAAAATTAATTAATAATAGATGACTGGTGACATCAAAGACTTTCCAATTCCTTAAGTTTTGTCCATGAGTGTATATGTAATCGATACCTCACATCCCCGCCTCTGTCTTATCAATGTGATATGGAATTTAAAGGATCATTTTAACAAATACAGAAGAACCTCTCTGTAAAGGACACTACCTAGTTGCAGAGCCATAGTGTCCTTTAGAGAGAGGTGTCCTCTAGTGAGAATCTCCTCTCATGAAGTATGTACTTCTTAATATGCCTAGTAAATAGGACAACTTGCATTTCTTTTATTTGCTGCAAGCTTTCAAGTGTTAGTGCTTCATCGTGTTCTGCAGAGACACACACAATGTTTTTTTTGTGGTTAGCATCCATCAAGTTCAACTTTTATTGACAAATATGGACAAATATTCTCCAATTTGATCTTTTAGTGGCCATCACTTGCATCTAGTGACCTTCTGGCAACTTTCTTGACTCCTTCTAGCCAACTCTTTACAGGTTTTCCTCTCTTCCTTCAATTTTCCCAACATAAACATCCTTTTCTAATCCAATTAGCTCTCGCTATGTGTCAAAAGTACATCATGTTTATATACAAGGTAATAAGACCAAATAAATGTGTGTGATACATAGCATTGTTACCATTATCAGACAAAAGTACTGAAAAATATCATGTTTTAAATAGTTACTCTTACCAAGAGTATGTAAACAAGGAAATAGTTTTCTAAGAACCTTATGATTTTTTAAGAAAAAGGCATCTCCTTATCGTGCAACTGAAAGTTGCTAATGGCTTGCGCCATCTATCGGAATAAATATCTATTCTCGTTGATTTTTAATTATTCCAGAATTGGCCAAATACCCACTCTTGATTAATCAAGAAAAGCTAACCACGGACGCGTTTTGGGCTGTTGGCCCTCATCAGCGTGGTGCAAGCTGTACCTCAACAGCCCGAAACGCGTCCGTGGTTAGCTTTTCTTTATTAATCAAGAGTGGGTATTTGGCCAATTCTGGAATAATTAAAAATCAACGAGAATAGTTGATATTTATTCCGATAGATGGCGCAAGCCATTAGCAACTTTCAGTTGCACGATAAGGAGATGCCTTTTTCTTAATTTATGCACCTTATCCCAGTACAATATTACATTTGTGCTATTTTTTCACTTATGATTTTTGTTTGTAATTTGTTACCTTAAGTTTTTAATCCAAATTATATACCTTATCATCAGTTGTTTCTATAAAGCCTCTTCTTGTAGCTTTAATTCTATGTATCCATTAAAGGATATAAAATCACAAAGGTTACCTCTACCGTCAAAATAGATGTCAAATCCAGATGCCATCTATTGACTGTCGCTGCAAACTAGTGGCCTCAGGTCAATGACGAAGCCACAGTCACAGTCCGCCCTAGGAGGGCCATTAGCCCAAAACCATGGTCTCTAGGTGGACGCTTCTCAGTTTTCTAAAGCTGGTGTTGTGGCTTTGGCACCGACCTGAGGCCGCTAGTTTGCAGCGACAGTCAATAGATGGAATCTGGATTTGACGTCTATTTTGAAGGGAGAGGTGACCTTTGTCTTTTTAGATCAATATCCTCCAGGAAAAATTTCCATCTACATTAAAGGATAAGGAAAAAATAATAATCTTTCATTCCTCTCCAGTAAATGTGAAGTATTGTGGTGCAGGATGAGGAAGAGTCCCCAAAGAAGCAGCCACCCCAGGGGGGCTGGGACCACCGGGCCAATGTGGGAGGGTCGTACAAGCCCATGGCCAGGGACCCCAGGTTTGCCAATGCAGAAAACAGGAAGAAGATGGAGCAGCTGTGTCTGGCCAGGACCTCCCACCCCGCAGTCAACAAGTTCCAGGAGCAGCTTCAAAAGCCCATCCAGTACTCCGGAGACCCTCTATCTGACTTCACCGTGTCTCACTTCTTCGAGAAGGCCATCGGCCGCAACCCCAAGAAAACTGCTCCTCGGGGCAGCGTGTTTAAAGCCCGCATGAGTTGTGAAGTTGATTACAACATTGTGGACAATAATATGAAGGAAGTAAACAAGCTGCCGTCTCACAAAAAGGAAACAAGGGACGAGGAAGAGATCCTAGACGAATTATTTGAAGAACATTTGGACACCTTCGACCTCCCTGATTTACCAGGGAAGAAGAAGAAGAAAGGAAAGAAGGACTCGGAAGATGATTCAGATGATGACCCAGAATTTGATGAGGACGATGAGGAGGAGTTGAGAGAGGCATTTAAAGACGATGATATCTTTGGCACGGATGATGAAGAAGATCTGGAGGAGGAACTTGATGCCCAACTGGACGAGGAGAAGCCCCCTCCGAAGAAGAGGAAGTTCAGCAAGATGATGGAGGATGATAATGATGATGAGATCTATGAGATGATGGAAGAGAACGAAGACGTGGGGGTGGCCGCGAATGATTACGTCAACACAGATAAATCCCATCCCAAACAGCTCAAGTGGGAGCACAAGAGAGAATACTCCACCTTCAGCTCTAAAAAGAAACAGTTCAAACATCCCAGGAAGAAGTTCAAAGGCAAACATTGATACCCCAACATTGAACAACTAAAAAATGTAAAGTTGTAAATGGAAGACTGTATAAACATTTGTACATAGTTTACATTCATTTACCAGTTAAATAAACCTGTTATTGTATTTTATAAGAATTTGTTGGTTTTTTTTTTGCTTATCCCTAGTACACGTGGTACAGGCCATGATAATCATGGTGTGTAGAAGTAGACAACTACTTTTTTTACTGCAAGTGCACCACATGTTTACACATGTGAAAAGCAGTTTGACTTTGCACTTACAAATGTGTCAGAGTCCCATTTGGCTACTTGCACTCACTGGTGGACTATTGCAAAAAAAAATAATTAGAAAAAAGTGTCCAATGCGGGAATCGAACCCAGGTCGTAGCGGTCGAAACCAACTGTTTAGACCATCCTTCGACTGACCCCCTATTTTTTATTTTATAAGAATGGTGTCAGTGTGTAAGATTGGTGTGAAGCATGCAACTTTATTCAAAATCATTTGTTAAAATAAAATATTTTGCTATGTGGTCGGCAAAACCTAGTACCACTACATTAAATACAGCTGGTACAGTGGAGTGGACCCAGGCGGAGCTCTGAACATCAGACAGCATCAAACAACACTAACAAGATTTAGAACAGGTCATCTCAAGCCATTGAAGATAGAAAATAATAACAAATTCTACTCCACTTGCCCAAAATGTAGTTTGGTACCTGCAGCTCCAGAACACATTTTGGCTTGCATTAGATGCACTAAACAGGACCTTTGGGAGAGGCCGCTGCTCATCATAAAAGAGCTTGAGGAGCATGAACTCATGGAATTCGTGTAATCTTTACACAAGGGGATAAGAAACAACAAATTAATAGTGTGTGAGCAATAGTTACCCAGAAATTATTTGAAAAAGTAAAAATAAATATCAGGTAAAAATTTTTATTTTATATTTGCTCGAAATCTTGCAAATTCAAAATTAAAAGAAACTTTTTACCTGATATTTATTTTTTTCAAATTGATAGTGTGTGGCATTTCGGTAACAGCATTGTTACTATCATCAGACAAAAGAATGATGGTAACAATGCTGTTACCGAAATGTCACAAACTAATTTATTTGGATTAGGTCTTATTTTCATGGAACCATAGTTAAAATATGTAATGTTGCAGCTATGTTGTAGTTAAACAATAATAAAAAAAAGTTTACAGTAAAAATTCACTGTAACGAACCTCAATAGGACTGAACTTTTGTTTAACTATAGCCATATACAAGGTGCGTTCATTAATTTCCAGGACTGCTCTGTATCTTTGAAAAATTAAAACAAATAAAAAAACTAATTCAATATTTTTCAAAATATGCCCCTCCTGCCTCAATACACCCATTCCATCTTTTTTTCTAATTGTCGAAGCAGGAGATAAAATCACTTTTTGAGAGGTTCCTCAAGGTTGCCTTCGATTCAGCTTGTATCATATCAACGTTGTCAAATTTCCGTCCTTCCAAGTTAATTTTCAATTTAGGATAGAGGAAAAAGTCATTGGGGGCTAAGTCGGGGGAATAGGGTGGATGAGGGATCTGTATGGTTAAATGCTTGGCCAAAAACTGCAAAACAACATGGGCTGTGTGCGGCCGCGCATTACCGACGTGAAGTATCCAGTCATTGTTTTGCCATCTTTCAGGTCTTTTAAGGCGCACTGCCTCCCTTAAGCACCTCATTATCCCCAAATAAACAGATAGTCCAGTCACTGAAGATAATTCTTCTGTTAGATTTAATTAACTCCTTTATTTTGAGCTTGTTTTCCTCGCAACGAAATGATCTTGGACGCCCAGTATGCTGATCATCGTTTACCTTTTCCCGACCTTTTTGGAAGCGTGAAAATCATTCAAAAGTTCTTGAACGGGATAAAGCTGCATCGCCAAAAGCTTCTTTAATCAATTCATACGTCTCAGTATCACTTTTTTTTTCAATTTAAAACAAAACTTAATGCAGATTCTCTGCTCTTCGAAAATGGCCATTTTAAAATTAGAAATGCGAACCTTACAAGGAAGTTGTTTTGTTCTATTTTTAGATCGGCGCGTGCGCCACGAGACTCGTGCTTTCAGTCAGGTGTGGTCGAATGTCCAATATTCAACTCTGTAAAAAATATTTTCTCTAGCTTTTTTATTTATTTTATTTTTTAACCAGTCCTGGAAATTAATGAACGCACCTTGTATTCACTCTAGACATGGTTTGAAGATAAACAAATAACAACAAAATCTACCCCACTTGCCCAAAATGTAGCTTGGCACCTGCAGCTCCAGAACACATTTTGGCTTGCATTAGATGTACTAAACAGGACCTTTGGGACGGGCCACTGCTTATCATCAAACAGCTCGAGGAGCACGGACTCATGGAATTTGTGTAATATTTACACAAGGGGATAAGAAACAACAACAACATACTCAGCTCTGTGTATACATGTGGTGCACTTACAGTAAAGGTAGTCACCTACTTCTACCCACCATGATTATCATGGTCTGTACCATGGGTACAAGGAATAAGCAAAAAATACCATACTCAGCTCAGTCCATAGAACTTGTTGCTATTACAACAATAATGGAGACCATGGTATGTCAGTTATTGTAGAGACATTTGATGGATTCCTTCAACCAGGCGACAACATCCAGGCACCTGTAGTTTATACCCTGTGACCAAACTATACCTCCAGGGTGGTTACATTGTATCTCTTGAATTATTGTCTTAGATTAATTGAAAAATTTGCTTCATTACACTTTGTTAAAAAATATCAGCAAACAAATCTAAGGCTTACTATAAATTTTTTAGATCATCATTATGTAAGGACCTGTCAACAAGTGAATAACTTTGAGACGAAGAGTAAAGCCAGTACAATTTCTATGTACGAGGTGTGTTCAAAAAGTATCGCGACTTTTGTGTTTTTTTTTTCAAAAATTATTTATTTATTCATGAATGCCTATTTTGTACCCTTCAAAGTAATCCCCATGAGATATTATACACTTGTGCCAACGGTTTTTACAATCTTCGAAGCACTTCAAAAAATCAATTTTTTTAAAATCTTTTTCAGCTCCTCCTTCGATGCCGTCTTTATCTCGTCAAGCGTAGCGTAACGTCGTCCTTTCATGGGCCTCTTCAGTTTAGGGAACAAGAAAAAGTCACAGGGGGCCAGATCTGGGGAATACGGTGGCTGCGGCATCATTAGTGTGTTGTTTTTGGCCAAAAAGTCGCAAACAAGCAACGATGTGTGAGCAGGGGCGTTATCGTGGTGCAAAAGCCAATTTTTGTTCTTCCACAAATCCGGGCGTTTCTGGCGGATTGCTTCGCGCAAATTGCGCATAACTTGCAGGTAATATTCCTTATTGACCGTTCTACCCTGTGGCAAGAACTCATGATGCACCACGCCCCTGCAATCGAAGAAAACTGTCAGCAAAACTTTCACATTCGACCGAACTTGGCGCGCTTTTTTCGGTCTTGGTTCGTGCGGCAGCTTCCATTGAGATGATTGAGCTTTGGTTTCCACGTCATAACCATAAACCCACGCTTCGTCACCAGTTATGACCCTCTGGAGCAAATTTGGGTCGTCGCGGACAGAGTCCAACATCTCATTAGCAATGTTCATGCGATGCTGTTTTTGGTCGCAATTGATCAATTTTGGTACGAATTTCGCGCCGACCCGTCTCATGCCCAAATCATTGATAAAAATCGAATGGCACGAGCCAATCGATATGTTTAGGTCCTCAGCAACTTCTCTAACGGTGATTCGACGATTGGCCAATATCATTTTCTCCACTTCATTAATTTTTTCGTCTGTTGCTGAAGTGCTCGGGCGTCCGGCACGCTCTTCGTCGTTCATATCTTCTCGGCCTTCTGAGAACATTTTGTACCACCGATAAACGTTGCTTCGGTCCAAGGTAGCTTCTCTGTATGCCACAGTCAACATTCGGAATGCATCCGCGCACTTAATTTCGTTTTTCACACAAAATTTGATACTGGTTCTTTGATCCATTTTTTAATAGGTAAAAATCGAAGACGATCCAAAATACCTGCAAGCAAAGCAGCTGTCAACAATTAAGTGAACATTAAAAATGGCCGAGCTTGTCGGCATAAGTGAGAGACATGAGTACCAACATAAAGCCACAAAAAGATCGAAATTTGTTGGAAATATATAGTTTTAAATTTTGATTCAGGAAAACGGCTTTAGATGGCGTGCATCAAGGGATGCGCCACAGAGTAAATCCACAGAGTCCGTCCACGTGACCCTTTATACGACTATAAAAGTCGCGGCGAGAAAGAGGTCGGGGGGAAGCCGAAATAGCTCAGTTGGGAGAGCGTTAGACTGAAGATCTAAAGGTCCCTGGTTCGATCCCGTGTTTTGGCACTTTTTTTCGGGTAATCGGTGGAAGAATGGTCTAAACCATTGGTTTTCGATCGCTACGACCCGGGTTCGATTCCCGCATTGGGTACTTTTTTTTTAAATTCTCAAAGAAGATCTCAACCAGCCTAATCTAGAAGAGATTTATCAAGACTCTGCGACAAGACTATTTTCGCAATTTCAAAAATCATCAAATCCAACTATACAAGAAATTGTTCAAAATCAAGGTGACCTCAGCCACCGAATCCGACGACCTGGACCCAATGGCTAGCTGACAGCCAAACACCCAACAACTGCCCTCCTGTAAGGTTCCTGTAAGGTCGGGGGGTGAAGAGAGGACAGGGCATAGTCGCGGAGAGTGAAGTGTGAGGCGGTAGGTGAAATAACTCAAGGAAGTTAAGGAACTCAAGGGAGCTAAGGAACTCAAGGAAGTTAAGGAACTCAAGGGAGTTAAGGAACTCGAGGGAGTTAAGGAACTCAAGGAAGATAAGGAACTCAAGGAAGTTAAGGAACTCAAGGAAGATAAGGAACTCAAGGAAGTTAAGGAACTCAAGGAAGATAAGGAAGTTAAGGAACTCAAGGAAGATAAGGAACTCAAAGAAGTTAAGGAACTCAAGAAAGTTAAGGAACTCAAGGAAGTTAAGGAACTCAAGGAAGTTAAGGAACTCAAGGAAGATAAGGAACTCAAGGAGGTTAAAGATAAAGTTTAAAGAAGAGTTAAAGTCAAAGTAGAAGAAGTTAAGAATTGAATGTATATATGTAAATAAAACCTGTTACGATCAAGATTTGCAAATAAGAAAATAAAAGTTATATTTTATGCCAATTTGGTCTACTTTACATTTCCTCGAATTGCGCGAACAGGGCTGGTGAATCACGACATTTGCATATATTTTTTCTTTTCAACAACAAAATTCGAATATACGTAACCCGCGAAAATTCAAAATTCGCGATACTTATTGAACACACCTCTTAAATAACACAAGATGATTATCACCTTACCCAATTGGGATAATCTGTATGAGGCAAGTCCCTAATAAAGGCTTTTGTGTGTGTGTGTTTCATTACACTTTTGTCAAATGTTGATATACACTCGTGGACATCGGATAATCGAGATACTCGACCAACTGAACGATGCAACTTTACTGAGTCCCCTATATAAGGAAAGGATAATCAGGGAACATATCATGTTCGCGGTCCTATACCGCAGTGGTAGAGAGAGTCTCCTCGAGGAACTCTCGCCTGAAAACAAGATTATTCTCTCTAAATTCCTCAACATTGTCGTCGAGCATGTTGGGGACAAGAAATCCAGAATTGACAAGGGCCTGTCTGAACTCAAGGAGGCTTTAAGCTACTGATAGGATCCAGACGTCCCTTCGGAGAAGGCTCCGTTTGGTGTAAATATTTCTCTTTATTTTTAATCTAATTTAAAAATCTCATTTTGTTGTTGACTTAGTGTTAATAAACTTGTTCTAATTGTCACTCATGGACAAAACTTGAGGAAGTTGAAAGTCTTTGATATAGCCAGTTGTCTATTTTTTTGTGAAAGAGACAAATGCAATTTTGTTCACACTTGGTTTTCTCGTGGGTCTTCAATAAAAAAGTCACTGTAATATATTTCAGAGTTATTGTCTGAATTCCGATATACAAGCTAAAAGGTATAACTTCCTTATGTTTTGTCCATGGGTGTATAATTGATAATAGTTAAACTTATATTTGAAGACATTAACCTAGGTGGCTCTCCCACCGACAGCCTTCCTTCAGAGAATGACAGATGGTACTCCCCTCAAGCTCGAGGCAGTCCTGGATCTTTCCAGTTGGTCTCGAGGACCACGCCATCACCATCTCCTCAGCAGCGAAGTACGCGATCTACGTATTCTTCCTAGATCGCGAAATGCGTGATGTCGCTGGAGACCCACTGGCGAATCTCCACCAAACTCTGCAGCACTGGCAGAGGCGCCATATTCATTGTACATAGTGTATATAATCATTATTTTCTTTTTTTTTTTAATAGTGCAGACTGTGCACTTTGCATGTATTGAAAAGATGTCAATAAAATTATTTTAATTGTCAAAAAATTGTTAAGCTCGAGGCTTGAAAATGTTTCTAGAGTCAGACCCTGGCTGATTACCAAGAAGGTTGAAAACACAGCCTCTGGAACAACAGTTTTAAGAGAAACTGTTCAATGAAGTTTTCGGTGATGGTCTGTTTTAAAAGACAACACCAATCTTATGTATCCATCTTATCCCTTCTCACAGTATATCATGCTTGAAATGGCGCTGTTAAAATTACTTCTAGATCCAGGATATGTTAACCCATGTTCTCATCAGTGACGAGTCAAAATATCAGTTTTAAAGCTAATTCTCGATGAGTCTTCATCTGGGACCCGCTTTCATTACGCTAACATATCAGAAAAAAGACCGCTTTGAAGATGGGAGTCTCACGGTCAGAGCTGTCTTCACTTCAAACAGGCCTTTCTACGTGTTTGAGGAAGTATACACAGCTCAAAGATACAAGATTCTTGAACCCTATGTCAGATCTTTCAGTGGCATTATTAGCTCTAGTTAACTTCATGGATGATAATGCTCGTCCACATTGGGCAGTGATAGTCAATGATTTCCTAGATTTGAACCCCCCAAGCACCCTGAACTCTCCTTGAACAAAATACTCTTTTAGAGGAGTGGTAGCCTCAAGACTTCCTTCAAAGTTGTGAATCAGCATGAAAAACTCAATGTGAAAGTTTTATAGTTATTAACGGTTGCCAGAAACCTTATTGCCCACCTATTTCTTAGAGATTTATTATTTCTCTGCGGTTTTCATTTCTTAACTCTCAATGTGACAATGTTGAAAGTTACGTAGAGGATAAGAGATTGATACTTCTTTATTACAAGTACAAGTATATATATGTGGTATTATAAGGTGGGAAGAGAAATAATATATCACAAGTTGGAAGAGGGACCTAGACAACCAGGAGAGAGAGAGACAGGACCGGCACAGCCGGGCGGCCGTTCGTGTCGCACACAATCCCCAACTGTCTTAAAACTCCCAAGGTGTTGTTAACTGACGGGCCCCAGTGGTCGCCCCTTGGAATGTCGCTGGTGTCTTTACCCTCCCGTCTCTCTCTGGGTTGTCTGTAGGTTGGCTTTATTATTCCTGGAAGAGTATATATTATGACATATATATATCTTTCTTATATATAAAAGCCAATGTCTGTTGTCTGTTTCGCGATAAACTCAAAAACCACTGAAACAATTGGTACCAAATTTTGCATGTCGCTTTTTAAAAACCTGAGGAAAATTTTCGGCTACATTTTGATTAGTATTTAAGGCTATTTATTTATTTTTTTCATTTGAAGAACTTTTTTTTACGCGGAGTAAATACGAGGCGAAGTAATAACACCAGGTCAATTAAGCGACCAATGAGCGTTCTGCATTTTTTTCAAGTTGCTTGCGTACTTTTTTTGAAATATCTTTTTATATGAGTGTTACTTTTTTTTACAAAAGTATTGAGAGAGAAATTTATATTACTAAGTTACGGTAAGTGCACACAATGCAATTAAAAAAAAAAAACTTTACAAAATTAGCGTTACTGTATGTAAATAATGGCTTTCGTATTCTTTATTAATTTTTGTTCTGGCCTTTTTTTATATATCTTTTAAAAAAAATCGTTTAAAATGCAGTCGCAGTCATTAGCAAACACATATGTTTGCCTAATTTCCACGTGCTCTTTTTTTACAGAAAAATATTTACATGCCATGCATGTAATGCCATACATGGATTGCAAAAAATAATTAAATCAAATAACTAAACACTAATATAATACAATTTTTGCCATCACACACACTTTTTGCCTGTGATTTATGCGTTACTTCTGTATTGCTATTCTAAGGCACTTCTACTATTTATTATTGATGTACTTTCAGTATGAAGGAAATTGCATTCGGGGGAATTCTCGGGCGAAGCCGGGTCATTCATCTAGTAATATATATTAATTAAATATATAATTTATTCATTGACGTCCCCCATTGGGGGAAAGATTTCGCCAACGAGAGACCGCCAAGTTCTTTCCCACAGAGTGGGCAGGTCGATGTGATGGGTGGCATCGCCCACCTCAAGACTAAGATGGTACTTGTAGATGGTAGCCTTCGCTACATTTGTGATTCTAATTGCCTCGACATGGAAGCGACGCCGAAGAACAATGTTTGCAAATCCAATAGCATGTTTCAGGAGGCGAACACCACTCGGAACAGGGGTCGCACGGCTCGGCAACTCCAATATCTGTGGGTCAGCGTCCCGTCACTAGACATACGGGTGGCACAGATGGTACGCCTCGAGGCAGGATGGGGCAAAGGGCCAGCCGTAGGGGGAAGAGAGAAAGTCTTCCCTTCACAGAAGGATTTAATTTCAACTATTCTAAAATTCTAATCGAAGCGAAAGAAATTGTTTGATCACTATTACCTTCTAATTTGTGTTGAACATTTGAATTATAGAACTGTCAAATTATTTGACAAATATAAACAGCTTTGATCTTCTTAGTTTTGCGGGAAGAATGTTGTTTATTTGCTAAGTGAACTGATCTCCCACACCTTCTCATTGTATGAATGTGGCCATGTTTGTATATAAAATAGGAACCCGGGTTATCTCACCATAAATCCTAATCTACGCTTCAGGAACCCGGATTATCTCACCAGTAATCTTAATATACGCTTCAGGAACCCGGATTATCTCACCATAAATCCTAATCTACGCTTCAGGAACCCGGGTTATCTCACCAGTAATCTTAATCTACGCTTCAGGAACCCAGGTTATCTCACCAGAAATCCTAATCTACGCTTCAGGACCCCGGGTTATCTCACCAGTAATCTTAATCTACGCTTCAGGAACCCGGGTTATCTCACCAGAAATCCTAATCTACGCTTCAGGAACCCGGGTTATCTCACCAGTAATCTTAATCTACGCTTCAGGAACCCGAGGTATCTCACCAGTAATCTTAATCTACGCTTCAGGGGAACCCAGGTTATCTCACTAGTAATAATAATCTACGCTTCAGGAACATGGGTTATCTCACCAGTAATCTTAATCTACGCTTCAGGAACCCGGGTTATCTCACCAGTAATCTTAATCTACGCTTCAGGAACCCGGGTTATCTCACCAGTAATCTTAATCTACGCTTCAGGAACCCGTGTTATCTCACCAGTAATATTAATCTACGCTTCAGGAACCCGGGTTATCTCACCAGAAATCCTAATCTACGCTTCAGGAACCCGGGTTATCTCACTAGTAATATTAATCTACGCTTTAGGAACCCAGGATATCTCTCCAGTAATATTAATCTACGCTTCAGGAACCCGGGTTATCTCACCAGTAATCCTAATCTACGCTTCAGAAGCCCGGGTTATCTCACCAGTAATTCTAATCTACGCTTCAGAAACCCGGGTTATCTCACTAATAATTCTAATATTACCCGGGTTATCTTACCAGTAATTCTAATCTACGCTTCAGAAACCCGGGTTATCTCACCAGTAATTCTAATGACCCGGGTTATCTCACCAGTAATCCTAATCTACGCTTCAGAAACCCGGGTTATCTCACTAATAATTCTAATTACCCGGGTTATATCACCAGTAATTCTAATGACCCGGGTTATCTCACCAGTAATTCTAATCTACGCTTCAGAAACCCGGGTTATCTCACTAATAACACAGGTCTACAAAAAAATCTTCTTTTTTTGCCTGAGAAAACCTGATGTTTATTCTAATGTAACTTTTCGTGCTGAATTCAAAAATGAAATCAGAAGTTTTCCATCACCCATAGTTCTTGCAAGATAACCATTTTTTCCTATAAATTGGTATATACAGTAATAATGCAAAAAATGTTATGTAAGCATTTTAAAAGTAAACATCATTACATTAGCTAGCGCTTTATTTTTGACAAGAAGAGTTGATATGTGGAGCCAAAAGCTTTATTTTATTTGTTATTAATTAAATTTTGCTCTTTAAGAATCATAAATATTAATTTTGATAACAAATTATTGAATTTTTAATTAAATATGTTTATTTTATAATGCAATCTGTTTTGTTTTCAACTCAAAAATAAAGACAAGCTCTGGTAGGCTATTTGCTGAATAACAGTTTTAATATATATATTTAAATTGAACCTAACGATTTGTTTAATAGATTTGCATCAGAAGTGACAGGTAAATTTGAAGTGATCAGTTTATTCTTCTCTATCGATTTGTTTTTATAAATCGTGTGCACTAGGCTGTGTCAATATGCCGAGGCGTTGCATTAATATTCCTGATATTTTCTGTTACATTTGTGGGGAATTAACCTTCAAAGTTCAAAGGCGAAACTTTAACAACGCTCATCAAAAAGTGCTATCAACTTTATTTTGGCTGTAAAGTCGGTGACCAAGATAAGACTTGGGCTCCTCATCATTGTTGTGCAATTTGTGCTCGACGTCTTACAGAGTGGATTAAAGGTGAACGTTATATGCCTTTTGCGGTTCCAATGATATGGAGGGAACCTAAAGACCATTCTTCAGACTGTTATTTTTGTTTGACAAAGACTATAGGTATTACATCCAAATCAAGACATACAGTTGAATATCCAGATTTGCCTTCTGCTATTAGACCGGTTTACCGGTTACCTGTGCCACAGCCTCCTGAAAATGTAATATTTAGTGACGATGATTCAGATAGACGAGAACAACAGTCGGAGGACACAAATTTTGAAGCAGGTGTTTCATCTGAACCTCATTTGTTAACCCAAGGAGATTTGAACGACCTCGTACGTGATTTAGATTTATCCAAAAAAACAGAGCGAACTTTTAGGCTCTAGGTTAAAAGGCTGGAATCTACTGCATAAAGGCACCAAAGTTCGCTTTTTTCGCAAGCGTCAAGATGAATCTCAAGACTTCTTTTCACAAGAGAATGATTTAGTATATTGCAATGATGTTGTTAGTCTAATGGAAGCGCTTGGTCATGACCATGATACAGAAGAGTGGCGTTTATTCGTTGATTCTTCAAAAATTAGTTTGAAAGCTGTTCTCCTTCACAACGGAAATAAGTTCCCATCAGTGCCAATAGCACATACATCCAACATGAAAGAGACTTACAAAAACATGAAACTGCTTTTGAAAAAGATAGAATATGAAAGATACGGTTGGAAAATATGCAGCGATTTGAAAGTCATTGCTCTCTTGCGTGGATTACAGCTTGGATATACAAACCTCTGTTGTTTTCTGTGTGAGTGGAATAGCAGAGATAGGGAAAGGCATTACATTAAAAAAGCTGGCCAAACCGTGAAATCTTTACTCCAGGACATAAAAATATTGTAAATCCACCCCTGATCCATTCAGAAAATATTAACTTACCACCATTAAATATTAAACTGGGATTAATGAAGAACTTTGTCAAGGCAATGGATCGAAATGCCAGTGGATTTGCCTACCTAAAACAAAAATGTTCTAGCATAAGTGATGCGGAAATTAAAGAAGGCATTTTCGTTGGACCTCAGATTCGAGAATTGCTGCAGGATGGAAATTTTCAAAATAGTTTGAAGCAGCAGCATGGAATTCCTTTAGAAACGTTTGCAAGAACTTCTTAGGAAGTGTCAAGGTTGAAAATTACCGAGACATAGTTAATGATCTGTTGCTTTCTTACAAGGCACTGGGATGTAACATGTCTCTCAAGATCCATTTACTGCATTCACATCTGGATTTCTTTCCAGACAATCTTGGTGCAGTTAGCGATGAGCATGGTGAGAGGTTTCATCAAGATATATCAAGCATGGAGAAGCGGTACCAAGGTAAATGGAGTCCCGGTATGCTTGCTGACTACTGCTGGACATTCAAGAGGGATGTACCACAGGCAAAGTATAGAAGAAAATCCACTGTCATTACTTTTCAATAAAATAAATATATTTCGTTCATATAGGCCTATATATTAAAATCATTTCCAAATTTCAAGTAGGTGTATCTCAAAATTCTTGCGTGATAGAAAAAAACTAATGGTACTCGTATTTGGAATCAGAACAAAGAGTTAAATTTAGATAAGATGCTGTTTCTTTTGGGACAAAGAAAAATAATTTTTGATAAACCCGTGTAATGTAATAAGGTTTATGCAAAAATGTTTACGTAATATTTTTTTGCATTTTTCCTGTATTTATCCCAATACCAAAAAAAGGCTGTAACGCAAAAACCATGGGTGATGAATAATTTCTGATTAGATTTTTGAGTTCAGCATGAAAAGTTACACTAGAAACACCATCAGGTTCTCTTGGGCAAAAATGTTGACCAGTGTAATTTTAATTATCCGGGTTATCTCACTAGTAATTCTAATCTACGCTTCAGAAACCCGGGTTATCTCACCAGTAATTCTAATGACCCTGGTTATCTCACCAGTAATTCTAATCTACGCTTCAGAAACCCGGGTTATCTCACTAATAATTCTAATTACCCGGGTTATCTCACCAGTAATTCTAATCTACGCTTCAGAAACCCGGGTTATCTCACCAGTAATTCTAATCTAGGCGTACAAACCTGTGTTATCTCACAATTAATCCTAAACCACGCGTAGGAACCCAGGTTATCTCCTCATTAATCCCAATCACCCGGGTTATCTCCCCATTAATCCCAATTACCCGGGTTATCTTACCAATAATCTTAATCTACGCTGTCAGAACCCGGGTCATCTAACCAGTAGCTGACGAATTCTCTGCGCTCCAGGCACCTAGGCTACCTAAATACATAAATCTACCAGTAACCCTATTCTGAGATTCAAGGGGTTACCCAGGTTATCTAACTAGTAAACCTACTCCAGGAAGCGGGTTATCTCTCCAGTACCAAGGTGACCATGTTACCCCCGGGCTGCCCAGCTGGGGTATCTCACACGACCCCCGGGCTAGCGGAAGTTCCCCCAGAACCGGAATATCGGCGGCAAGAGATAAATCATGGATCATGGCGTTTCCTGGACAAATTAGCTGCGCGACCTTTATGTCTCCTTCCATCCAACTAACCACATCTACTAATACTTTGTTGATGTTCCCGATATGTAAACATGTTTTGTTTTTAGATGTTCTAGGAAATGATACCTTGTTGATCTTTTTGGCTTCAATCCTCACATTTGCAGGTTGCATCAAGGTTGGTTGATACTCACTTTTATAAATTTTGAATGTCTTTTTTTGTTTTTAATATTGTGAAATGATGAAATGATATGCAATACATAAAAACAAGGAGCAATTGCCGTAAATTGCCGTATCGAGAGAATTATCATAGATTTAACTATTTTTGTAAATATATTTATGATTATCTTTCTAAACTGAAAGGTTTAGGTTCCTAATATATATTATTGTTTCTCTTTTTTTTTTTATTACTTTTTCTTGTATAATATGTTTATAACTGTTTCTGTTTAAAAAAAATGTAAATCGACGCAATTATCGCGGGATATAGCGTTTTGTGTGTTGAAATAAATAAAAAATTGCCGTAAAAATATTGTGAATATACTACATGAGTTAGAAATTTCATTTTCGGAGAGAGAGAGATCGATTAAAATACTTTTAAATTTTAAATTCGTGTAATTTTCTCAAATAGGTAACCACATTGTGAGAGCTGTATGCTGTTTTGAAAACCTACGACAGAATGAAGAAACCGTGAAAAGTGTGTATAAAAACTATCTCAATTCTTTTCATATTGTCACGTCAAAAATTGGAAAGACAAACTTCAGAATGACGCGGCCATTCATTTAATGTTAAACAAATACTAGACTAATTGAATTTGCAGAAAAAAAACTTTAGGCTTATTTTAAACCAATTTAATTCAATGTGTTTTTGGGTCAACATGTGTACGAATGTATTTTTTATGAAAAAGGCATCTCCTTATCGTGAACTGAAATTTGGTGATGGGGGCTTGCGCCATCTATCGGTAAAAATATCAACTATTCTCGTTGATTTTTAATTATTCCAGAATTGTCCAAAAACTCATTCTTGATTAATCAAGAAAAGCTAACCACGGACGCGTTTCGGGCTGTTGGCCCTCATCAGCGTGGTGCAAGCTGTACCTCAACGACCAAAAAACTGGTCATTCAGGCATCCTGAAAAATCATGAAACGGGTAGTTAAGGCCAGAATTGCGTGAGACCGCGACATAATGTGAAAAATAGTACAAATGTGATAAGGTGGGACCTGGGATAAGGTGCATATATTAAGAAAAAGGCATCTCCTTATCGTGCAACTGAAAATTGCCGATGGCTTGCGCCATCTATGGAGTGTATTTGTGTTTGAAGCTAATTGTAGAAACTCCCAAGATAGGTTTTACTCTAATACTATCAACAAACAATATCCAGGGTTAAGTTTCTTGTACAATTTTATTTCTCTAGCTTTCGAGCTAACTTGCCCTTCAACAGGAGCAACTAGGATTATAACTTCCAGCTAATGATAGATGCCGGTTACCTGGAAGTTATACTTCTAAGTGATCCTTTTGAAGGTAATGTTAGCCCGAAAGCTGGAGGTATAAAAATGGTACACAACAACAACAACAACAAAAGCCTTTATTTGGCACACGTGCCATACAGGATTCTCCCGGTAGGACAAAATAAATAAATAACAAATTAGCATCATAGTTATATACAAATATTGGGTATTGACCTCGACCAATTATCGAGTTGGATCCGGTGTCTGTGCTAAATATTTTTATTGAGCTGATTTCCAGTATTTATAAAAAGCGAATGCAAAGGGTCTGGATTTTACGACTTTTGCCATTAAAACATAAGGCGAATTGCTATTATAGCCGGTCTCTTGACGAAGAATTTCTCTCTCTTCTTCCATTGCCGTACAGTAGAACATGTAGTGTGGAAAATCGAGACTAAATTCACCGTTGCATAAGGTGCATTTTATGGTCTTAGTTTTCAAAAGTGAAACATGATTAATTCTCTGTACTGCAAAAAGGCTTCTTACTTGTGCAATGATTCTCTTTAAGGTTAGGGGGATATTGTCATTTAGATAGCATTCCATTGTAGGTGATGAGTGAAAGTATTTATTGTGAGAGTAGAGTACTGATTTTCTTATTCTTACATAATCCAGCTGCAAGGACTGATCGGTTGCCGTTCTAATAATTAGGGGGATGTATCTTTGTAGAATATTGAAGTCTGTACTTCCAACAAGCCATGAGAAGCCGGTGTTATTAAGTAGCTCTGTTATACTTTTTACCAGTCCGATATTCTGTTTTGAAGAAATTGAAATGTCCCACAAATCTGCCAAACAAATTGAAGGTAGCCTGCTGCCGTCCATTTTCAGAATTCTAGTCCAGAATTTTAAAGTTAGTTTTTTCACTGTGATATCAAGAGAGTTTCTTCCTGTTTCGGCCCTCAAAATATAGCCTGGAGTATAGCTTGGAAGGCACAGAAAACGTCTGAGAAAGGTATCCTGGATTCTATCTAAGATTAAGGCTTGATCATGTGCCCAGATTGGAGCCGCATAGAGTAGGACTGTCAAGATCATAGAATCCAACAATCTCATACTTGCATGGAAGGATTTGAGCTTGGACTTCAGAATAATCTCCCCCACAGCACCCATCGCGGCCAATAAAAATGGTACAAGAAACTTAACCCTGGATATTGCTTCTTGTTATTGTTACGTCGTATCTGTTGTGATATGTTAAATAACCTATAATAATGTTACGTAGTCTATTTATTATTGGCTATGCACAATCATGGCATTTGTCAATTGTTTTAACTTTATCTATATATATATAAATGAATATGTGTGTGTGTGACAATTTTGACAATTAAAAAATATTTATTGTCATCTAGACAATATTACACATTTTCAAACATAGAAGTAGAGAGAGAAAATATAATACATAAAGAGAGAAAGAAAATATATACATGTATGAAAACATATATATTAAAAGATGATGATGGGAGATGATGGAAGGAGACCTCGACGCTGGAGGGTCCTGGACCAGGCGATGAGCGGGTCCTCCACCGCTTCTCCGAGCCCAACCTGGACAAAGTAGCGATAAATTCGCAACTTTGCCGACGCCAGGATGGAAAGGGCGTCGTCCTCAAGGCCGGACCCGCCGAAGATCCAAGCCTGCAGGTCAGGGGGGCCGCCCTATGATGTTGAAGGCCTCTCTAATGAGAGGCCTGATGGAGGGACAGCACCAGTAACGGTGGCTGAGGGAGCGGTCGATGGACCCGCAGGCAGGACAGGAGGGGCCGACCGAGGCAGGATGGGCCGGATGGGGCAAGGCGTGGAGGGCCAACTTGAGGGCCGCGTCGGCCTCGTGGCCCGAGTAGGCGCAGCGCCGCAGCGAGGCCCAGTCGATTCTGGATGGTGGATTGATGGAGGGCGTCCATCTCGCCAGGAATCTGGAGATGGGCGTGGCGGCGAGGCGCGGACGATCCAAGGCCCGTCGGGCCGAGCGGGTCGTGAGGCCGTTGAGGAACGGCGTAGCCGTCCCACGCAGCACCACGGCCGCAGCAAGGGAACTGGATGAAGGCGTGGACTCCGCCCCGAAGCCCACGGCGTTCTCGGAGGTCAGCCTCCGACAGAAGGCGCCCAGGGCTGCGGCGTCAGCCAGGGCCGAGCGCGTAGGGCGGGCGATGAGGTGTTCCTCCTCGATGAGGTCCCGGACTCGGGCTCCGCTCCAGCGGGCGGGGGCCAGGAGGTCGGGAGGGCGGAGGAACCGGCAGCCGCCGATGATGGTGAGGTCCAGCAGCTGAGCCGTGGGGACCGCCCGATGGTTGAGGCCCAGGATGATGGAGGCCTCCTCCCAGAGCTTCAGCAGCCGTAGACGGCGGGGCTGGAGACTGGTGCCGTCCGGTGGAGGGTGGATCCAGGCCTCACCGCTTTCTACCAGCCAGCTGAAGGCATTTCTGCCCCCGCGGAGCGCGACCTGCACCCCCTTGAGGCAGGCGAGCTGGAGCTGGGTCGCGAGGTCGAGGAGGCCGAGGCCTCCGATGGTGACCGGCCTCGCCATGACGTTGGCGGGAAGCCACGCCGTGTGGTCTGGCCCCCAGACGAACCTCGCCAGTCGGGCCTGCAGCTTGGCGATGGTCGGGGGTGATGGGAGGTATCCATGCAGGTGGTGCTGGATCGTGGACCCCACCAGCGTGTTCGCCGCTCTTGCTCGTCCGACGAGGGAGAGGCCGCGGGTGAAGGGCGTCCATCTGCGGCAGGCAGTCTACAGGAGGGCCAGGAGATGCTGCTCCCGGTGGGCGACGGTGCTCCTGGGGGCGATGTCGAGCCCGAGGACCCTGATGGAGGAGGTCGACCAGGAGGCGCCGAGAGGGGAGTCGCCGCGGTTGCGCCAGGCGCCGCACCAGAGGCCAGCGCTCTTCCGGGAGGTTCACGCCAACTCCGGAGGCCTGCTTATAGTCTTCGAAGACGGTCGCCACCCGCTCGAAGTCCTCGTCGCGATGTAAAAGGAGGACGATGTCGTCCGCGTAGGCGATGACGTTGCCCACGCCGAGGGTCGACTCCAGGCGACGTAGCAGCGGCCCCGTAGCGATGCTAAAGAGCGCGGCACTCACGGCGCAGCCCTGCCGTAGGCCGTTGAGGAGGGGGAAGGCGGTGGTGTGAAAGCCTTCGGCCCGGATCGTTGCGTCCGCCCCGGCGCACAAGATGTTAATCCAGCCCATGAAGGCCGGCGGGAGGCGGAGGGACGTCATCAGGGACTCCAGGAAGCCACGGTCCAGGGAGTCGAAGGCGGACTCCAGGTCTACGCCCATGACGGCCAGCGGCGAGCCCAGGGCGGTGGCCTCCTCGACGGCGTCCGTCACAATGGCGATGTTCCATGACGGGGACCTCCCGGGGACGGCGTAAGTCTGGCATTCCGGCACAAGGGTCCGCAGGTGGGGCTTGAGGCGCCGGTGAAGGATGGCGGCCAGGACCCTGTAGTCGGCCGAGGGCAGCGCGACGGGCCTGTAGCCGTCAAGGCCGCGACCTCCGCGGGCCTTGGGCACGAGGCAGATGGAGCTGCGCCGCGTCGACGGAGGCAGGGCACCGCGGAGCCGTGATGCCGCGAACACCCGGGCCAGAGCTTCCGCGAAGAAGTCCTCGCTGAAGGCGACGAGGAGCTCGCACGGCAAGCCGTCCCAGCCGGGGGCCTTTCCGCGAGGGAGGTGCTCGATGGCGTTGGCGATCTCGCTGGGGCTGATGTCCGGCCGGTGGAGCGGGTCCTCCTCACTCAGCTCGCGGGTGGTGGTGGGCGCGCTGCTGGCGATGAAGGCAGCTCCCGCAGCTGGATCGCTGGTGGGACGGGCGAAGCGGGGCTGGAAGGTCGCGAACGCCCTCCGCCGAAGCTCGGGGCCCTCGATGATGTCATCCTGCTCGTCCCTGATGACGCTGACCGGGCGTCGGAGGCGGATGGCGCGTGCTAGGTCCGGCAGCGATGGGTAGTCGGCCCGGATGGAGGAGGCCTCGAGCTGCGCCGCGATGTAACGTCTCGCCCTGTAGCGTGGCGCGGGTCGTGCAGGGATCTGGCCTCCGCCAGCAGCCCCGCCTTGATGGTGGTCCACCTATCCCAAAAGGTCCCGTCGTCGTCATCGTGCGCTGTGTCTTCCTCTAACTCCCGGATGTAGCCAGCCAGATGTTCGAGAGCAAGGCCCGAGCGGAGCATCGCGGCCAAGCGAGGCTGGGTGGGGGAGGAGACGGCGGTGGTGGGCGGGCCCACCTGGAGCAGCACGAGGCGGTGGTCCGAGAGGTGGTAGTGGCTGGTCGCGTAGATGGACACGCGATCCAGGACTCCAGCAGGGACGAGGATACGGTCCAGGCGGATGGATTCGACTTGGTCGCCGTGCCTGGCGACTCTGGTGGGCAGGTGGGCGGCGTCGAACTGGGTGGCCACGTCGATCAGCGCGGCCAGGTCCAGAAGAGCGGCGAGGGCATCCGACAATGATGATGATGATGAGGGGCCCCGATCCCTGATGTTAAAATCGCCGATGATCCAGCAGGCCCCCTCCTCCTCCTGTGCCGCTGTCGCAGCCAGGAGCTCCAGTTGCCGGTTTTTCTCCCGGGGTTCATGCGCCAGATGAACGGCGATGGCCGTCGGACCTTGCGTCGGTGGGAGACGCTGCTTGCCTGGGGCTGCCGTTCCCTTGCCCTTGCCTGGCGAGCGCTGGGCAGTTGGCTCTGCGGTGGCCCTGCTTACCGCATTTGGAACACTTGATTCCAAAAGAGAGGAAGGCCGATAGGGTGTCTCCCTTGGACTGGATGGTCAGTCGGGTGGGCAGCGTCTCCAGCCTTACGCCCTCGTGGAGCAGGATGAACGCCTCCCGGCGGCCGTCGCTGAAGGCGTACTCCCCCATTTTGATCATGATGGGGGCGATGGAGGTGATGTCTCCATATTTACGCAGGGCCTGCACGATGGTGGCGTCCTCTACAAAGCCGGGGAGATTGGCCACGATTATCCTCTCGGCCCTCTTGCGGAAGGGGAAGACCTTGAGGAGTGTTCCCTCGATGTTCAGGCCCTCCTCCACCAGACGGCTCGCAAGGTTCTTGCTCGCGAGGCCCACGATGTAGTGGCCGTTCATCCTATTGAATTGTGTGATGTTTTTGGGCCCTCCGACCAGGTTGCCAATTGCCTTGAGGTAGGAGTAGTCCGGGATGTCAGGGCACAGCTCCACGAAGATGTAGTTCTCGTGGTTGGTGGTGGCCTGCCTCGCCCTGGCTGCGGCGATGTTGGCGCGCGTCGCCTTGATTTCCTGGGGCGGCATTGACCTCGGCCCAGTTGGCCGCTTCTGCTGCTGTGAGCTGGGCTTCTCAGCAGGCCTGCCAGGCTGCTTTGCGGCGTGCTCCGGCGATGAAGTGCGGCGCCTTTTCTTGCTCTTGACAACGGTGTAGCCGTCGTTGGCGTCGACCTCCACCATCTCGCTGTCGGCCCAGTTGAGCGAGGTCGGGTTGGGTGATGTATCGCTGGTCGAGGCAGCAGTCGGCGGCGCCGTGACGTCACCACGCGCGGCGGCCAGATTTGAATGCATGTCGCCTGCCGGCGAATTTGCATTATTTTGATTTTCAGAAGAATTTTCTTTTATATTCTTCATGTTTTGGTTTTCCGGCGAAAACTCCTCGCCTTGTTCTGATCCAGTGCTGGGCCTTTCAGGCACTTGTTCAGCGGATCTAGAGGGTTCTTCTGATACCAAACTCGTGTTGGTAATCGCCTTTTACACACACTACAGAGGCGAAAACGGCGGAGCTCGCAAAAGCGTGGCCGCACGCTCGAGTGTGTGTGTGTGTCTGTCCTTTATGCCTGACCAAACCACTCATTGGAACGCCATGAAACTTTGGGAAGTTATTTAGTATAGTACTGGGAAGGTTTCTGAAAAATAATTTCTTGAATATCTTGAATATCCTTAGAGTTATTTGCAGATTTGTTGATTTAACTCGCAAGCAGCGCCACCATTGCGACGATGATAACAAGTTTTTTTATCTATAAGTTTTATTATCACTAAGTTTGTTATCTTAAAGATTATTTATCAAAAGTAAGATTATCTCAGGATGGCACGGCAATTTATTTGAGACAAGAATAATGATACAATTCCAAGGCAAAGATACTATTCCTTTAACTTCCAATTACCGAGGGAACCAATTAATATTAATTTTATTCAACTTATCGAGTATTTTTCAAGGGACCGGGAAAAAATGTTCATTAGATAAAACGATGATTTTGTAATGTAGAAAATTAGGAAAGACAAAATTCAGGATGACACGGCACACAGGGACCGGGAAAAAATGATCACTTTATCGAGAGATTCAAATTTACGAGTTTCATATTATCAAAATATATCTTTTTTTTTTTTAAATAAGTTTATAGAGAATTGTTTTAACAAATGTTCGTAAGACAAACCTTTACTCGGGTAAAACCCGGGCGAAGCCGGGTACATCCGCTAGTTTAAAATATTTCCTCTTTACCTCTATTTTTCTATTTTGTATTGTTGCATCATGGCTAATGAACCTATTTTATTTTAATTAGTAATATTATTTTTCATATATTTTAAATTCAAAATTATATTATATTTTTATTTATTTTATTAAACAGAATATATGTATTATAAACAGAATATATGTATTATAGAATCATCATTTGTATTTAGGTACACGTGTGACTTTACTGCTCTCTTTGATGTGAGAAAATAAATAAATGAATCTGGAGGCTACTTAAAGTAGACTTATCTCATTATTCCCTTATATAAATTTGTAGGATGGTTGAAACACGCTCTGGTAAGATGCAAGACCCAGCACAGGAGAGAATAATGGCTGAAGAGTCTGCCAAGCCGCAACCTGGTGCAACAATTGGTAGAGATGCTAGTTCCGACCCAGTTGTCCTGAATCCCAACATCGACATCCCCAAGTATGATGGAACGGAAGACCCTCGCCCATGGATTGAATCTCTTGAAGAAATTGGCTTCCTGTACCATTGGTCAGACTACATTATCTCTCGTTATGCTGCCATGAATATGATTGGTAGCGCCAAAACCTGGCTGAACCTACACAAGATAAGTTTCACCAGCTGGGAAAATTTCAAGAGCCGCCTAATTGAGGATTTTAATAATCAAATATGACTTGACAGAAAATCGTGACGTAATCAAATATCAACAGAAGAAAATAAAAAGTACAAAGGATGCCATTATACCAGAACTTTATATTAAATTGATTAATGCATTTGTAGAAGCAGAGGATGGCGAATACATCATCGAGGAGAACCATAAAATGTTTCAAACAAATGGACTTCGACTAGCGAGAAGCTTAATAAATGTTGTGAATAAGGAAACATATATCTGGATAACAAACCCTTACCCTCGACCATTAAAAATATTAAAAAACCAAACATTGTGCTTTGGAAGCCAGCCAGCCGAAGTGAATCTTATGGAAGAAAGTGAACAAAAAGAGCATGAAGAACCCCAATTTCAGATAAACGAAAATTTAGCATATAAGGAAAAGGAGCAATTGAAACAAGTTTTGGAAAAGTACGAGGATTTGTTTTCGTCGGGGTTAGGAAGATCCAACTTAGCGAAACATCGGATCGATACAGAAGGCGCGAAACCGATCAAACACAAGCCGTATAGGGTGAGCGCGAAAGAGCGAGAAATCATAAACGAACAAATTGATGAAATGCTCAGAGACGGCATAATTAGACCATCCTCGAGTCCATGGTCCTTCCCTGTAATCTTGGTCAAGAAGCGAGATGGTAAGTACAGATTTTGCGTTGACTACAGAAAATTGAATGATGTAACAGTGAAGGATGTTTACCCAATTCCCAGAATTGATGAAGTATTGGATACACTTCAAGGATCCAAATACTTTTCAGCAATAGACCTTAAATCAGGATATTGGCAAGTAGAGGTTGAGGAGAAAGATAAAGAAAAGACAGCCTTCACTACAGCACATGGCCTATATGAGTTCAACGTAATGCCCTTTGGTCTATGCAATGCCCCTGCTACATTTGAGAGGAACATGGAAAATATGCTTGGTAATCTTAGATGGCAAATTTGCTTATGTTATCTAGATGACGTAATCATTTATAGCTCGGATTTTCCAACACATCTCAAAAGAATAGAAGCTGTTTTAAAATGTTTTCGCGAGGCTAATTTAAAATTGAACAACAAAAAATGCCAATTTGCTTTCGAAGAACTGGAGATTCTTGGTCATATAACTAATCAACATGGTATAAAACCAGCGGAGCATAATATCAAGGTTATTAGAGATTTTCCTCGGCCCAAAAAGATAAAAGAAGTTCAATCATTTTTAGGAATGTGCTCATATTATAGAAAATTTATCAAAGGTTTTTCAAAAATTGCCGATCCATTAACCAGTCTTATAAAAAAGAATGTACCTTTTACCTGGACAGAAAATCAAGAAAAAGCATTTCAAACCCTTAAAGTAGCATTGATAAATCCTCCAATCTTAGGGCACTTTGATCCGAATGCAATTACTTACATTCATACTGACGCATTTAACATCGGCCTGGGTGCAACATTAGTCCAAAAGTTCGGCGATAAAGAAAAGGTTATCTCATATTTAAGTCGAACACTGAGCAAACCTGAGCAAAATTATTCGACTACCGAAAAAGAATGTCTAGCTGTTGTGTGGTCAATGTCCAAGTTACGACCCTACCTATATGGAAGGCACTTCAAAATCGTAACTGATCATCACGCACTATGCTGGCTTAAGAATCTGAAAGATCCGACCGGCCGATTAGCACGATGGGCACTGAAGATTCAGGAATATAATTTCGAAATTATACACAAATCGGGTAAAAAACATCTGGACGCTGATGGTCTATCTAGAGGACCCTTACCTGAAAACGAATGGGACGAAGATTATGAAAGACTATTTCTGAATCAAATAATAGACGAAAAGGATGATTTTATTGAGAATATTAAGGAGAACCTTAGTAGGAACAAGCGTTCAATTACACAGAATTTCAAAGAAGAAAATGGGTGTCTTTACAAGAAAAATTCAAATCCTGAAGGTAGGGCATGGTTGCTGGTAGTGCCAAAGAAGAGAAGGAAGGAAGTCATGAGTGAATACCACAACCATATGCTGAATGGCCATCTGGGCGTCGCCAGAACCACTTACCGATTGAAGAATAAATACTATTGGCCTTCCATGTTGAAAGATGTTTCAGAATTTGTAAAGACGTGCCATCTTTGCCAAAGTCGGAAAGGTTCAAATCACTTGCCTTCTGGACTTTTACAACCTATTCCCCCAGCTAACTACCCTTTTGAAAGAATCGGAATTGACTTTGTTGGCCCCTTGCCATCAACGAAAAGAAGAAGGAAGTGGATAATTGTGGTGACTGATTATTATACCAAGTATGCTGAAACAAAGGCAGTATCAGAAGCAACCGTGAAAGAAGTTTCTACATTTTTAATCGAACATATTATTTTACGTCACGGGGCCCCAAGATTTCTTATTAGCGATAGAGGTTCACAATTCACTAGCAATTTGATGAAGGAGGTAATGAAAATGTGCAAAGTGAAACACTGCTTCACAACGAGCTACCACCCCCAGACTAACGGACTAACGGAACGGCTAAATAGAACTTTAATCAATATGATCAGCATGTATGTGAACACAGACCAAAAGAACTGGGATGAAATCCTCCCTTTTATCACCGACGCGTATAATACCACGATTCAAGAAACCACAGGCTACTCTCCAATTTTCCTGTTGTTTGGAAGAGAACCCATGTCCCTCTTAGACGACGAGAATATCCCAACGGACAGTAACATGGACGATTACGACGAATATATAGAAAACTACTTAGATAAAATAGCAAGGACGAGACAGGTAGTCATTAACAACACAGAGAAGACTCAGGAAAGAATGAAAAGAAACTATGACAAAAAACACAATGAGAAAATCTATGAACCAGGACATTTAGTGGCAGTTTGGACACCAGTCAGGAAAATCGGAAAATGTGAAAAACTATTGAGAAAATATTTTGGCCCATATCGAATATTAAAGAAGCTGTCTAACGTAAATTACTTAATTGAGCCGAAATATAATCCTGGCCAAGACCCATTGATTGTCCATGTCTCAAGACTCAAACCCTATTTTGAGAGAATTGATGAGGTAATTCACGAGGACGTGACGACCTCTGGAGAGGGGGAAGTGTTGCATCATGGCTAATGAACCTATTTTATTTTAATTAGTAATATTATTTTTCATATATTTTAAATTCAAAATTATATTTTATTTTTATTTATTTTATTAAACAGAATATATGTATTATAAACAGAATATATGTATTATAGAATCATCATTTGTATTTAGGTACACGTGTGACTTCACTGCTCTCTTTGATGTGAGAAAATAAATAAATGATTCTGGAGGCTACATAAAGTAGACTTATCTCATTATTCCCTTATATAAATTTGTAGGATGGTTGAAACACGCTCTGGTAAGATGCAAGACCCAGCACAGGAGAGAATCATGGCTGAAGAGTCTGCCAAGCCGCTACCTGGTGCAACAGTATAAAAGGAGATTACTGGATGAAATAAAGGTTCAGTTCAACTTGTAAAGCTGGAACGAGTCTTATTCTGATAACACCTAGCTATTACAACATAGCGCAGCCGGCAGGATTCGAACCTGCGCGGGAAACCCCTTTGGATTCCAATGTCGATGGACATTCCCGGCCAAAACAAAGATTCTCGCGCCTAACCCTGATTTGCTGATATCCCTTGGTGCGATTGGTGCAACAAATTGAGCATAGTATTCCTTTGTGTCCTCGGAATCACTATGGCTGATCCGATACATAATAGATCATTCCATAAATATAAACGGTGTCTGAAATCGAAAAATGCTTTAACAGCTGTTTGTGTTCTTTGTCAGGATGGTACAAAGATACACACGCGAGTTCGAAGGGATGCAGCAAAACTTAGCGCTTTATTTTACGTCCCAATGAACAGAAGGAGTACAATATAAGTGGCCTTGCCTTCAACTTCACCGTCAGAAGGATTTATGGCGCCGTGGGTGTCACTCCTGTGAAACGTTCCGCTTCACACTGTACATGTCCAGCCTGGACTACACCATCTTGTAGGCCGCTCCGATGTCAGGCTCTCCTAGCACCGTCTTGCAGGATCATCCACACGGCAACACACCCGGAGATCACTTCCCGCGCCTTCTGCTCGCCGTAGATGTGACAAAACTGTCCGTTGTCCCCCACACTGGAATGTCGTTTTTGGCGCCTGTCCCTCACACATGGCAGCTGGAGTCCCCCCATACTTCCCCAACTTTACTCTGGAATCTTAGCCTCTCTGATAGCTTGTCACACACATCCATTTTTACAATATTGTAGCAAAGTATTTATTACATTTATGTACAAATTATTAGTATTTTTTATATTTAGATTATTTATATTTTTTGCTACTCTGTAAAATTCCATCCTTGCTTAACTTGTATGTTATACATGTTGATTTTGTTTGTGTCTTAAATAAATTGTTGTGTCATCCTGAAGTTTTTCTTTCCTGATTTTCTACGTTACAATATTTTTAAATAAAAAGTTAGGGAGGGGGATGAACGTTTATAGGTTTTACTGTATTTGGAATCTGTATGTAAACAGAGACTCTCCCAAAGACCTCCTGTTGGCAACCTTCTAAGGAGAGCTGACAAAGAGTGTGTGAATTAGAAACGACTCTTTGCTGCTAGACTCCAAACCTGATGAAGGTGGAAGAGGCACTTTGTGTACCTCGCCAGACACTCCCGTGAGATGAGAGTGCATCCCTACAACAATTTCTCAGCAACATGGAATCGAGACACCCCGTCAGTGTTTCCATTTTCCAATCCGTCTTTAAAGAAACTCTCACCTAACAACAAAATTTCTCGCTATAAGACATGGAAATAAAAAAAAAGAACGAGTTGCGACTTATCTTTTAATGGTATCGTTAAACTGTGTTTATGTCCAAATATTGTGTAGAGAGTGAAAACAGGTTGTGGGAGAACCGCTGACATAAGATTTGAAAGTTTTTATCTCTGTCAGTAAAGAATAAAATCTTCGAAAAACAGTTGAATATTAAAATACACTCAAACAATTTAATAATAAATAAAAGGATTTTAATAAATTCTTAAATAACCTTACTAAATAATTAATACGTTTCAGGAGATGAGTTTCTTTTTATTTAATCAATGTAGTCTCAAGTTTTCGGGCATCTTTGTCCTTCTACAGGAGAACATATAACGAATGAAACTCACATCTCCAGAAACCTTTTTAATTATTTAATTAATGTCCAGGAGATTTAAATCAATTGATGTGAAATAACCTTATTGCGGAGAATGTAATTCTTCATCTTTGTTTAGCGCAATTATCAGAGAAACCATTATAGGTAATGAAAAAGGCATCTCATTATCGTAAAACTGAAAGTTGCTGATGGCTTGCGCCATCTATCGGAATAAATATAAACTATTCTCGTTGATTTTTAATTGTTCCAGCGAGAATAGTTGATATTTATTCCGATAGATGGCGCAAGCAATCAGAAACTTTCAGTTGCACGATAAGGAGATGCCTTTTTCATAATTTATACACCTTATCCCAGTACAATATCACATTTGTACTATATTTTCACATTATAGGTAAGCTTTAGTTTTATTAGAATATAAAAATAACAGAAGGATTAAATGTAAAACAAAAGTAAAACTTGCGTGAACGTATTTATATAATGATAAACAAAGCAGGCGTACAATCCCATGATGCTCTCCGCGACAGGGGGTGAGGTGGGTGGTCGTAAGGTCACGTGGTCATCTGCCTATTGTCCAACATTTTTGTATTGAGATCAGTTTCTAGCTGTATGGATGTTTGAAGATACTCCTTGAACGAACAAATAAGATGTTAGAAACGTGTGTAGATACTTTATAGAGAGTTAGAGATGTGGTTATATCTTATCATAACAACTATTGTGGGGGGGGGGTGATCGGTGGAAGGATGGTCTAAACCGTTGGTTCTCGACCTCTACGACCCGGGTTCGATTCTCGCATTGGACACTTTTTTCTAATTAAAAAAATGCTCCAATGGCCCCCGATTCTTGCAAAAGTCCAACCCCACCAGCAAGTACAAGTAATCAAACAGGGCTCTGGCACATTTGTAAGTGCAAAGTTGAACTGTTTTCACATGTGTAGACATGTGATGCACTTACAGTAAAATCAGTCGCCTACTTCTACCCACCATGATTATCATGGCCTGTACCACGTGTACTAGGGATAAGCAAAAAAAAAAAACTATTGTGGGAGCGGAAGTGTACCTTCCAATGTCTGGGGTGGGAAAAGAGACTTCTTTGGGTTTAAGAATGACATTCTGTCATTTTTTCCTGATGAATCCAGATTCACATTTTTGATGCCCAATCTCTCTCAACATTGCCTTGTTTATATGCTTTAGTTATCTGAAGAAGGGCTTTACGAAACATCTTCCTTTAATCAATTAAATAAAAATGGTTGCAAACACACAACAGATGTCATTTTTAAATAAAATAATAAAAGTGTTCGAGCATCTCATTGATAATCAAATAGTTTACCCGATCCTGGAAATATTGAAACTATCGCAAAGTTTTCAACCTCCAAAATCCATGATGGATGTGAAAATCTTCATTGGTATATGTATGTTCTTATTATCTCTTAGATTTATTAAAAGCGAACTTCGTTGCAAAAGCTTCTTCTATACACTATTTCCTTAGTAATGATAAGAAATTAACGTGAAATTCTGATCAAAAAGATACATTTGAACCCTTGAAGGGTGTCCTGATGCCTGAACCTGTTTTAGGCTATTTTAATAACTGCCTACCAATGCTAGTGGTTACAAGAATGTCAGTGGAACGGCACTCGTTCAGATCAATGAGGAAGCTAAGCATGACTGGCACAATTGTGGAAACTCTGAAATCCCAAGAAATGACAAAGTTAGATTACGATTCAAAACATGAATCAGCAGATTAAAGCGTCGATGATCTCGTGTGGATTTTCATACAGTATTAAAGATTAGCTTCTCATAAAACAACAGCAAAAGCTTTTATTAAGGACACTTGTCCCATACAGGATTCTCCCAGAATAGTTTAACAGAAGTAAATATTGCATTTATCTACAGAAAGTGGAGATTAACATCGACCTTTCTTCAAATTAGATCCATTTTCCCAAATCCGCATGAAGATCTCCAAGAGGAATACAGTCAGAAGATTACCTCGCGAGTGGAAGAGACTAGGCAGCTAGCAAGATTAGAAACCTTGAAAGCCCAAGAAAAGGACAAAGCCAGATATCCTAGCCACTAGACCACGTGGGATTACGTCCCAGTCCTTCTGTTCAACACTTAAATACATAGCCATCATTTTGGCTAAGGTTTTGTTTAACCTCTCGACCTTTCTTCAAATTAGATCCATCATCTGTGTTACGCCTATTGTCTGTGCTGTTTTCCAGAATTTGTGAAAAGCTAATGCATTGGGTTTACTTTTCACTACTTTTGCCATTAGAATATATAGCGAATTTATTCATAACAAAATCTTTTGACGGAGAATTTCTCTCTCCTTCTCCAGTGCTGGACAATAAAACATGTAGTGTAGAAAGTCATGGTTAAATTTGCTATTGCATAAAGTGAATTTCAAGTTCTTAGATTTCAATAATAAAGTGTTTATGTTTAAATATTGCAAAAATAATTCTCACTTGAGAAACGCAACGCTTTACAGTCATTGGAATATCACAGTTGAGCCTTCCAGAAAACAAATGAATAGTTACTACGGTTCGTACAAGGTAATACGAAAACTATCCGACGTAACCTAGGAAGACAAATTTGCAGAACTATCAGCCCAAAGGCGCAAGAAAAGAGATATAGAGAGAATATGGTTCTACGGGCTACTAACCGAAGTGTATGATTGAAAAGGTAATAGCTTACAGTACCCGGTGTTCCCAGGTGGTCACCCTCCCAAGTACTGACCAGGCCTGACATTGCTTAACTTCGGTGATCGGACGAGAACCGGTGTTTACAATGTGGTATGGCCGTAGACGAAAAGAGACACATAGTCCAAGAATGAAACCATACCATGAACCTACTCACCAGGTGAACTTGTTCAAATAACTTGGTACAGAGAAACGCTATTCACATAAGAAGGAAGCACAATATCAGTGAATAATTAATTAAACCATAAATTATCACAGAATAAATTAATCTCTGAATAGAAATTGGCCCAACTGCTGCTTAATGTACCTGTGTGCAATCTTCAAGGTAGATAGATTTGACTGGGCAATAAATCTTCTTTTTTTTTTTTTTAAATCAATAAATCTTGTTTGATTTCAACTTGAACAAACCTCGTTCTCATTACAACATTGGCAATATTTTATATATAATAGTTAATTAGTAATTAGAAGGAAAGACTTTTGATGTAATTGGACGTTTAAAATATAGTTTTATAATTAAGATTGATATATTAAACTAATTTTGGGAGATCAGATTTAAATTAGATATATAATCTCTCTACTACATTATTTACCAATCGAAATGGAGAATTTAAATGGTCAATTAAATTATTGTTATGTTGTGTGTGTTGTTATTGCTTTATTTCTCAAGTCGTTTAAACGATCTCCAATAGGTTTCATTTTCTCAGCTTTTCTATTATAGTCCTGGGGTTTTCCCAGAGGTGTTTTTTGGAGGATTCTCTAATTAAATTCTAAAAAGACAAATTTAAAAAAAGATTGTTCTCCAAATATCTTAAACTTTAACAACCAACCATTGCGAGAGCGTCATCACAAAGGCTCTTTTTCAGCAAACCCCAGATTAACAATAAATAAATTTGATTGGAAAAGCGAGCTTTCGATAAAAGACGCTCTTTTATTGCCGTATCAAAGCTATGAGGAGAAATACAATTTCCTATATAACTTTGATGATGCAGTAGAAAAGTATATCGTTTTGCTCGAAAGATCGCTTTTACCAAAAAAAAAAAAAAAAAGAAAAGATAATATCAATTTTTAATAATTTTTGAAATGCTTTATACACCCAAGATAGTGGAAATTGCTGCTGCTGTGGTAGAGATGCATGGAGACATCTGAGGCTCTTCATTGGACACTACAACAACAACAGAAAATTGACATGGACCCAGAGCAGCAGCTTTACACACCCAAGATAGTAGACATTGCTGCTGCTGTGGTAGAGATGCATGGAGACATCTGAGGCTCTTCATTGGACACTACAACAACAACAGAAAATTGACATAGACCCAGAGCAGCAGCTTTACACACCCAAGATAGTGGACATTGCTGCTGCTGTGATAGAGATGTATGGAGATATCTGAGGCTCTTCATTGGACACGACAACAACAACAGAAAATTGACATAGACCCAGAGCAGCAGCTTTACACAACCAAGATAGTGGACATTGCTGCTGCTGTGGTAGAGATGCATGGAGACATCTGAGGCTCTTCATTGGACACTACAACAACAACAGAAAATTGACATAGACCCAGAGCAGCAGCTTTACACACCCAAGATAGTGGACATTGCTGCTGCTGTGATAGAGATGTATGGAGATATCTGAGGCTCTTCATTGGACACGACAACAACAACAGAAAATTTACATAGACCCAGAGCAGCAGCTTTACACAACCAAGATAGTGGACATTGCTGCTGCTGTGATAGAGATGTATGGAAATATCTGAGGCTCTTCATTGGACATGACAACAACAACAGAAAATTGACATGGGCCCAGAGCAGCAGCTTTACACACCCAAGATACTGGATATTGCTGCTGCTGTGATAGAGATGTATGGAGACATCTGAGGCTCTTCATTGGACACGACAACAACAATAATTTTTGAATAACTATTAACAATTTTACGTAAAGAATTCAAACTACAGATAATTTCCATCATAGCGACCAACGTTCTTGTCTTTATCGAATGCCAAAGATTACAAAATCCTACAGAAACATACTCTGAAGCGTTCATTAGAACACATATAGCCTTCGTACCAAACAACAGCAATTTACAGAATTTCTTAACAATGCTAAGGTAAACATTTATTTACGATATCAGAAACCTGAATCAAACCTTGTCATAGAAGAAACATCAATTGATTTACTTCTCCTGGACATTAATTAAATAATTAAAAATGTTTCTGGAGATGAGTCTTTTTTCATCAATGTAGTCTCAAGCTTTCAGGCATCTCTGTCCTTCTACAGGAGAACATATATAAACAGCATCAGAAGGCGTTTTGTTCGTTTTATATATGTACTCCTGTAGACAATTGACAATTTAAATAATTTTATTGATTCTTATAATCAATTTTTACAAAGGTGGAAAAATATATAATAAAATAGTAAATAAAGGGTAGATAAAATGTAGGAGAATATATATATGTAGTTGTGTATGTGTACACATTTCTTCAGCAAGGAAGGTTTCCCCACCTTGAGAGAGTTCTCCTCCAGACAAGGTCTTCTTTAACACTTCTCAGTCGCCTGTAGTCTTTTTTTCAAGGAGACTGGGGAAATTTTTTCCACACATTTTTATGTTGTATGTCTTCAATAAAGGTCACTGAGTATCAAATATCTTTCAGAGTTATTGTCTGAATCCCGATATACATGTTAAAAGGTACAACTTCCTTAAGTTTTGTCCATGAGGGTAAATTAAGCCAGACTATATCCAAGTATCTCACTCACCAATATTTTAACGCCTAATTGAAATTTGCACATTTCCCAAAGAATTGGAGAATATTGATTATTTTTCCCATATTAAAATAACGAAAATTACAAAACAATTCAGGGAACTACAGACCCATTTCACTCTTGCCTGCTTCCCCCAAACAATTTGAAAGGGGAGGTTATCCTGAAAAGAATTAGATCCCTGAACGAAAAAAAAAATCTTTAGATCAGAATAAATTGTTACTCTAGTCTAAACACTCCACCTCTTACTTTTCAACTAGTAATCGTCAAAGAAAAAAAATCAGGAAGAGGCCATGAAATCACAGAAATTAATATAAGGCATTTTCTTTGTATTTCTAAAGAATTCAACAAAGTTTTGTATGAAGCCCTATCAAACAGAATGGCAAGAAAATAACTTCCCTGGAGATGATAATCGATCTAATAAGAAGCTTTCTCTGCAATAGAAATTTCAGAATGAAAGATGTTTGTCAACACCACGAAGAACCATATCTGGAGTCCCCACGGCTCAGTAATCGAGCCCACCTAATTCAATATTTACACTCATGGACAAAACTTAAGGAAGTTGTACCTTTTAGCATGTATATTGGGATTTATACAATAACTCTGAAAGATATTACAGTGACCTTTATTGAAGACACACGAGATAAACAAGTGTGAATAAAATTGCCTCTGTATCCTTAAAAAAAAAGCAAGGAGGGTGAATGTTTAAAATATGAAACTACCTTGAGTGTTGTTCATGAGTATGAAATTTTACTGTCCTCAAAGCCTATGTCCATAGTTTATTAAAATACCTTTTCTAAGAGTTTAGTTTGAATACCGATATAAAAGGAAAGCAGCCAATACAATATATATATATATATATATATATATATTAGAGCGCGGTATGGTAGATTAAACCTCTAGGAGGGTTTACCACTTATGGACCAGGTGCTACTATAATTTTATCATTGCAGTAAGGACAGTAGAGAATTGTTTTAATATAAAAAGAAACATACGTGTCTAAAATAGCTTAAACTTTCATATAAGATAAAGTTTAATGACATATATTTACAACCCGTCGAACAGGTGAAACTTCTTGGCCTGAGTCTTTCTAATCATTTTATATATGGGGGAGATAAAATTAATTTTTGTTTCACGTTAATGATATCATTAATAAAGCTCTCGGATTTTGAAAAAAGTTAATTTCTCCCTCAGTGGCAAGATATGGACTTTAAATGGGAGAAAGAAAAGACTCTTGCATCAAACAAATATGTTATCAGACCAATACTATGGCTCTGAAATATCGTATATTTTTTTAAATAGTAAAACTAGTAAAGAAAAAGACGTCACATAAAATAAAATTTTGAATCTTATTGTGAGGAATTCAGACATATAAAATCACTTTGAGAAATTGTATGGACAATTTGGCAAATATTCCGATCCTTATTCTAGAATAATAAAATACGATCATTTAATCTTCTTTCTTATTCTCTGGTTACGAGTCTGTGGATCTTAAAATTGGAAGATGAAATTCGATTTTTAAATACTATCTTCTACTTTCTTATCTCTAATCAAACATATTCTAGTGTTGAATCTGGTTCTTAAGCTTTGTCATGATGTCTTCTGGGGATGAGTAAAGATCATCGATGGATGAATTAATGTACACTCATGGACAAAACTTAAGGAATTCGTATCTTTTAGCATGTATATCGGGATTCAGACAATAAATCAAAAAGATATTATAGTGACCTTTATTATAGATCCGCGAGATAACCAATATACACTCATGGACAAAACTTAAGGAAGTTGTACCTTTTAACATGTATATCGGGATTCAGATAAAAACTCTGAAAGATATTTGATACACAGTGACCTTTATTGAAGACACTCGAGATAACCAATATACATTCATGGACAAAACTTAAGGAAGTTGTACCTTTTAGCATGTATAGCGGGATTCAGACAATAACTCTGAAATATATTATAGTGACCTTTATTGAAAACACACGAAGTTAACCAAGTGTGAACAAAATTGCCTCTGTCTTCTTCTTCAAAAATATTCTTTGGTTAGTGGCCTTTAAAACCATATTCTCTCTCTTCTTCAAAAACAGACGACTGGCGACATGAGTGTAGTCAATGATGGGGTTTAGGGTTGTAGGTTGAGAGTTACATCTTAGTACGTAGTGGGAAAACCTTGCAACCATTATATAACCAGACTTAAATCTGATATCAAAGATTGCTGTTCCCTTGGGAGAACAGAATTGATGCTTGTATCTCCAGCTGTACTGCAGTAGATTTCTATTCTTGTTGGCATTGAACTTTGATGGAACTGAGGAGATAAATGTTATTAAAAGAATAATCATAAAACTTGTATTCCTCATATTGTCTCACTTATAAATGAATTTTTTCTTGACTTTAGCAAAATTTTGCTAAACACTCTAATCGTCAGAAGTTCATGTTCGATTGACATAAGCCCAATCGTGATCGGCTGCTATTCTTACTCAAGTTGTCGTCTGATCAATTAACACGGCGAAGATAAACTATAACTCCGCCTTTGCCGGTCCCAAGCCCGGATGAAAAATGAGGAAGGGGAGCAGTAACAAGCTCACTAAAAAACCTGGGTTCAGCTGGCCCGGCTGATAGTACCCTGTAAGGGCTCCTAATCCAGGGATACAGAATGAGCAGCGTTTGTACTCCATGTTAGGATCGGCTGCACATGTCATCTGTTCCTCATGTCAGAGGCGGCCATTTATTTTGGAGCTAAGTCGGCCTGCCACTGAGTAGTGCTCCCAGTCTTAATGACAAAGGCATTCTACTTCACCCAGTGTGGAGATAAGAAAAAGAAGAAGATAAACTATAATTACTTCTTTTAACTCTCCTTCGCCGTTCTCTATATTAACAACCATTTTGATATAAAGATAGTTAGCTTCATTCTCAAATAAAGTTTAAGAGTTCCATGTAAGCAAAATTAGGGATATTATCTTCATAGGAGATCTATGGAATTTCGTGAAAATGGAATTTTACAATTAGGTTAGAGGCTGATGGCCGCATCTTAACAGAAGACCCATTCTTGGTCATTGTATTATGTTTTAGGTCACAATATTCTTTTAAACGAATTCGTGGTGCCATTTACTTCTTTAATGAAAAGATCGTGACAAAGAAAAGAATACCCGTTTTTTTTTTTTGATTGATTTGCACGTGGCTCTTTGGAGAAACTTAACATTAGATTGCGTTCTTTTTTAGATGTAATTGTGGTTGGTTTCTACATATTGGCTTGTTTCTGAAGAAAAACATTACGTTTATTTTAAACCAATATCAAGTTTTATTTTTTCTATTGTTTTTTAATGTGTTAAACGTATTTACGCAAATTTGATTTAAAAACAATTTCTTGGTTTTTCAAGAAGCCTCTGAGACCAAAAATCTTTTTGGTCGCAGTGATACAGCCTGCTCCACGCTGACGAGCGCCAACAGCGCGAAACACGTTCGTGGATGGCTTTTCATGATTTATCAAGAAATTGGGTTGGCCAAATATCAGGGAACAGGTTAAATCAACGTTTAGTTGATTTCTTTTCCACTAGATGGCGCTCTGCCATTTAAAAAGTCCATATGCTCCTGGTCAAGATATGTCTTCTTTATTTTTAATATCAAGTTTATTGACTTTATAATGGCTCTCTCTCTTTGCCCAGATTCTTCCTGATTGAATGTTTGTCCAGCGTTTACTGTCTTAACAAAAGTTTATTTTTCTGTTTTATGTCGTAATGATAATAGGAATATGCATCAATATTTTATTATCATATTCCTTTTAGAACTAAAAAACATTCAAATTAGTTCTTTATGTAAATAATTTACATAATAAAATATCGAAACAATGTTACTTATTCCTTCAAGACTAAACTCTCGATATTTTTATAAATAAATCATTATCTTTCGGGAAAAAATTCCATCTAAAAGGATAAAAGGTATGTTAAAGGTAGTTCAATACATCTGTTAATTTATTTAATAATCACAAGAAATACAAAAGATTCTAAAATGTATTTAGATTTTGCGGATGGTATAGTATTTATAGGAGAATCAAAAATTAATTTGCAGAGCAAGATCAATCTACTAAAGTCTTATCTGGACGATAACCTACTGGTTCTGAATCAGATTAAGTCGAAAATAATGGTATTCCGAAATGGGGGAAGACTTTCTAGAAACGAAATCTGGTACTGTGGCAATAATCCATTGACTGTCACATCGTATTTGGATTTGATGTTATGATAATGTTATATACGGTCCCCAACGTGATTTTTACACACACATTTATAAATCGTTTTTAATTAAAAAAAGTAACATAGAAAAATTTTCGTACAAGTTCTTTATCAGCTTGATGTATATTTTGTATATTATTGTAGTAAAATTGATAAATGTTTTGGTATAGCACCGAGTTCGAATGACCATTTATCTAATAATGTTACCACTAGGTATGGTATAAACCGGTGATTTTCGACAGCCGTGATCTGGGATCGAATCCCGCATTGGTTACTTTTTTTCTGAAGAAAAATTAATTTCTCCAATGTGTGTGTGTGACAATTTGACAATTGAAACAAATTTTATTGACATCTTGTCAATAATTTACATTAAAAATGGAAATAATGGATAAACTAATATACAGATGATCATGCGGGGGATGTGTCCCGGTGGGTGAGCCCTCTTTCCCAGGCGATGAGTGGGTCCTCCGGTTAGCCCAACCTGTACGAAGTACCGGTAGATGATGGATTTGGCCGACGCTAGGATGGCCAGGTCGTCATCTTCGAGGCCAGACCCGAAGATCCAGGCCCGCAGGTCAAGGTGTGTGTGTGTGAGAGAGAGAGAGACCCCTGATTTTGTTTTACAAAACCCAAAACCTACCAGTGAATGCACGTAATCAAACACAGGATTCTGTCACACTTTTAAGTGCAAAAATCGAACTGCTTTCTACATGTGTAGACATGAGTCGCACTGACAGTAAAAACATTCATTTACTATTCACCAATATTATCATGGCCTGTACTTGAATAAGTAAAATTTTTCATCGCAGTAAGGACAGTAGAAGTTTGATTTATTTGTGAAAGAAACACTCGCGTCTTATAATGTCATCATTTGTTATATATAGATGGTGCGTTATTTAGAAATAGATTTTAAATCATATATTTAACAAGATAATGCCTCCGTCTTTGCCGGTCCCAAGCCCGGATGAAAAAGGAGGAGGGGGAGCAGTAACAAGCTCGTTTAAAAACCTGGGTTCAGCTGGCCCAGCTGATAGTACCCTGTAAGGGCTCCTAATCCAAGGTACAGGATGAGCAGTGTTTGTACTCCATGTTAGGAGTGACTGCACATGGCGTCTGTTCCTCATGTCAGAGGCGGCCATTTCTTTTGGAGCTAAGTCGGCCTGCCACTGAGTAGTGCTCCCAGTCTTAATGACAATGGCAGACGCATTCTACTTCACCCAGTCATGATGGTTGTCAAACAGACACCATCAAGGGTCACAATACCCTAATATGATTGAGTGGAGATAAGAAATAATAAGAAGAAAACAAGATAATAAAGCGTTTCAAGAATATTTATAATTCTCATCGATAGATGTCGCTAAGGTATTGACGCTATTTGACAATTGACAATTAAAATAATTTTATTGACATCTTGCCAATACATGCAAAGTGCACAGTCTGCACTATTTAAAAAATATAATATGCCTTATATACACTATGTACAATGAATATGGTGCCTTTGCCAGCGCTGCAGAGTTTGGTGGAGAATCACCAGCAGGTCTCCAGTGACACCACGTTTTCGCGATCTACGAAGAAAACGTAGATCAAGTGCTTCGCCGCTGAGGAGATGGTGATGAGGTAATAGCCTACAGCACCCGATGTTCCCAGGTGGTCACCCTCCCAAGTACATCCCAAGTACATTGATATCCAAAGTGTTATCTTAAATTTGCATAACAAATTTATTTACGTCCAGTTTTAAACGGGGTGTGTCGTTTAGTGAAGAAAATTGGGGAATCAAGATAAGAGTCGGTCACTCTAATTAGAGGTATGTAAATAGGGTATTTATGTTCGGAACATAATTTACTTTTGTTTACGTCCTTGTAGCACACACGTACTGGATAATTGTTTCATTGTCGCATATTTTAGGAAAGGGACATTTACTTTCTGTGTTGAAGTAACTGGAGATTTCTTTGGAGAAACATTCTGAACAAGTTATAAATGAAATTTTGAGTTTTATCCTTTCCTTATCTTTATATAGATTTTTCTTCATTTGAAATATATTTCTAATAATTTAATACTTATTGTGTGAGCTTTGATGATTTTTCTTTTATCGGAATTTCTTTATTTTATCTTCAAATTTCAATCTATGCTGTACTCATTACAATATTTCTCCTTGCAGAACAAAGTTTACTTTCCTAATATATCGAAGGTAAAATATTTAAAATATATTATCTCTCTCTCCACTGAAATCTATACTTGAAAATACCTATATATATACACTCATGGACAAAACTTAAGAAGGTTGTACCTTTTAGCATATATCATGATTTAGATTATAACTCTGAAATATATATGATACACAGTGATATTTATTGAAGACACACGAGATAACCAAGTGTGAACAAAATTGCCTCAGTCTCCTTAAAAAATACAGGCGACCGGCGATATTAAAGACTTTACACCTCTTCAAGTTTTTCTGAGTGTAGAGGGGGTAGGAACAAAGCAATCATTGTGTTTCAGATTTAAAATCCGTAAATATTCCATTTAAACTCTGTCGCCCACCCACGTGTTTGATTCAGATGATAGATGCGTTCTCCATAGAGTATTGCACTTATTCTCACGCACAACTTTATTAAGACAACCTGTCTTAGGCAGATTCACCGCAGGAAGGAAGCATAGATAGAGCCCCTATACTTCAGGCAACATAGAACCCAACAACAGCTTCCAGGTCCGACATATGTCCAGTGGCCACACCGTGCATACGTCAAGGTTAGCGTATCACTGAAAAAGAAGTGTGGAATCAGTCACGTTCTAGTCTTCGCTTTCCTCATCAAAAAAAAAAAAAAAAAAAAAAAACACGACATTCGGCGAATCCGCTATTCTCCTCCGAACGGTGACTGTGGCCTTATACAGATTCATCACAGGAAGGAAGCACAGACTATACTCCAGGCAGCACAGAACCCAACAACAGACTCCGGGTACGACACATGTCCAGTATCACTTAAAAGACGAGTGTGGAATCAGCCACGTTCTAGTCTGCGCTTTCCTCATCCAAATGGACCACGACATTCGGCGAACCCATTATTCTCCTCAGAACACTAACTAAGCATTGTAGAATTTATATAAACTAAAGAGGAGATCAAACATCACTGTATTCATCCAATTACATATTTATAACGCGCCATCTATATATAAGGGAGGAAAACATTTAATCACATAAGTTTCTTTAAAACATAAAGCACACTTCTACTGCCTTTAATACGTTGAAAAATCCTAAAAGCTTATGTCCATAGTTTAGTTAAATACCATTTCTAATATTCCACCCTTCATTGCAACCTATATAAGCAGAATGGACCAATACAGTACTAGAGCTCTAAAAAGCGGTCTGGTAGATTGAATTGGTGAAACCGCTGGAAGGGTTCACCCCTCTCTCTCTCTTTTATTGTTTTATATTTTATATATTCATATCTATTTATTCATATATTTATTATTATATGATCTTATTTATTTATATTTATTCTGTATTTAACCATATATAATCTTATATCGTTTTGAAATATTGGCAAAATAAATCTTTTATTAAATCCAATATATGCCTTTTTATTATCTAATAATCTTATATGTACATTATAATAAATCAGTTTCAATCTCAATCTCTCTCTCTCTCATCTAGGCCAATGAGGCCTGTATAAATTTCATTATGTATATTCATCCTTGTTATTATTTTCTTTAGTTTTCATCTGTCACCATAATTTTTTATGAACAATGTAATAAAAGTTGATTCAATCTCAATCTCTCTCTCTCTCTCTCACTGATGAGTCAAGCCCTCCCAATATCATTTTTACCGCAATAAGGACAGTAGCAGTGTGTTTTATTTTAAAAAGAAACTTGCATGCTTAAAAGATACATATTTGTTGACTATCCGAACGAACGTACATCTATCCCAGTGTATCCATCCACAGAGCGGCCAGGGCGGGGTCAGCCACGAGCATCAATCAATATCCCGCTGTCCTGGCAAACAAAATTAAAAGGATTTTATCTCACCACATCAACCTAATTATACACCACAACAATGATCTCGCAACAAAAGGTGTTGTTTAGTTCAAGATGTAGATCTCTAATGGATAAATACATGTCTACCAGACTTTCATATTAGCTGTCTTGGTGTCTATTGTCCTTCGTATTATCACATGTATATATATCGTTTAATTCAATAATATTCAGGTTGTGTAGATATCAAATGGATAAGTAAATGTCGACTAAACCTTCAATTAACTGTCGTGTTGTCTATTATCCTTGGAATTACCATGTGTATATATATATTTTAATTAAAACAAAGCAATAACACGCCATCTATATATGACTAATGTTGTTGTTGTTGTTGTTGTCGTGTCCAATGAAGAGCCTCAGATGTCTCCATGCATCTCTATCACAGCAGCAGCAATGTCCACCCCATCTATATATAACAAATTAAAACATTATAAGACGCGAATGTTTCTTTCACTAATAAATCAGACTTCTACTGTCCTTACTGCGATGACAAAAATATTGGGAGGGCTTGGCTCAATATTTTTCATCTCAGTAAGGACAGTAGAAGTCTGATTTATTTGTGAAAGAAACACTCTTAATTTGTTATATATCTTTTAATTCAATAATCTAGTCCTGCCCAGAAGTCCTCCTCTACGTGGCGGGCGAGAGAAGCAGCACAAGTAAAGGACTGCCCTGTAGGGCGAAGTACGGTGTCGTGAGACCCGAGCCGCTACGGTAACCGTGAACAGGGAACTCTGAAATGTGGCTGACTAACGGGACAATGACACTCTTTCCATGGAGCATATAAACAAGATACCACCACCATCAACACATTCAATAATATTCAGATTGTAGATATCTAATGGATAAGTCTCGTTCGTTATCGGAATTAACCAAACAAATCGCTCCACTAACTAAGAACGGCCATGCACCACCACCGCCCATCGAATCAAGAAAGAGCTATCAATCTGTCAATCCTTCCGGTGTCCGGGCCGGGTGAGATCTAATGGATAAGTAAATATCGACCAAACCTTATTAGCTGTCGTGGTGTCTATTATCCCTGGAATTATCAACGTGTATATATATCTTTTAATTCAATAATATTGAGATTGATCAACAAATTTGACATTCGATATCCCCCCCGTCCTCTAATATTCTGTAGATATATGTTCTAATTAGTTATTCTTCATTTACAAAATATTTTTTCTGGCCATTAGCTAGAAATCATGGTTTTCCAGGTGGCTTTGTGGCTTTGTTACCAACCCGAGGCTGCTAGTTTGCGGCGATGGTCAATAGATGACGTCTAGTTTTTGACATTTATTTTGATGGGAGAGGCACCCTATGCTTTTATAAATCAATTTATTCCCGGAATACATTTATATTTTGCCCATAGATTTGGCCTAGCCACTTTGTCAGCTAAACACCTCTTTGGCAGATTGTGAAGATTCCATTAGATCTCGTTGGATCTCATAGAATAAAGCCCGCCCTAGGCTGACGAGGGTCATTAGTCCGAAACCATGTTCTCTAGGTGGACGCTTCTCAGTTTGTCAAAGCTGGTGTTGTGTCACCGACCCGAGACCGCTAGTTTTCAGCGACGGTCAATAGATGGCGTCTAGTTTAAACGTCCATTTTGAGAGGAGAGGCGACCTTTGTCTTTATAGACCAACATCTACACAACTATATATAAGAAGGTATTATTGTGTCAATATTGTGTTACATCGATTATTTTATTTGGAGACTGTTAAAATATTTTTCCGACTATATTGATGACATTGTCTTTCTAATTCAGGTAAACCACGATGTGTTAAGCAGCCAAAACCTAATATTTATCAACATATTGCAAGATATAAAATAAATATATATGTATACATTATTTCTTTTGATTATATACCATATAGTCAATTATTAACTTTAAAAGGATAAATTTTTACTTAAATATTCTTTTTTCAAAGGTTCATTCGAGGAAGAGACTGGTTTGTTGAGTTGTCCTGACCTCGTTCAAAAGGGTTGGGGGGTCAGTAGTGGGTAAAGTCAGCGAGCGAAGTCTCAGTAAAGTCATTGTACAGGTGAACCTAATTCCAGTCTTGGGGTGTTTACACAGGGCCATTTGAATATCTTCTTTTCCTCTTTTACATTTTCTAAAGAGATTTTTGGTTTAATATATCGGTAAAATCTACTTATTCGTTCGATATAGGAGAAATTACAAGACGAGGAGAATAGATTCTTTCATTTCTAAACGTTTTTACAAGTGTTCGGGGAAAAAAATCATCCCTAAGTCGGCCTGCCACTGAGTAGTGCTCCCAATCTTGATGACAAAGGCAGACGCATTCTACTTCACCCAGTGTGGAGATAAGAAAGAAGAAGAAAAATCAGCCTTCTAACTGGTTCATAATATTGTAGCAAAGTATTTATTATATTTTATGTACAGATTATTGATTTTTAAAATATTTTTATTATTTATATTTTGCTACTCTGGAAACTTTCCTCATTGCTTATATTTTATAAATTTTAGTCCCTAGAAAATCTCCCAAGAAAGAAATCTGCCTGGCAACACCTCATTAATTGGACTTCCACTAGCATTGTATATAAATCCAAGAAGACTTAGGTCAGAAGGACATCCCGGGTAGTTGGCGACTTCTGTACGCTCCAGGAACCTGGGTTACTTAAATAAATAATAATAATAAATTTTAGTTTGTGCTTGTGTTTTAAATAAATTGCTACGTCAGCCTGAAGTTTGTCTTTCCTAGGTTTCTACGTGACAATATCAATACAATAATGTATGTTCCCAGTACAATGTCCCATTTGTACTATTTTCTCACATTGTGTCGCGGTCTCGCGCAATTCTGGCCTTAACTACCCGTTTCATGATTTTTCAGGATGCCTGAAGGACCAGTTTTTTGGTCGTTGAGGTACAGCTTGCACCACGCTGATGAGGGTCAACAGCCCGAAACGCGTACGTGGTTAGCTTTTCTTGATTAATCAAGGATGGGTTTTTGACCAATTCTGGAATAATTAAAAATCAACGAGAATAGTTGATATTTATTCCTATAGATGGCGCAAGCCATCAGCAACTTTCAGTTGCACGATAAGGAGATGACTTTTTCATAATATCAATACGTTTGACATATTGAACCTGTAGAAGGGAGACTTTACTGAAAGCTTGTACAAACGTTTATAAATGATAGAAATTCTTCTCCCTTGTCTTGTGATTTCACTTAGATTTTTGGCTGTTTGAACATCCCTTTCTGCTAACCCATCACACATATGGTGTAGAGAGGGGTAGAGGTTTGGTGAATAAATGACCATTTCTGTGAAAATTGTTCAAATTGTAAAACGACATTTGAAAATTATCCCGCATGTGTTTCTTTTAAACGAATGATCGAAATTTTATTATTATTATTTTAATTTTTAAGGAGAAATAACGATTATTTCTAACTTTAGGGATGAAGTATGAAAGGATTAATTGTGAAGAGTAATGATAAACGGAAAATAAAAGTGTCCAGGGATGGGAATCGAACCCACAGTGTTCCGCTTACCGGGCAGATGCCATGTCCACACTAGGCTACATTTTTCGTTTAAAAGAAACCCATGCGGGATAATTTTCAAAGGTCGTTTTACAATCATATGCTGCATTAAATTGTTCAAATTGGTTTAATTCTTCAAATTATTTGAAAAATAGTTGGTACCATTGTTCATTTCTAGAATCTTTGGTATCCCATGTTGAGGTAACCATTCCTTTAAATATAATATTGTTTCTCTCTTTAGAATTTAATGATTTGAGTTCTTTAAAATCAATATATATAGAAAAACTGTCATTTATTAGTAAAAAATTGTGGTCATTATACTTAAAAACCTCAGATGATATATAATCTACTAGGGGATTTAGGGCATTTCCTTTTTGTCCGTTATTGCACTATAGAAGAAAAAGAAAAAAAAAAAAAACAAGATGTATGATGAATAATAAGAAAATAACGCGCCATCGATACATAATTGTATTGAAATACGAATGTTGTTTCTTTTACACATAAAACAAACTTCTACTATGTTTACTGCGAGGATATTGGGAGGGTTTGGCTCATCAGTGGTGAACCCTCCCAGAGGTTTCGCCAATTTAATCTACCAGACCGCTTTTTAGAGCTCTAGTACATTAGATGATGAATATACACTCATGGACAAAATTAACGAAGTGAAATGTCTTTGATGTTGTCGGTCGTCTGTGTTTTATTATTATTATTTTTTTTTTTTAAGGAGACAGAGGCAATTTTGTTCACAATTAGTTATCTCGTGTGTATTCAATAAAGGTCACTGTAATATCTTTCATAGTTATTGTCTGAATCCCGGTATACATGTTAAAAGGTACAACTTCCTTAAGTTTTGTCTATGAGTGTATCTTTCGTAGTTTTTGTCTGAATCCCGATATACATGCTAAAAGATACAACTTTTTAAATTTTTGTCCATGAGTAGAAATAGCATTTCAAATTGTGATGGAAGAAGAGTTATGATAAGCTTGCACACTTCTTTCAGCAAACTGGGAGAGTCTGACATCGGACTGTTTTACTGAATACTGCGGGAATTATCGATACCACTTGATTGATTGCTATTTTAAAATCCTTGAAACTTTCAACTTGGTCTTTGTAAGATTTTAGTGCGAAAATAAAGATTTAAATATACATTCATTCGCGAAAAAACGCTTCTCTCTTTTATAAAAATGCATAAAAACGACGCATTTTGTCGATATTCTTGGTGCAGAACCTGTAAATTGATATCGAAATTTGAAATCTAAGACGCCCCTGTACTGATGAGGGTCATATCTCGTAAATATGGTATGCAAATTTATTTTTGGTCTGAATTTTACAAAACTGGTGTTGTAGCATATACACTCATGGACAAAACTTTAGAAAGTTGTACCTTTCAGCGTGTATATCGGGATTCAGATAATAACACTGAGAGATATTTGATACACAGTGACCTTAATTGAAGATACACGAGATAACCAAGTGTAAACAAAATTGTCTGTCTACTTCAAAAAAAAAAAAAAGAAGACCGGCGACATTCAAAGACTTTCCACTTCCTCAAGTTTTGTTCATGAGTGTATTTTTATATGAATTTGTATGTTATGTGCAAATGAAATCACCAAAATATTGTTTGGATGTATTATTTGTCAAAGGGAGAGACGATTTTTCCCTATTGAATATCTAATCTTCCATCATTAAAAACATATATACACGAATATATATATAAAAATATGTATAAAGATGACCGGCAATATCAAAATATGAAACCTTCCTATGTTTTGTCCATGACTGTATAAAAAATGTTGTCTTTTTTTCTAATTTCTTATCCCTAGTACACGTGGTAAAGGCCATGCTAATCGTGGTGGGTAGAAGTAGGCGACTGCTTTTACTGTAAAGTGCACCACATATCTACACATATGAAAAGCAGTTCAACTTTGAACTTACAAATCTGCCAAAGCCTCGTTTGGTTACTTGCATTCGTTGGTGGGGTTGGACTTTTTCAAGAATCGGGGACCATTCGAGCATTTTTTTCAATCATAAAAAAGTGTCCAATGCGCGAATTAAACCTGAGTCGTAGTGGTCGAAAACCAACGATTTAGACCATCCTTCTACCGACCCCCCTAAATAAAAATTTAGGTAATTATAGTTTCAGGGCTATAAACCAAAGAATCGCTATGAAGGTTGGACGAAGGATGACCCACGAGGGGACGGCCAGCACGTGCTATCCAAGGAGGAAGTCCGAGACGACCTCAATCCTGGTCGGTGGCGCTGCAGTCGGCGACATTCCTGCTCGGGTCAGGTTCCCGCGCTGCCGGCAGGTGAGACTAGCTCCGTCCCTTCCCTCATCTTCCCTCCCTGTATTTCTTTCTTTCTTCCACTCTCATCACTTTCATTAAGTCATACTTGTCCTAACCACTACTATATACACTGGTACAAACCATTGAAACAATTAGAAGAACTTCAAAAACTCAATAGAAATCAACAAACAGCTTTAGCAAGACTAAGAAGTGGCCATATAAAAACCTTAAAATTTTAAAATGGACAAAAAAACCTTCAATAACTGCTTGAAATGCAATAGTGCAGAAGGTTCTCCGGAGCATATCTTGTCATGCTCAGAACTGACAATAGAAGACCTATTTTCCAGGCCTATAACTACCATCGCAAAATTGGAGAGGAGTGGACTTCAGGAATTGGTTTAACCATGGAGATAAGCCCCACCACCACCACTATATACAGTAGAACCTCCATGAGAGGACACTCACGCTAGATGACATCTCTCTATAAAGTACAGTTTTCATTTGCAAAATTACCATTTTTACTATTTAGAAACTCTTCCGTATGAGGACACCTCTCCCTAAAAGACACTTTGACTCTGCAATTAGGTGTCCTTTACAGGGAGGTAGTTCTTCTGTATCGGAATACTAACCAAAAATCGTTAGTTTAACTTCATGCTAGCAAAAGTTATCCAATAGTACTCTAAGTAAAATTGTTTGATACCCTAGCGTTTCTTTTTGACACATTTTTGAATTTGCACTGTTAAAACAGAGGTATCGCTGCTATATAGAGAGCTGTAACTATCTTTTTGTCCTATTTATTATTATTTGCCTGTAAAAGATAGAAAATTTTGTACGAACTGCTCTTGAAATCACTGCAAAAACATACATAAAAAGAAGCACTATACCCATTAATCAATTTTCCTTATTTACATTAATATCTCTTTCCTGAGGAGAGAGACAGCGAATCACTGAAAAGTCGGGAGTTAGATGAATTATTGATTGATGTGGCTGTGTTTTCTCTGAATTAACTTCTAACCAGAAAATGATCTAAGCATTAATTCTAAAAAATAATATTAAATATAAGAATTAATATATTAACTATTTTTTCATAGAAATATGAATGCCAGGCAACCTCTATCTTCAGGATAACTTTTTTCAAGAGTGTTTCTTTATCCAATAGATTGTAGGAACATTTCTATAGAATGTAGCTCTTCTTTCGGTCATTTTGTGTAAAAGTGTGATCTACATGTGCATGTAGATGTAGTCTATTGAAAAGTCTTATAGAGGTTTGCTCTTCTTTCGGTCATTTTGTGCAAAAATGTGATCTACATGTGCATTTAGATGTAGTCTATTGACAAGTCTTGTAGAGGTTTGCACAAGGGAGTCTGTAGACAAGATTTATGTTCTGGCCCTGTTATATTGAATAAAGAAAAACGATTGGAATTTGTTATTCCGTAATTGAAGTGCGCTATACAATACGTCTTACGTAACATCAGCATGGCATGTTGGGAGGCCTTGACTCTATAGACATGATAATTGTGGTAGAATTCCATGCTCAAATAAAACGAAATAGCTGAGCAAACTGATCACAGTACGTAATTTGACAGGTTACGCCCTCTGGTAAACAAACAGCCAAACATTGTGACGTCTCAGTACAGATGATGGGACGACTGATTCTTCTTCACGTCTTATTTATCTTTACCATTTGATACACCACTGTACAGAGCAGAGCACCGGTTCTGTCCTACCAAGAGAACAACAGTCATTGATTTCCAGACTTAAGTCTGATCATCTACGGACAATGACTTTCCAGAATGGTTTCAAGGTTTTCCCGCTTGTGACGTCTCAGTACAGGTGATGGTTGGTGGGGAGACTGATTCTTCTTGTCTTATTTATCTTTACCATTTGATACACCACTGAAGAGAGCAGAGCACCGGTTCTGTCCTACCAAGAGAACAACAGTCTTTGATTTCCAGACTTAAGTTTAGTCATCTACAGACAATGACTTTCCAGAATGGTTGCAAGGTTTTCCCACTATGTACTAAGTACAATTCTCACCTACAACCCCAAACCACATTATTGACTGTATTGAGTCATCCGTTGATGAGCTCTACTCTTCCCCAGCAGACACCATCAACAATCTCTACAAGCTTGATACCCTAATATGATTGAGTGGAGATAAGAAAGAAGATGTGATAAACCCCTCATACACATATACAATGTATATAGTCGAATAAGGAAAACTTGATCTTGGGGAAATAGTTGCTTTATTTTGATATATTACAAGCCTAAAGAGCGAATTTTTCTCTTCAACAGACAAAAACAAACGTAGATAATTTGTTCAGGGCAAATGCTCTATATTTGTTTTTGGATTTGTTCGTTGAAGAGAAAAAATTCTCTAAAGCTTGCAACACCTCAAAATGAAGAAACTATTTATTCATATATCAAGTTTTCCTTATTCGACTATTTCTGTCTGACTATCGCTCATACACATATATATGATGTTTATATTATTAATGATAGCTTTTTCTATTAAATTTAAATTGAAATAAAATGTCAGAGAGATTGAGATTGAAACTGATTTATTACAACGTTCATATAATATTATATAAGGTTAAATACAGAATTGAATAAATACGAATATAAATAAGATTATATAATGATAAATATAGGAATAAGAGAGAGTATGCCAAACTATAACATAACAACAAATGTTTTTATTTCTATGTTTTTATTAATGTAATATATGTGTGTATATTCAATTCATATTTATGTATATATACCAATAGTGTGTGTGCGACATTACTCTAGTAAAAAAACTTAAAGGCGGTAATAATATATACAGAATGGGCCACAATACCAGTTTAAGCAAATTCAGTCAAAAGTCAATCTGTATACCATGGTACCATGGCTATGAGCCTTATCAGTACAAGGGGCTTAATGTATTATTTTAAGGCAGTTTAAAGGGAGTGCAAAATATTTTAACCAGCGTCATATCAAGTCAAATGGTTGCTCTGTCTCTATATAACTTTTACAAAGCAGTAAACAGGAAAAAAAACTTAGATTCATCGTTTTCTCCTCCACTACATGATGGTGATTGATCATCGTGAGTATATCGTTGCAAGCCGGCAATGAAAAAGAGGAGAATCTGTATAAGACTGGTGTCTTAACAAAGGCTTTGTGTGGGTGCGTGTAATATGTAAGAAATGGAATTATTAAAGAACGAATGTTTCTTTTAAGCATAAAAAATAACAATAACAATATAAGAAAACATGTAGGGAGCATTCATTAGAACTTAATAAATAGTGAAGGCTACGTTTTTCTAGATGTAAAATGAATATGAAGTAAAGCTGAAAAAATATTTTGATAAAATTTATTATTTTTCCACATTAAAATATTTAGCATAAAATTGTTTCACACAACTTCTGACAGGAGATTAATATGAGTTAAGTTAATTAGAGGTAGACTTGCCGCGAGTGTTTTTGTTTCCGGGGTGATTGACTGATTTGTTCTGGTCTGCTGAGTCTCTACACCCCTCCCTCCCGGGGGCAGAGCGTTCTGTAATGGATGGAAACATATTTCTCTTTGGGGAAAAATTGTCGACGGGAGATACAAAATAAACGCGATCGTAAATATTCACTAAAATATTGCTCTATGAAACATCTACAAGCCCAACTGAACATTTTGAAGTTTCCTTAATCTATTTTATGGTTGAAAGTGTCAGTTTATATATATATATACAGTAGAACTTAGAAAATTCGAACGTCTTCGATTCGGATATTTAGCTTGGTCCTTAGAATTTCATATAAATATAATTTCCGTTTTTAATTCGAATTATTTTTGGTCCCTTTTGCTTCGAATTATTCAAGTTCGACTGTATATATATATATATACTCATGGACAAAATTTGAGGAAGTTGTACCTTTTAACATGTATATCGGGATTCAGACAATATCTCTGAAAGATATTTGATACATAGTGACCTTTAAAAATAAAGAAAGCATATCCTAACCAGGAGCACATGTGCTTTACAGAAAGCAGAGCGCCATCTGGTGGAACAGAAATCAACTAAACATTGATTTAGCCTGTTCCCTGATATTTGGCCTATCCAATTTCTTGATAAATCAAGAAAAGCCATCCACGAACGCGTTTCGCGCTGTTGGCGCTCGTCAGCGTGGAGTAGGCTGTACCTTTATTGAAGACACACGAACTAACCAAATTTTAGTAAAAAATATTAAAATGTACCATCTATTGAAAACATTTTTGCATCTTTTTAGCACATTGGTACTTTTTTTTTCGAATATATCATCGAAAACTATTGCCTAGAAACCAACGATGATAGAAGAATTGATGAGAGGGCTTTGCTGAAAATATGCTTTATTAAAAAATGAAATACAATAGTAGAGAAGTCTGGAGATTAACTGGATGAAACCGCTGAGTTCACCATTGATGAGCCGAGCCCTCTCGAATAATTTTTCTAACTATCACAGTTAAGTTTGCAGAAGTAATTTCTGGTAAAATTTATTCAAAAAGAAGAATCAATGTCATATATATGTGTTGTATTTATACATCTCTGTGAAATTGCGCTGAATATTAATTTGGAATTCACAGAATGGGCTGAATTTTGCATTATCTATTTGACAAATTTCTTTAGAAAGTTTTAAATTCTACCAAATTGCTTAGTGAATTTATATATCGGTTGTAACGAAGCTAGAACCGAAATTCGAAATCGAATATATCTTGCCATGTTCTCTAATTAAATCAGAATTAAAAATACACACTATATCACACACAATCCTTTATTAAGACATTCCGTCTTATACAGACGATTGTCTTGTTAGAAATGAATCTAAAATGAAATGAGAAGCAGAGGAAGAAATTGAATCCTCGTTCAGAAAATAGAAAAAGAAGGAAAGAATATCTATGTACAAAAGTTGAGACTATATACATCGTTTTTCGTGCATAGAACACAGTGAAGAAGTTTACTATTGAGTAAATGGTTGCATCTTGTGAAGAAAAAAAATATTTACACTCAGTTCAGGTACTTTGTTAGGTCTTTTTTCCTCCTTGCAAAACACACTATATCGTTTGGCAACTATTCAAAATATAGTATAGAGCATATTAGTTGACAATGGCATATAATTTAAGACAATAAAATATAATTTTTGTCTTGAGGGACGACTTTTAGAAATACCTTGGAGAGTATAATTGTTGGTTTCCTGGAAAGTATTTCTTTAGTCTCAACTGAGAGTGGATAGATTCTAAAAGTATATGTCCTATCGGAATTAAAGAAATACTGCTTGGTTTTGAAAATTTGAAACTATTATAGACGCGTATGATTCTTTTTGAAATTAAACAATTTCTACTGCCCTTACTGCAATGGAAAAATTATAGAGAGGGCATGGTTCATCAGTGGTGAACCCTCCCAGCGGTTTCTCCAGTTTAATCTACCATGCTTGGTTTATTTTAAAAAAATTCATAATTGAAGGCAGATGTAAACGACACTAAAAACAATATAGATGGTGAAGAAGAAAATAGCTGTAAATGTTTATTACGGCAAGATTGTAAAAATTCTTATAAAAGAGGACAATGGAGAGATTAAAAAGAGACTAAAATGAAGGTACAGGTGAAGCAAAGAATTGAAAATATAATTGATTAATCTGATATTACAAGTATCCAATCCTATATCCTAAATTCTACAATAATTGTAAAAACAAGTGATATGGATACTTTAAAAAGTACTAGAAAGTTCAACTGGGCAAACAATGCGCCATAAATTGATTATATTCGATAAATATAGCCGCTCTACATTATGGCTAATATTTGCAAAGTCATGCTTCACTGACACAGTAATCGATGCTCTAAGCCAATCCAATTTAAACCAATATTGCGATAATGTAAAAGAACAAAAAGCAGCTTCTTGTGTAGAACACGTATAGATGTCGTTCGAAAGCTAGCGGAATAAACATGTTCTACACAAGTTATTTTTTGTTCTTTTATATTATTGCAATATAGTAATGGTAATCAAAAATTTGTTCTCTACATCTTAAACTAACATTGCGATAATGTAAAAGAAAAAAGAGCAGCTTTTTGTGTAGAAATGTTGGATCGTTTTTCAAGACAACTTTCTTTCAGATTTATAAAATTAATTTATTAAACTTTAAACATTTTTAGATATCGTTTTGAAAATAGAGCAATCCATAAATAAATATTTTATTAAAAAGGCATATATTGGATCAAAATATTATTTATTTTACCAAAATATTTTTAAAAACTTAATTCTGTTGACGTTATGTGGCGCTGAGTTTGTTGTTGACACACATTAAATATGTTATAACACCTTGAAAACAACAACAAAGCCTTTATTTAGGGCCTCTCGCCCTATACAGGATTCGCCAGTTCACAAGGGATGGGGAGAACACTGTGTGGCCTTTTTCCAGGATATAATCCTGTGGAATCCAAATATCGCCACCGCTATATACCTATTCTTTGATATTTCATTAATTAGTGCCGGAAATGAACAAAGTTGCCCCGTTTTATCATTTAGTTTTCGTCTTTCCTCAGACAGAGCAGCACAATCAAATAGGTAGCGCAACATCTCCATTGTTATTCCTGATCCACAGAAAGTGCATTTCAGGTCTTCACCCCTCATTAAAATCAGATGTTTAACACCTTGATAAAGGTTGGTGTTCAGCTAACTGAAATATTGGTAAAATAAATTATTTTTTGATCCAATATATGCCTTTTTATTTAAAGATTTTTAGATATATAGAGAGAAACGAGTTAATTACCTCGTATTTAAGGCAACAAAAGAATCATCTAATTTACATACATCGTTCTAACCAGATTCAACTTATGCAAAACAGACGACAAGAAAAATAAACAAATTAAAAATGGTATAGGGTAAGTCCCTATTTTTTTATAAGCTTTCACATTCAAAGAATATAGGTAATCAAAAAGTTGTTCTCTACATCTTAAACTAAAATTAAGAAAACTTAAAAAAATTTACCAAAGTAACGATAAATTAATAATACGGTCTTTTTTTTATTTTGGAAAAATGCGAACGTTGTTTCTGAGATTCCTAGAGGTAAATCAAAAGTATCAATAGTAGAATCGAGTTATCATCAGTTTCAATCAATCAGAAGAAATCAAAAGTCGTTAACCTTCACTTCTACCACATTCTTCTTTTCTATAATTTTCTTTTTCTATAAGTTTAGGTTTTTATAATGTACTGGATTTGGGTAATAGTTGTTCACAAATTTTTCATTTATACTCGTAATTATTATTTCAAAGTATTATGTGAATAAGGTGTAAAAAAATACAATTGTTTTTATATTATTTCATAGTTATAAATTTGATGATCTTTGATTCAAAGTAAGTGATGTTCACTTCCCGAAAAAAATGTTATTTTATTGACAATATTAAAAAAACATCGATCATTTTTGTTGGAATTAAAAACGCACACATATTAATAACTTTTTAAATCTCACTATATTATATATACACATCTTTTATACAAAAGGTTAAAATTAATAATAATAATAAATTAAGAAAGCCCTACAATTTCGCTTTATACAGAATGCTTTCAATTGTATCTCGCGTTATGAATATATTCCCAAAATACAAGGTTGTCCCAAAGTTCATAAACACTTGCAAAAAAAATTGAAATACCAATATTATTCGCTGTTATGTATAATATCTTTGTATTATGTATACATTAATTGTATTATATATTATTATATATTCGCCATAATAATATTATTCACCAAAGTAATAAGAAAAAAAACTTTATAAGAAAAAATAACTTTTAGGACAACCTTATATTTAATAATAAGAATAAATTAAAAGAGCACTACAACTTCGTAAAAAGAATGTAAATTGATGTAAATTGAAAAGAATGTCATTCGTATAAAGAATGTTTTCAATTGTATTTTACGTTAAGAAAATATTCCCAAAATATATCAGAGTGGAAGAAAGGAATCGTCTTATCGTGCTGATATTTCATCATCCCACATTCTGTATATATGATCGGCTGCTGAGAAATTCTTCACATGGCGCAACCGAGGGCCTCTTCGTGCCCCTGACCCACCGCCCTGGAACAATGCTCCAGTACCTGGCTGCCATCTAATTACCAACAGGAAGTACTGTACATATCTATAACTTGTTCTTCGCCAGCGCACTCACTAATTACAATAACTACTCTAACATTTTACATCGTTTTTTTACTATGCAAATTTCTACCTTTTCTATCTTTAGATGGGACAAAAATAGAGTGTGATAAGGTATTGGTGAAATCCAGATTTTCAAGACGTTGTAAAGGATAAAGTTTTCAACAGAAGTTGAATATTAGATAAATATGATCACAGTAAGAGGTTCTCAATAAAATAACAGACGAAGAATTTTTATTTATTATGATAGCATCAACACTTAACATAGTAGACCTAGGTAGCCTAGTGGAGAGACATGGCATCTGCCCGGTAAGCGGAACACTGTGGGTTCGATTCCCATCCCTGGACACTTTTATTTTTCCGTTTATCATTACTCTTCACAATTCATCCTTTCATAATTCATCCCGAAGGTTAGAAATAATCGTTATTTCTCCTTAAAAATAAATTTTGATTTTTCGTTTAAAAGAAACACATGCGGGATAATTTTCAAATGTCGTTCTATAATCATAAGCAGCATTATATTGTATTATAAATTACTTAACTATTCTTCAACTGGTATTAATATCAAAATTTATTTTTCTAATTAATAAAAACAATTTAAAAAATAACATACATTTTTAATTTCGTTTTTAAAATAAAGCAATCCATAAATAAATATTTAATTAAAAAGGCATATTTAAACATGCAAACTTTCTCCTTGGATTATAAATACTACAGAATAAAGCGTTAGGAGAAAATAATTTTTAATTAAATTATTTTCTCCTAACGCTTTATTCTGTAGTATTTATAATCCAAGGAGAAAGTTTACATGTTTAATTAAAAATTATTTTCTCCTAACGCTTTATTCTGTAGTATTTATAATCCAAGGAGAAAGTTTACATGTTTACGATTAAAAATTATTTTCTCCTAACGCTTTATTCTGTAGTATTTATAATCCAAGGAGAAAGTTTACATGTTTAAGATTAAAAATTATTTTCTCCTAACGCTTTATTCTGTAGTATTTAAAAAGGCATATATTGGATCAAAATATATTTTATTTTACGAATATTTCAGTTAGCTGATGTGGCGCTGAGTTTGTTGTTGACACACATTAATATGTTATAATACCTTGATAAAAGTTGGCGTTCAGCTAACTGAAATATTGGTAAAATAAATGATATTCTGATCCAATATATGCCTTTTTAATAAATATTTTTAATTTCATAAAAATCATTAAAAACACCTATATAAAAACTACACTCATAGACAAAACTATTAAGAAAGTTGTACCTTTTAGTATGTATATCGGGATTTAGATAATAACTGTGAAAGATGTTACAGTGACCTTGATTGAAGACACACGAGATAACCAATATACACTCATGGACAAAACTTAAGGAAGTTGTACCTCTTAGCATGTATATCGGGATTTAGATAATGACTCTGAAAGATGTTACAGTGACCTTTATTGAAGACACACGAGATAACCAATATACACTCATGGACAAAACTTAAGGAAGTTGTACCTTTCAGCATGTATATCGGGATTTAGATAATAACTGTGAAAGATGTTACAGTGACCTTTATTGAAGACACACGAGATAACCAATATACACTCATGGACAAAACTTAAGGAAGTTGTACCTTTTAGCCTGTATATCGGGATTTAGATAATAACTGTGAAAGATGTTACAGTGACCTTTATTGAAGATACACGAGATAACCAAGTGTGAACAAGTCTGTCTCCTTAAAAAAAGTTGACCCGAGACATCAAGATTTAAAACTTCCTTAAGATTTGTCCATGAGTGTATATATCGTTGACCTAGTAATAAGTTCATCCGCTTTTAGGAACCGCTTCCTTCTTTAAGGTCATGTAAGTGCTCTCTTTCATGTTAGGATGAAGTTGGAGACTTATCCTGCTTTCTGATTGGCACCCTCCTAGCTTAGCCTCTCTAGGGCGTTGTCCACCACGTGGAGGCCCCATGTTGGGATTCTTCCCTTCCTGGCAAATTTACCTTTTGGCTTCATCAGTACTTTATTATTTTTATTTGAGGAATATGACTATCATGAATAGAGTAGGATGGACAATAATCGCTTTCACCTTGGGCTAATCCATATATTGTAGAACGACATTTGAAAATTATCCTGCATGTGTTTCTTTTGAACGAAAAATCGAAATTTATTTTAAGGAGAAATAATGATTATTTCTAACCTTAGGGATGAAGAATGAAAGGATGAATTGTGAAGAGTAATGATAAACGGAAAAATAAAGTGTACAGGGATGGGAATCGTTCAAAAGAAACACATGCGGGATAATTTTCAAATGTCGTTCTACAATCATAAACCGCATTATATTGTATTATAATCCATATATATATTTTTTTATTGTGTCTAGTACACGTGGTACAGGCCATGATAATCATAGTGGGTAGAAATTGGCGACTGCTTTTACTGTAAGTGCATCATATGTCTACATATGTGGAAAGCAGTTCGACTTTTGAACTTACAAATGTGCCAGAGTCCCGTTTGATTACTTGCACTCGCTGGTGGGGTTGGACTTTTTCCAAGAATCGGGGGCCATTGGAGCATTAAAAATAAATAAATAAATTCCGAAACCCAAAATCGAACCAGGGACCTTTATTTCTTCAGTCTAACGCTCTCCCAACTGAGCTATTTCGGCTTTATCCATATTGAACTCGTAGAACCCGACGTTTAGTTCTATTATCTTCCTTCATGAGTAAAGATGCTGATAAACAAAGAGGACGAGGCTTCCATATGACCATGGCCTCTTTGGGCTGGCAGGTGCTGAAGTCAGTCTATCTTCCTACACGGCCATTTAGATGCGTTTATTTTTCCACGTCTTTTGTGCAACGAAAGATGTAATTCATATATTTATTATGTCTAATCATTCAAGAATTCAGATTTTTGGATGAAAAAAAAGTCAGATAAATCCCTGACTAATATAACTCTGAAACTTGTAAGAAAATGGTTTAATTATAAAAATTCTTTCGCAAAATGAAAGTTCTGATGGTCAGCGATACTGGGATACTAAGCGTCTTAAAATTGATTTAAAAAGTCTTCTTTTTTAGGGGTTAAACCGTCCGCCATTCAAATCTAAAGGGTATCTATAACCCTATGTAAAAATATTATTTTTCAAATTATCGATTCAAATTTTGTTTTACGACTCGTGTATCTCAAAAAGTCGTTGCCATGGCTTTTCCGACATATGGAACCATCTTCGCCTTCTTTGAAGCAGATTCCCCGGAATCAGACCATTGTTCTGATTGTTGCTTGGTTTCTAGGGGTTAATAAGGAATCCAGGATCCACGCTCACAACTCGACGCAAATACCCTATGTATTTCTCTTAAATTTTTCCAAGAAATTATTTGAAGTTGAAAGTGGCATCCGCTTGTTGACCACGTGTGCATCGGGCCGATCATTTCTTCATCTTCAACCATTCATGTAGAATACTGAATACCATTCCCGTTGACATGCCTATGGACTCTGTTACTCCATGGACTTCAGTTCGTCGATCTGAGAGAATCATGTTCTGAACTTTTTCTGTGATTTCCTCTGTAACTACATCTACTGGGTGAACTGGGAGATCCTCATCAAATAATGTTGTTCGTCCTCTTTTAAATACTTCTTGAAAATAAAGATACTTCGGCCATTAAATCTTTTTATTGTCTCAATAAGAGACAATAATAAAAAAAATATTTACAGGCCGAAGTGTCTTTTATTTGAAGAACTATGAATGCCGGCCAGGCAGCCTCTATCTTTTAAATACGTTAAGCCAATATCTAACTGTAGAAACCCCAAATTGTTCCCGCAGAGAAACTGAACAAACGGCTCTCTTCACCTTATCTATAAATGTCCGAACTTTACAGAAGTGAGGCATCATTGCTTCCTGATCTAAATGATTTATCTCTCTTACATCAACCACTTTGTTTATATAAATATTTATGAACTCTGTCGATTAATACATGTGAATTTGTAAGTGCTAAGTCGAACTGCTTTTCACATGTTTCGACATGTGGTGCACTTACAGTTAAAGCAGTCGCCTACTTTACCCACCATGATTATCATGGCCTGTACCACGTGTACTCGGGATAAACAAAAAAGTGAATTTGTAAATATTTAATCCTAAGTTTTAATTTGTTTGTTGTTTTGTTTGTTTCATCTCTAATAGGCACAAATACTTCAATATCGCGCCTTGTTGATTCATAAATAAAAATAATGTAGTTTTTTAGATGGGGATAGAGGTTTCTATAAACTACATCCTGCTTAGTTTTTATTTCTTCACATGTTTTCCCATCCAAAATAATAAAATAAAAAAAAAAACGAATCACTGAACGATACTAAACTTTCCCCATCTCAGCCCAAACAATGAAATGGCTGACAAATCAAAACGGTTCCATGAATCATTGCGGAATTTGGCTCGTGCGCATTTAAAGAAGGCCAGCGCGTGGTGTGAACAGCATCAAATTAGGAAAGACAAACCTTAGAAATGACATGGTAATTTATTTAAATGACAGACAGATTAAAAAATAAATAAATATCAAAGATGCAATGGGAGAATTTTAAACATATTATAGGAAAATACAAATATCATAATAATTAATAATCTATTATAAGGCAACATATATATAGCGCGACATATTAAAACAACAAATAAAAGCATTAAAGCATGAATATTTTTACACATAAAACAAACTTCTACTATCCTTACTGCGATCAAATAGTCTGTACATAAAATAATAAATATTTTGCTATGATATTATAGTATGAAGCAATATTATAATGATATTAGGTCTTATGGCTTGCCTAAAGTATTTGATAGTTATGAAAAAGTGTCATTTTGTTTCTCTTCCTAAAGATTTTGCGTGTCATTCGTGTGCAGGTGCCATGCTAATCTTCTCTGTATCCTTCCTATTGTGGTAGTTGTACCGACGAACAAATTTTACGATGATTGATGGGATTGTTTTGATTTGTCAGCCTTTTCTTTTTCAGTGGCGCTAGCCATCAGCAACTTTTATTTTCACGATCAGGAAATGCCATTTTCTCCATTTATCTATCTGATTCCAGTACAATTTCACTTTTTTACTATTTTTTTCACTTTTTTTTTTCAGTATTTAGGCTGAGATGTAGACAGTTCAGTATCGTTCTATGATTCGTTTTTGATTTTGGATGGAAAAACCTGAGAGAAGGAAGAAATAAAAGCCAAGCTGGTTGTAGTTTATGTATAATCCACACACCCACAAACCTTTATTAGGGATCAAGTCCCATACAGGATTCTTCCAGTATAGCAATGGTTTTAATTGAACATAAATCAAGTACTATATACAATTCAACATCAGCCAAAAAAAAAAAAGGAAAACTATTTACACCTGTTTCTCATCCTTCTCGCCTTCTCACAAAATTTGTATACATCTATTGTGTCTACTTTTCACCGTCGTTTCTGACAGCAGGACATAGAGTGATAAATGATTAGCGCTCGTATTGTTGAAAAGTAATTTCCTTTCTTCATACAGATGATTGCAGGTAAAGTGAGTTAGTTCTGACTCAAAATTATCCATGCACAATACACATACGATATTTTCTGATTTCATAGACTTTTTAAAAATAGTTTATGGACACATTCCTTGATCATGTATGGTTACAATGTGATATTGGAGATTGTTATTGTATTGGGGGAGGTATTACAGTTCGATCAGGGGAGGAGGGGCCGAGGAAAACAAACCGGCCCCCCCCTGAGCGTCCTTGACGAACCGGTCTTCCGTGCATTTCGCGCCGTTGGTAGATTGGTACGGTGTCTTGAGGTATGTACATACTCACGTGGTCTTCTCTACTCCGGGTAATCACTTGGGACAACTGTCTAATTCACTCAGTGACTCCCTATGTTGACATTTTACTCTTAATGTCCTAACTTTGTTATTAAATTGCTAATGATTCTCTTTGGAACTATTTGAATTCCTTGTTCCGGGAATGTAAAAACTTAACCTCCCCATTCTTTCTTCCGATTAAACGCATGTACTATACGTATATCAATTTTTATTTATTTAATTATTTTTATATTTCTTGAAACTCTAAATCTATATTATTCATGTGTTCTGCTTTTATTTTTCTCGTTCTTTCTATTTTTTCACCTCGAATAATCTTGATGTACCGTCTTTCATATATTTAAAAAAAAAATGAACAAGCAATTTAACGCGATCGCTTGTTGGTTTTGTAAAATTGTAATTATTGTTAATTATTTTTATATTTCTTGAGACTCTCTCTAAATCTATATTATTCATGTGTTCTGCTTTTATATTTCTCGTTCTCTCTATTTTTTTCACTTCGAATAATCATGTTGTATCTTCTTTCATATTTAAAAAAAAATCAACAAGCAATTTAACTGGATCGCTTGCTGATTTTGTAAAATTGTAAAGGCACGGATGAATATGTCTTATAATTTTAATTGCCTATAAACTTCTATAATACTCATCTACTTAAGCGTATATGTCTACAGGATGGTCAGTCAAGTATTTATACATTGGTCTACCATTGCCACCACCGCTGGAGTTGTCTAAATTTAAATAGGAGAGGTTGAGATGACAAAGAGCTCTTGATAGACAATGAATATAGATATTTATTTCAATGAAAAATAGACACTTCGGTCAGTTAGAGTTTTTTATTTTTCTCAACGTTTCGACAAAAATCTTTTGTCTTCGTCAGGAGAAGTAAATAAAAATAAAGCATTTGACAAGGCGTTAAAAATTATTCTGAGGTTGCAAGGACATTCTCGCATGATTTTTAACGTCTTACCAAATGTTTTATTTTTATTTACTTCTCCTGACGAAGACAAAAGATTTTTGTCAAAACGTTGAGAAAAAAAAAAAAAAAAACTCTAACTGGCCGAATATGAATAGCGATATATATATAAGAAATATGAATGGAAGGCCAGACAACCTCTATCTTCAGAATAGATATTTATGTTATCAAAAGAACAAAATGGTGAGGCAAAGAATTTCTTGTGAGTTATTTTTTATGTATTTATAGCCTATAACTTTCGATCATTTTCCCCTTCTACAGAAGTAAAAATGAACTCAATTTTACTACAGTAGAAAGACATAAATTCTCAAAAGCTTGGCTAAATGTAAAAAAATTACAAGAAATGCTTCGTCTGACGATTTTGTCCTTTTGATAACATACTGTTACAGACTATTCTCCAACTTAAGATAGTTATTTATTATACCTTGAAATTATATGTATGTACTCTATAGACCTATAAACTTATGTCCATAGTTCACTAAACCCCCCTAAGCTGCCTTCCATAGTAAATACAGGGTATATTCCAAACCAATCCAATACAATAGTAGAGCGGTCTAAAGATTAATTTGGCGAAACCGCTGAGAGGTTCACTACTGAGCCAAGCCCTCTCATTCATTCAATAATCATTGCAGTAAAGTCTGTAGAGATAATATTTGATGATATTATTTAAAAGAAAGACATTGCCAGTAAATTTATATGTCACAAATTTAAACGATAGATGGCAAATAAATTTATAAATTAAGATAGTTATGTGTTTTGTTTGAATAGTTAGAACTATCTCGAATGCATCTTTTTCTTTCTTATCTCCACTCAATCATATTAGGGTATCAAGCTTGTAGAGCTTAAGATGGTGATTTTGATATAGTGATTTATTTAATTTATGATTTAGAGCACAATAGGTGTCTGCTGGAGAAGAGTAGAGCTCATTGATGGATGAGTCAATACAGTCAATAATTTCTCGAATATAAAGAAATTAGGTAGAATGCATGAAATTTTATAATATAAACAGGAATCTGCTACTACAAATATTTCTGAATACGGTTTGGAGATTTCTTCTGTGAGAATGAATCTTTCTTCATATTAACGTGTATTTCTAAACAAGATTTATTCTATGATTTGATGTAATATAAATCGAATACGTGTATTTACGTCTTTTGATTAATATTTATTGTTATTATCATTTATTTTACACACAACATATCTTTGCCTATGATAATAATTAAAATTATTTTTAAGCCAATTTTTTAGTTAATACACAATATAAAGAATGAAGACATAAAGACGCGAATGTTTCTTTCCACAAATAAATCAAACTTCTACTGTCCTTAATGCGATTAAATTTTTTATTTTTCATCGCAGTAAGGACAGTAGAAGTTTGATTTATTTGTGGAAAGAAACATTCGCGTCTTTATGTCTTCATTCGGTATGTATAGATGGCACGTTATTGCTTTGTATTAATACACAATATAGAAATATAAAATCTGAAACAATGGTAATTTTTGTTGCAATGTGTTTCTTTTTATTTCTACAGACCTTACTGCGATGATAAAAGTTATTGATTGAGAAGGCTAGACTCATTGAGCCATGTGGCTCAATGAATTCTAATAAATAAAATTATTAGAAATCGCTTTTGTGAATTCACTGGTTTAGTAACGTCTTGTCCCAACTCATTTATTGACAATTCACACACACAAGCCTTTATTAAGACATTCCGTCTTATACAGACGATTCTCCTGTTAGAAATGAATCTAAAAAGTATTGAAATGCAAGGGAAGAAACTGAATACTCGCTCAGAAAATAGAAAAAGAAGAAAAGGAAAGAATATTAAGACATTACGTCTTATACAGACGATTCTCATGTTAGAAATGAATCTAAAAAGAAATGAGAAGCATGGGAAGAAATTGAATCCTCGCTCAGAAAAGAGAAAAAGAAGAAAAATAAAAATATCTATGTACAAAAGTTGATTTATTGACAATTCAAAAAAAAAAAAAAGAGGGGGTGTTAAAGAAGAAGAAGACAACTAGAGTTGTAGATGCTATAGAATTGTAGACGTGTGTATAAAGAGGGAGGGTGGCTCCTTGACCTACATTTTCAGTAGACAGAGGGGTGTAAAAGGGGTAGACACATTGTTCCTCACTGAACCATTTACTGTCGTGAAGATAGAGCCTGTCTGGCCGGCTTTCATAGTTCTTTAAATTAAAGATACTTCGACCAGTAAATCTTTTTATTATCTCGACGTTTTGACAAAATATCTTCATCAAGAACAAACAAAAATTGTTAGAAGAATTTTTAACTCCTTGCAAAATGTTTTAATTTTTGTTTGTTGGTCGCCTCGATGTCCTTGACGAGGACAAACGATTTTTGTTGAAACGTCGAGATAAAAAAAAAAGATTTACTGGCTGAGGTATCTTTAATTTTAAGAATCACTTACAGTCTACACACATCTCTGGCACCGCCTACTGTTTTCTTCTTGGATGCCCCTCTTATACGATATGTTTCTGTGGATATTTGACTATATTATCCATTTCTCTTATTAACATAATTCATTAGCTCCCCATTTGTTATAAGAAATATATCCTATTTTTAAAACGTATGATACTTTTTGGAATAAAACAATTTTCTATCGAACTTACGGCAATGATAAATTAATGAGAGAACCTGAATCATCAGTGGTGAACCCTCCCAGCAATAATGCTTTAGTAATTACAATACTTTCTGTCTTCTTTCTTATCTCCACTCAATCATATTAGGATATCAAGTTGTGACCCTTGATGGTGTCTGTTTAACAACCATCATGACTGGGTGAAGTATAATGCGTCTGCCTTTATCATTTAGACTGGAAGCCCTACTCAGTGGCAGGCTAACTTAGCTCTAAAAGAAATGGCCGCCTCTGACATAAGGAACAGACACCATGTGCAGCCGCTCCTAACATGGAGTACAAACGCTGTTCATACTGTATCCCTGGATTAGGAGCCCTTACAGGGTACTATCAGCCGGGCCAGCTGAGCCCAGGTTTTTTAGCGAGCTAGTTACTGCTCCCCCTCCTCCTTTTTCATCCGGGCTTGGGACCGGCAAAGGCGGCTTTCTATAAACTGGTAGAGTTCCACGACCTGAGACTGTTTTTGTAAATACTGTGGGAATCTCTAAATAGATACCACTTTTAACCACAAATAAATTTAATTTATTAATACAAAAATCTTACCCACAATAATATAAACAACTGAAAAGTCAAATACAAAATGATAGAGAACAAGTTTATTTATTGACTTTAACAACCCCACGTCTTTTTCATGTCTAAGAGAATCAATGAGAGGACGTTACATAGGATGGCTGCTTGTGCAATACTTTCTGTACACTGGGAGAGTTCAGAGACTTTTTTTTGTAAATACAGTGGGATTTCTCTGTATATACATAACACTTTTTCGATTGCTCTTTTAGAATTCTTCAAATTTCTTAACGATATATTTGTGCAGTAATGTTGAAAACAAAGATTATTACTTCAGTTGGTAATGGTATAGATTTTTGATGATAAAATTTGGGCGGATGAAGCAGATGATGAACAGGATGCGGAGTTGTTGATGAAATTATCTTAACAAGGTCTAATAAGGAAGTTTTATCAATCAGATTTCTCGCTGAGTCAGCTGAAGTCCTTTGATTGGCTGCAGACAACCCCAGTGTAAACAGACGACGAACAATGGGCGACCTTCCGGAAGTCCACAAATGGGCGACGTTTGTTTAGGGAAGTCATATTTCAACTTGGCTCAGAAAGAGGGTCAAACTAAATATGAGGTTGTGCGAAATACAACAACAAAAAGCTTTATTAAGACCTTTTTGGCTTATACGGATTCTCTGACAGATACACGCTTGTTTGGCTGTACATATACGAAAATTGGAATGATACAGAGAAGATTAGCATGGCCCCTGTGATACTTGTTCGGCGGTACAACTACTACAATAGGAACGATACAGAGAAGATTAGCATGGTCCCTGTGATACCAGTTCGGCGGTACAGCTACTACAATAGGAACGATACAGAGAATATTAGCATGGCCCCTGTGATACCAGTTCGGCGGTACAACTACTACAATAGGAACGATACAGAGAAGATTAGCATGGCCCCTGTGATACCAGTTCGGCAGTAAAACTACTACAATAGGAACGATACAGAGAAGATTATCATGGCCCCTGTGATACCAGTTCGGCAGTAAAACTACTACAATAGGAACGATACACAGAGAAGATTAGCATGGCCCCTGTGATACCAGTTCGGCTATAGAACTACTACAATAGGAACGATACAGAGAAGATTAGCATGGCCCCTGTGATACCAGTTCGGCGGTACAACTACTACAATAGGAACGATACAGAGAAGATTAGCATGGCCCCTGTGATACCAGTTCGGCAGTAAAGCTACTACAATAGGAACGATACACAGAGAAGATTAGCATGGCCCCTGTGATACCAGTTCGGCTGTACAACTACTACAATAGGAACGATACAGAGAAGATTAGCATGGCCCCTGTGATACCAGTTCGGTGGTACAGCTACTACAATAGGAACGATACAGAGAAGATTAGCATGGCCCCTGTGATACCAGTTCGGCGGTACAACTACTACAATAGGAACGATACAGAGAAGATTAGCATGGCCCCTGTAATACCAGTTCGGCGGTACAACTACTACAATAGGAACGATACAGAGAAGATTAGCATGGCCCCTGTGATACCAGTTCGGCGGTGCAACTACTACATTAGGAAGGATACAGAGAAGATTAACATGGCCCCTCTAATACCAGTTGGGCGGTACAACTACTACAATAGGTACGATACACAGAGAAGATTAGCATGGCCCCTGTGATACCAGTTCGGTGGTACAGCTTCTACAATAGGAACGATACAGAGAAGATTAGCATGGCCCCTGTAATACCAGTTCGGCGGTACAACTACTACAATAGGAACGATACAGAGAAGATTATCATGGCCCCTGTGATACCAGTTCGGTGGTACAGCTACTACAATAGGAACGATACAGAGAAGATTAGCATGGCCCCTGTGATACCAGTTCGGTGGTACAGCTACTACAATAGAAACGATACAGAGAAGATTAGCATGGCCCCTAAGATACCAGTTCGGTGGTACAGCTACTACAATAGGAACGATACAGAGAAGATTAGCATGGCCTCTGTGATACCAGTTCGGTGGTACAACTACTACAATAGGAACGATACACAGAGAAGATTAGCATGGCCCCTGTGATACCAGTTCGGTGGTACAGCTACTACAATAGGAACGATACAGAGAAGATTAGCATGGCCCCTGTGATACCAGTTCGGCGGTACAACTACTACAATAGGAACGATACAGAGAAAATTAGCTTGGCCCCTGCCCAAGGATGACACGCAAAATCATGAAGCGTTACATATTCAGATTCTCCAAGCAGAATTGTAGGGTACATGCAGGAATAACAGTAATAGTACCAATAATCAGCAATGCTATTTTATAAAGCTAATCACATTCAATGGTAATAATGAAATTTATATAAAGGAAAACACACACTTAATAGTTGATACTTGGGATTATTTTCTTGAATTAATAAACTAATTAACAATTTATTGACACATTATATTAAATTTTGATCGTTTAAACAAGAAAATACTAATGCTATTTTGAAGAATGATGATTACCAAAATAATACATAACACATATATACGATCTAAACAAGGTATATCTTGTATTTTAGAAGTTTCCAGTAGAAAGTCAAGGAATGTAACACACTGTTCAAGATCTGAGTAAATGGATACTATGGTAGTAACCGATCCAGGACACAGATCTCATCTTCCGCAAGTCAGCTGGACGCATCAAATGACATCACTTGGAGCCTTTACATTTCTCGAGAGCCGTAGTATAGACTGCTCATCTCTAGCAGTATAATGATTTATGTGTTCTCCAAGTATACAATCATGGACAAAATTTAAGGAGAAGAAAGTCTTTTATGTCACCGGTCATATGTTTTTTAGAAGGAGACAGAGGAAATTTTGTACACACTTGGTTATCTCGTGTGTCGTCAATAAAGCTCACTGTATTCTATATACAGTTACGAGCGTCATGCGTTCTTCAACTCTGTCACCGTTTGCTTTTTTTTTTTTTTGGAATGGCGCTCTCCTATTGGTTCGCTACGATGGCGCCGCCACTGCGCGAGACACTTTGCCCCCCCCCCCACTCGCTTTTTGTTTTTTTGTAACTATTGTGTTGGAGCGGGTCGCACCTTAAATAAATGCATATATTAGTTAATAACTAAATGGAATCCTCTCTTTCTTTTTCCCAGTAAGAGACGCCTACGGAAGCCAACAGTACATAGACAGATAAAGCACATAGGCTATAGTTATTAACTAATATATGCATTTATTTAAGGCGCCAATTTATAATTGTATCAAATAGTATTTGAATAAAAACATTCAATCGGGTAAAACACGGGCGTTAATGATCCAACAGGTCCACGTGTCTAAATTAAAACACGGGCGTTGCCCGGGTCATTCGGCTAGTATCAAATAATTTTCAGAGTTATTGTATGAATCCCGATATACATGCAAGAAGGTACAGCCTTCTTGAGGTTTTTTCTATGAGTATACTAAATAGAAAGGCCTAAACAATTTTTTTCTTCTTTCATAAAGAAGCATTTGGCTCTTTTGACGAGGGCCAGCACCCCGAAACACGTATGAAGTTGGTTTTTCTTGATGAACAATATTTAGGCATAAAATTAAATCAACGTTTAGTTGATAACTATTCCAATAGGTGACACTCTGCCCTTTTTAATGCTTTTTAGAACGGTCAGGAAATCCCTTTTACATCAGTCAAAAAGTTTTTTTTCTCTTTTATTTTATCATCCTAATAGTTTCTATAATATTTATTATTATTATTTTGCAAGTGAGAAAGCGTGCTAACGGTCTGTCGTGTTCTCTACCTAACAAAATAGCAGTTGACGAACACTATACGGTATAAGATATTTATTTCTATAAAATGGGATTCTTTCACTCTCCTCTTACACTCTATATATATTCAATCATTTTTACATAATTACTTTTCTATCAGAAAATTAATACATATTTACATATAAGCTGCACTTTTTCTCCAAGAATAAAATCTGCATATGGAATCATTACACGGTCATTAGTCCAAAAAGTAAATTTTCACTGATATAACCTTAATTACTATGGCAAATGATATTTTTTTCTGAAATCATAACGTTACACTAGGAAGATTTTAACGTCTTATTTTTAGATTAAATTGTCCTTTATAAAAGGCTTGTGACATGTATATCATTAAATTGAATGTATATCACTTCTTGAATCCTTGTAGATTCTTATAAGTCTTTGTGATACATAAGATGTAGATTCAATGGTTTCTAACTACATTAGAAAGGCAACACACATCCACACGAATATATATGTAAAAATTAAAAACAACAACAATGTTTTAAGCCTTTCATTACACACAAAACACTACCGTTCACCGCCGTCAAATATGATTTAGACATCTGTGATATTGGAACTTTAAAGAGGTTCCAATACCACAAATGTCTAAATCATCTTTGACGGCGGTGAACGGTAGTGTTTTGTGTGTAATGAAAGGCTTAAAACATTGTTGTTGTTTTTAATTTTTAAATATATATTCGTGTGTTGCCTTTCTAATGTAGTTATAAACCATTGAATCTACATCTTATGTATCACAAAGACTTATATATATTATATATAATCTAAAAACTCAAATATTTCTATATTTAATAAAAAATATATATATTTTTTATTTTTATTTATTGATAATTCTACTTTCTTTATCATCGTTTTTAGAATAACTTTCAGTTTTGTTGTAAATATGCGTATTTAACATATCTATCTTTTTGAATTACTAATATAGCATTAACTTTATAAATTCTATATAATGTGAAAATAACTAATGTGTAATATTTCCTCAAGTAATTGAAAATAAAAGCTACTTGATGGTAAATAATTATCTTTTTTTTTTATCACGACTGCACCTTCAACCCTTTATCTTATCGATCCTTTGTCTTATCAACCCTATATCTTACAACAAACAAATTATTCATAACATATATATGTAGAACTAAGATTCAAAGTAAACATTCCCCTGAAGAGAATGACAGGAAATCACTGAAACATCGGGAGTTAAACTATAGGTTGATGTGGCTGTGTTGTTCTCTGAATCTACTTCCAACCAACAAATGAAACTATATATTCTAATGACCTATTTTAAACACAGCGCAACATTCACTAAATTATTCTCAATAGTAAGAGAATAATCTTAGAGAACAATCAGAATCAACAAAATACATAACGTCATTGACCATTGTTGTGCTACACAGCAAGCTTTGTTAATTATCCCAGGTGGCCCAAAGTCAGCCAAAACAGCCCATTTCGACCCCAAATTTCCTCGAAGATCTGTGGTGTCAAGGCTACTTTACGAGATTAAGTCCAATCTCTAATGATTTATCCAGGCCCGACAGCCTTATCAGTTGAGGTGGAATTCTCACCAACATTTGTCACCAACCTTCCCACTAATCCTCCAGGAATTTTTCATTAGCCTTCGCCATCCAATTTTCAAATTCTTTTGTAAATTTCCCCCCTGCCCCCCCCCCCCTCTTTTGTACCCTGCACTGACAGAACGTTATACTGTCTCTTACCTAGTTGTTTAGCAATGTTTCAAAGTTTCTTTATCTTCTCTTAGATCTAATGTAACGATGTTTATTCGAAAAAAAATTATAGGACGAATTTTTCTACAATTAGTTAAGTGAAGCTATAAAAGAATTGAGACGTTTTGGCTCATCAGTAATGAACTTCTGAGCGATTTCGCCAATTCAACCCACCAGATCTAAGCTGACGATTTTGCTTATATATACAAAAATGAAGGACGAAATCTTAGTTATGGTATATTAGCAAACTATGGACATACGCTTTAATGACAAGAGAGAATTACATATTGCCACGTGGAAAATTAGGAAAGACAAACTTCGGGATGACACAGCAATTTATTTAAGGCAAGAACAAACTATGAAATGATAAACAAATATAAGCAATGAGGGAAGTTTACAGAGTAGCAAAATATAAAGATAAAAAAATGAGACTCTGTTAATAAATAATAAATACTTTGTTACAATATAAATGTGTTTACAGTAGCAAATAACAATAAATCTTTATAAAACCTTCAAATTCGACATTAAAAAAGTGACCATCTATATATTTAAAATAAATCCTTGAGAACACAAATGATGACAATAGATAGCTATCAACTAAGAAAGATATTTTAAATTGATTGTCCTAATTAAAAGAAAATGATGGATGATCAGAAACAATAAACAATGACCAGAGGTTTGAAAAATGACACAATGCTGGTAGTAGATAAAGAGATTGTGAGTAGTTACCATACAATAAACTATTAAATAGTAATAGTTAACTGAGGTTATTACCAACCATCAATATAATGAAATATGAAACACCACCTGATAGAATCAATATTTGCTGTTGGACGGTATGAACTTGTTTCATCGGAAATAAGGATACTTCGGCCAGTTAATCTTTTTATTATCTCGACGTTTCGACAAAAATATTTTGTCCTCGTCAGGAGCAAACAAAAATTAAAACATTTAGCAAGGCGTAAAAAATCATTCTAAATGCTAAATATAAAGCCTTGCTAAATGTTTTAATTTTTGTTTGCTCCAGACGAGAACAAATGATTTTTGTCGAAACATCGAGGTAATAAAAACATTTACTGGCCGAAGTATCTTTATTTTCAAGAAATATGAATGCCCGCCAGGCAGCCTCTATATTTACGATTGTTTCATTGGATTTGAACGAATGATAAAACATTAAGCCATATATATTTATCTAAACTGATCATAATAAAGCGCAAATCAGGTTTATATCAAGATTTTAAAACTTCAATGTAGAATATTTTGGTATTATATTAACGAGAATAGCTATCGAACACTCTTCTATAGGCCCAAAATAAAACATAACGTATGAATAAGAATTGTGAGTCTTATATAATTCCCAAATTGAAATAAAACGCAAATCTTTTTCAAATCTCTTTCAAATGGATCAAATCAAATAATTAAAACCAAACGAACAGTCTACTTATTTATTACCAGTTGCAAACAAGACACGCTATATCTGATCTGGATAATTGCGCGTGAAACTATTTACAATAATTCATATTGTAGTAGAGTAGGTAACAGAATTATCAAAAAGAAAATAAACAATTAAGAAACAAGAGCATTAAATAAACATATACATTGAACAAATAAACAACACAGAATATATGTTTCCTGCCATTTAATTTAACCAACTTTTTTCCCTTTTTTTCGTTCTTCCTCTGACTTATAATTTAATAAAATCAATAAAGCATTCAGTGCTAAGTTTCTTGTAGTTTTCATTTGTCTCTAAGTAATACCAATGTTGTACATTTTATAAATATATTTAATTAACTATTTCTAAGATTCCGCCTTTGCCGGTCCCAAGCCCGGATGAAAAAGGAGGAGGGGGAGCAGTAACAAGTGAAAAACTAAAAAAACTAAAAAAACTGGGTTCAGCTGGCCCGGCTGATAGTACCCTGTAAGGGCTCCTAATCCAGGGATACAGGATGAGCAGCATTTGTACTCCATGTTAGGAGCCGCTGCACATGGCGTCTGTTCCTCATGTCAGAGGCGGCCATTTCTTTTGGAGCTAAGTCGGACTGCCACTGAGTAGTGCTCCCAGTCTTAATGACAAAGGCAGACGCATTCTACTTCACCTAGTCATGATGGTTGTCAAACAGACACCATCAAGGGTCACAACTTGATATCCTAATATGATTAAGTGGAGATAAGAAAGAAGAAGAAGATTTGACCAATAAAGTTTTGATATTATGGAAATTGACTTCCGTCGAGAAGTTAAGCGCATGAAACAAAAAAAAAAAAAAAAGTAGAATATTTTTTAAATAAAAATTAAAATAACCAATTTAGTTCACAAATCATAGACCAAGATTTAGAAACTGCTAGATACAAGTATTGTACTTGTATTATACAAAAACACAAAAATATAAAAATAAAATATAAGTAGAGTGTTTAAGTAGGAATCTGATTTGCATAACAAATTGTTATCTTGCTTGCTACTGACCTCTATTTACTTATTTACATATTTTCAAAAGAGATTTACTTAATTTTGTCGTAAAATATTGTAGCGAAGTATTTATTATTTTATACAAGCATTTATTATTTTACACTAGTATTAACAGAGTATCATTTTTTATGTTTATATTTTACTACTCTGTAAACTTCTCTCATTCCTTCTCTTTTGTTTATCCTTCATAGTTTATTCTTGCCTTAAATAAATTGCTATCTCATCCTGAAGCTTTTGTCTTCCCTAATTTTCCACGTGGCAATATATTTCAAATTAACACCCCTAAGCTGCCTTCCATAGAAAATACAGGGTATATCCCAAACCAATACAATAGTATAGCGGTCTAGAGATTAATTTGGCACAACTGCTGAGAGGGTACACTACTGATGATCCAAGTCCTCTCATTCAATAACTTATATCATTGCAGCAAGGTCTGTAGAGATAATATTTGATGATATTATTGAAAAGAAACACATTGTCAATAAATTTATTTGTTTCAAATTTTATCGATAGATGGCAATTAAATTTATAAAAGTGCGATAAGATTATCCTATCTTGTACCCCGAGAAGAAGTATAGTGAAACAAAGAGAATATATAGCAATAGTGTGAGAAGTGTCTAAATGTCGCTAGCTCAGCATTAGCTGCCGTCACATGTAGCTAGCGGACGTGACATTGCGGAATGTCACAAGCCGGACGATGGGAAGTACCCTACATCCCCCACTTCACACGACACTCCACGACACATATTTGCCCTCTTTAACCCAGATAATCGACGTCTTACACACACACACACTTTCTACAATCCATTTGAAAAATAATAAATTAATCGTACAATAAAATAATCCCGTGTTTCACTATCAAAGTAAAAATATCTGGCTTCAAGTTTCATTCAAAGAAACTTATTCCTGGAATGTGAAAACAATAGTACAAATGTGATATTGTACTGGGATAAGGTGGATAAATTATGAAAAAGGCATCTCCTTATCGTGCAACTGAAAGTTGCTGATGGCTTGCGCCATCTATCGAAATAAGGAGATGCCTTTTTCATAATTATTCCTGGAAGCCAAGTATTTTCACTTCAATAATCCTGCTAGGATTGACCCACCTCAATCCTAGATATATGGCCAGCCTCCCAAACTCAACCTCAGCATCGAAATTTCTGGTCAACTGGTTCAACTCAGCAATCAAAACAGGACGCGAATAAAAGCTCTCAACACTAGTCCATACTAGTGAGCTGGACTCCCCGGGTAGTTGGTGTTCTGTGCTCCAGGAACCTGGGTTATAAATATCTCTCTCACTTCAATAAATTCTTCAATGGGCGCAGATTCTGGCATAAATACAGCCCCAACGTTTGGTTGTTGTTGCTGTCGTGTCCAATGAAGAGCCTCAGATGTCTCCATGCATCTCTATCACAGCAGCAGCAATGTCCACTATCTTGGGCGTGTAAAGCTGCTGCTCTGGGTCTATGTCAATTTTCTGCAAGGCTGCGGCCATTGCTGGGCATGAGAATATGTGAGTAGGTGTTAGTTCCACACCAGGACAGTTTTTGCATTTCCTATAGGTTCTTGTGCCATCTGGATGTATTGTCATTCCTTTATAATTTTTCGTTCTAAGTCTTGTTATATTTTTTGTCAGTTTTTTCTCAGAGTTTATTTCATATATTTGATCTTTTCAAACAACGTTTGGTTAAAGGTGGAATTATAGTTTACACAGATATCTATCCACTGTTATTCCACCGCTGGGATCTGATGTGACAATTCCTAGAAGCATATAGCTGCTATACATGGCATTATTCTAGCATTAGAATGGTGAAGGTGTTGATTCGTTTTTGACTCTAATAGACATACGTCCTATTGATTATTCATGGCAGAAAGTTTGGGAAATTATACAAATCATTGTGAAAATAATAGTATAAAAGATAAATTGTACTGTGATCAGGTGGATAAATAAAGACATCTCCTGATAGTGCAAATAAAAGTTACTAATGAATTGTACCATATGTCGGACTAAATATATAAGCTATTGGTTGATTTTTATTTATTTCTGGAATAATTAATAACCAACGAATAGTTTATATTCATTTCGACAGCCATTAGCAACTTTCAGTTGTAGGTTCAGGGAATGCATTTTTCTTAATATACAAATTATTGTCATACGTCTCTTTATTTATTGTACAATGTAAACGTGTAGGCCGGCTTTCGACTTGAACTCATCTACAAGGCCTAACACAACTAGGAGAATACAGTCTCTCGTGTGAAACCATAGCTTCAGACATGGGTAAACCTGGTCTTTTATCAGACTTCTGTTATGTCTTTCAACTGAAACAGAGACTCCGATGAGACCACCTCTAGGAGAGACTGTATAGATGGGAATTTTGACATGAGGATATCGATCTATTATGATACACTAGCACGCCATCTGTTATGTCTTTCAACTGAAACAGAGACTCCGATGAGACCACCTCTAGGAGAGACTGTATAGATGGGAATTTTGACATGAGGATATTGATCTATTATGATACACTAGCACGCCATCTGTTATGTCTTTCAACTGAAACAGAGACTCCGATGAGACCACCTCTAGGAGAGACTGTATAGATGGGAATTTTGACATGAGGATATTGATCTATTATGATACACTAGCACGCCATCTGTTATGTCTTTCAACTGAAACAGAGACTCCGATGAGACCACCTCTAGGAGAGACTGTATAGATGGGAATTTTGACATGAGGATATCGATCTATTATGATACACTAGCACGCCATCTGTTATGTCTTTCAACTGAAACAGAGACTCCGATGAGACCACCTCTAGGAGAGACTGTATAGATGGGAATTTTGACATGAGGATATTGATCTATTATGATGCACTAGCGCGCCATCTGTTATGTCTTTCAACTGAAACAGAGACTCCGATGAGACCACCTCTAGGAGAGACTGTATAGATGGAAATTTTGACATGAGGATATTGATCTATTATGATGCACTAACGCGCCATCTGTTATGTCTTTCAACTGAAACAGAGACTCCGATGAGACCACCTCTAGGAGAGACTGTATAGATGGGAATTTTGACATGAGGATATTGATCTATTATGATACACTAGCACGCCATCTGTTATGTCTTTCAACTGAAACAGAGACTCCGATGAGACCACCTCTAGGAGAGACTGTATAGATGGGAATTTTGACATGAGGATATTGATCTATTATGATACACTAGCACGCCATCTGTTATGTCTTTCAACTGAAACAGAGACTCCGATGAGACCACCTCTAGGAGAGACTGTATAGATGGGAATTTTGACATGAGGATATTGATCTATTATGATACACTAGCACGCCATCTGTTATGTCTTTCAACTGAAACAGAGACTCCGATGAGACCACCTCTAGGAGAGACTGTATAGATGGGAATTTTGACATGAGGATATTGATCTATTATGATGCACTAGCGCGCCATCTGTTATGAAAATTCGAAACTATTATAGACGAAACTTCTTTTTGAAATTAAACAATTTCTACTGCCCTTACTGCAATGGAAAAATTAATGGGAGAGCCTGGCTCATCAGTGGTGAACCCTCCCAGCGGTTTCGCCGAAAATGGACGTCAAAAGTAGACGCCATCTATTGACCGTCGCCGCAAACTAGCAGCCTCAGGTCTGTGACAAAACCACAACACCAGCTTTGGCAAACTAAGAAGCGTCCACCTAGGACAATGGTTTCGGGATATGGCCATCTTCAGTCCAGGGCAGACTTTATTTCATGAATTCTACAAGAGATCTAATGGTATCTTCACAATCTACCAAAGAAGTGCTTAGTTGGCAAAGTGGCTATAACCAAATCTATGGCCAAAATATGTGTTTTTCCATGTTTTCAAGTAGTTTCACATAGGAGACTTCTGTATAAGCTAAATATTCAAGATATTTTACTGTTTACATAATATTTAGCATGCATATTAATTATTTTAAATAACTTATTTACATATTAAGGTAAAATTCTATCTGTTGATGTTTAAAATAATACGTCATAAACAATGCAGTAGTTAAAACTTATGAAGCCAATATTTCTTCTTTAAGAGTCCATGCTATATGCATTTATTTGCATATATCACTTCCGTTCCGAAAGCCTATTTGCATAAATACCTTCCCCCTCTCTAACTTATAAATCCCTTTAAATAGTTTGTATGATTTATAAGACAAATATATACCATTAGAATACTAATAACATTGCTCATTACTGGTATTCCTGTATGTACCCTACATTTCCTTTTTGCTTATCCCTAGTACACATGGTACAGGCCATGATAATCATAGTGAATAGAAGGCGACTGCTTTTACTGTAAGTGCATCACATGCATACACATGTAAAAAACAGTTCGACTTTGCATTTACAAATGTGCCAGAGCCCCGTTTGGTTACTTGTACTCGCTGGTGGGGTTGGACTTTTACAAGAATCAGGGGCCATTAGAGCATTTTTTTAATCAGAAAAAAGTGCCCAATGCGGGAATCGAACCCGGGTCGTTGCGGTCAAAAACCAACGGTTTAGACCATCCTTCCATCGACCCCCATTTTACATTTCTACTTGGAGAATCTGTATTAGACTGAAAGGTCTCAACAAAGCTTTTGCTCTTCAAATAAAATATACTTCGGCCAGTAAATCATTTTATTGATTTACAGGCCGAAGTATCTTTTATTTGAAGAACTATGAATGCAGGCCAGGCAGCCTCTATCTTTACGATAAAGCTTTTGTTGTTTGTTATATTCCATTAGAATAGAAACGGTGAAAAGGAGAAAACATGACGAAATTGCTAATAGAAACGCTCGTTAATAATGAGTAGGGTTTTTTAAAATCTTATTGTAGTAATGGTCGTTAATAAATCGCACAAAAGATATTGAAATTTAAACTGAAAATGGTCATTGTGTTTATAACAATGACGAATCAGTGTTGTCATTAGTGAGATGCGCCATCAACATAATGGCTTTGTTTACTATCAACAGTTCAATGCGTGAACATCACCGAATACGTTCTTAGTAGTTTTATTATGTATATATAGATGTTATGTTTAATTTATTCTTAACTGGGCTTGTATGAATTGTTTGCGGATGTTCATTGCTCGATGTAAATATTTATATGTAATTCCACTGTCCTCAAAGTGTTTGCGTAATTACGATGACCAAGATTCCTCCTACACAGTGTCGGATATTTATTTTATTCAAAGACAATTAGAAGATTTAAGAGATTTGTATTCCACCGAAGTACTACACAAATATCATCTAGATATGTATATATACAATTTAAAGTCAAAGTTAACATTAACCTGAATATAGTAAAAATAATATAAATTTTGAACAATATATAAATAATTGTTATTTACACTATATACATTAAAAAATATGTACAAATAATATAACAATTTTATCATTTTATAGGTTTTTAGATTTTATATTTATAATAAATCGGATATATAAAAAAATTAACTAATATTATACTAGAACTCTAAGAAGCGGTCTGGCGGATTAAATTAGCGAAACCACTGGGAGGTTCACCGTGATGAGCCAGGCCTTCCCCAAAAATATGTTCCCATCTCAGTATAGATAGTAGGAAGTCTGTTTTTGTCGATAAAGAAAAAGTCGTGTTTGTCAGCTTAGTTTCGAATGGATAAATGTATAGATGTAAGTTTTCTATTAATCAGGCTATATATATAGTGAGTGGTGCTATCACTGGACTATTTAGCTTCCAGTCATGGACAAAAATCGTCAGTTTTCAATATTTTATATACAAGTACATTACTTCTACATCCTGTACATACTTGTACATCCCTCTTTAATTCAGATTTTTTCAGGTTACAAAATCAAGTAAGCATATTTTTGAGTAGGGTCAAATTAGATTGAAAAACATTTTCAGCTTTATCTTATCTGTTTTTAACGGGAAGAAGGTTGTTTTCGTTTGTTAGTGAACCAATCTTTCACGCCTTCTCATTGGACAAATGTGGCCATGTTTGTATATAAGAGGGTGCTAGGGAATGCGAGGAGGCCAGTGTGGTGGATTATTGTGTGGAGACGCTTAAAGTGTTTTCTGCGTACTTTAACCGTGTCTGGTGATCTCCTCGCATACCTGTGTGACCCCGGTCCGATCCTTACCAACGTTACAATAAAGGATAAGTACTGTTTTTTTTTTATATAACAAAATCGTGAGTTTTTTTTTTTTTAATCCTTTTATTGTTATTGTTGTACTTTTGAGTGTACGCTTTTCTGTGTGTTAAGTTACTATTAATTTAGGCTTTAGTAATTTGCACGTTGTGTGATAAGCCGTGAAAGTAAACATTGTCAGTAGAAGGTATCAGGCGTCTAGCTAATGTGTACATCTCAGAGTTACAAATCACGTGAAGTCCGCAGATGTTGAGAGAAGAAGAGGAAAGTCCGGCAGAAATCCGAGCGGTCCATAAATCTGACACCAGACTCTGACCGCCATCTGACAACGTCAGCTACATTCCTGCAACATCTATCACCATTGCTGACTTTGGCTGAACTTTTTTCTGAAAGTGTTTGGTTGGTTCATTCACACTTGATATCTCTCATTCTTCACATCTAGTTCGCGCTGTCCCAGTCACTTGAGATTCCTCTAATTTGGATTATCCCCAACTTGTTCCGGCGTTGTTCTTTTTTCATGTCTTCATTAAATATAAGAAAATACAGTAAAGTTTACTACATGAGAGTCCAGAGCTTAAAACATGGCTAAATATGGTTTCAACAAAAGGCCTCTATTAAGGACACTCGTCCAAGGATTCTTCCAGATGGGTAAGCTAAATATGATTTTTCCTGGAGATGGGTATCTACAGAGACTCTGTTCCAACTGAAAGACTCCTCATTACTTAGCCTCACATGACAGAGTCTCTTTTAAGAGAGAGTACCTCCAGGAGGGACCCGGTTTAACCATGATTTTAGGCTATGGTCTCTCATGTAGAGACTCTACTGCGTCAAAGTGTAGTATTTATTGTATAAATATAATGAACTAGAAAATGGCCATGGTTGTTAACTCCAGATATAACTTCTTTTACTGCATTTTTGGAATCGTTTGGTTTGTCAAGTCACTGGCTACCTTTGATGGACCTCATTAATTTCCGCCTGTCTTTTTAATGTATTTATTAATATATGGGGAATTATAATAAATATAGAAAATGTGGTTAGCGTTGTATAAACTTCTTCTTTAGTAGTTTTCTGAAAACAGGTACCGTTGACTGTGAAAAGGTTTTCAATTCTATACAGTTACTGTCATCAATTCTTAAAAAAAGTCGATATTTCTTCCTTACTCTGACATATTTCAAAATTTCAGGAAAATAAGCAATGATCCTATATTTTGTAGAATAGCACAAGCTTCATGAGGTTTTATCTCTTAATGGTTACAAATTTCAAAGAAAAAAAAGAGGTTTTTGCATACATTAATGTAGAACTTCGTTATTTAAAAATTATCTATTTAACTCGATTTCATAGCTGTTCATAATATTGATTTTACATCTGTCCATATCATAAATCCGGTGACAATGCAAATGTTCAAAATATAGAAGTATTTTAAGCAGATATTTTTAATGCAGAAAACAACATAATAAAATAGCTCAAAATAATAGTATTATCATCGTGAGTGAGCGGGTATAAATATAATATCGAGAGAAAGCTGAAAAAGAGTGAGAAGCAAAATAAATATATACTATAAACATTTTATTCAGAGATCAGGTTGAGTATTGTTTGATATTGCTATCGAAAAAAGCATTTAAAGAATAATAATCAAGACCTGAAATATTTTCGAATACTTCTAATTCTTCGAAAAATTGAACACGAACTTCTAAAAGCGCATGAAATTACTGCAAATATGAAAATTTCAAATATTACTATACTACTTCCAATATCAATATCAATATAAACATTTTATTTAGAAATGCATTAAAATGATAAAATAAATTTTTCAGATCTCTAACACCATCAAACAATCAGATTTATATGACTGAAACGTGGAAGGGCCCTCATAATACATACATTGTATATCGAGTGAATAGGTAAAATTAGTGAAACATAAAAACTTGCTAACCGGTTGTTTCACGTTAATTCACATCAAGTTTGAAATTCATTATGCGCCCCCCTGCCGCTTTTATTTTAGTCGTAAAATCTAATTGCTTGAATGGTGTGATTTATGGAAGGTTTAATTTTATTCTTTTTAGTGCATTTTTAATAAAAGCGTTTATTTTATAGATATTTGGCTTTATTACCGACCCGATTCTACTAGTTTGCAGGGACGTTTGTGTGAGATGTGAGTGTTTGTTGGCCTTTGGTTTTTATCCTTATCGTTTATTTTGATGGCAATGGTAAACTTTCTTTTTAAGGATATCAATATTCTCCCGTCAAAATTCACAGCTATAATCTATATTTATGATGATTCTGTATTTTGCAAAGAGGTGAAATGAAGAGAGATGTACATATAAATATTGAAAACTGAGATTGTTGTCCATAACTGGGAGCTATGTGTTTTAATGATGTTTTATAACCATGTTGTTGTTGTTGTCATGTCCAATGAAGAGCCTCAGATGTCTCCGTACATATCTATCACAGCAGTCGCAATGTCCTCTATCTTGGATGTGCAAAGCTGCTGTTCTGGGCCCATGTTAATTTTCTGTTGTTGTTGTCGTGTCCAATGAAGAGCCTCCGATGTCTCCATGCATCTCTATCACAGCAGTCGCAATGTCCTCTATTTGCTCTTCATTTAAAAATGGGTGCCTTTGCCACGTTAGTCACCTTGGAAACGAACCAGAATTTGGTCAAATATTCCAAGGTGTATAACCAATATAAAATGTATTTATATTTAAAAAGTCTCGAAACAACCCCAAAGGTTTTGTTTGACCTTTCATTACAATTTATAAGCATATGTTTAAGTTGAACTTGAATTACAAAACATTGTATGGAACATGTATATTGTGGAGAATATATTCGATAACAAATTTTTCTTTTTCTGAATATCCCACTCAGACAACTCAAATCCTGATATGGTGATTAGTTTATATGGAATAAGTTTTTAATTGAAATATACATATACAGGAATATATAAATATATAGATACAGGGTGTACCAGGTAAATTGGGAATTTCAACAATGGTATTTTAACTGAAATTTTTTGCAAGTAAAAATTAAAATATCCGAATGAAATTTGACACAGTAGTAGATAAAAGGATATAGTTTTTATTTATTCAATGTAGTTTCCATTATTAGCTACAACAGTCTCGAGGCGAGTGCGGAATGAAGCACAGGCCTTGGCGACGATGACCTTGTCCATTTGGGTCATCACCGTGTGAACTGCTTTCTTGACAGACTGGATGGTGGTATGAGGAGCTTTGTTGACATCTCTCTCAACAACGCCCCATACATAGTAGTCGAGGGGATTGCAATCTGGAGAATTAGGGGGCCAAATATCAGGACCCCAGTGACTAGGGACGTTAAGTGTCAGCCACGATTGTGTCTTTTTTGCCTTATGGGCTGGAGCTGAGTCCTGTTGGAAGACATACTTCCTTCCTGCGGCCACCATGTCCATCCAAGGCTTCACAACGGTCTCCAGAACATTGATGTAGGTGTCAGCGTTCATCCTAAGGCCCTTCTCAAAGAAATGGGGAGGTATGACATCACCTTCACTGCTGATAACGCCAAGGACCATTACGGAGGCAGGAAATTTCGTGTGCATCACGACAGGTATCTCTGAGGGGTCTTTACAGATCCAGCGATCATTCCTGGGATTTAACTTTTGGTCCACGTCAAAGTTCTTTTCGTCAGAGAAGAACCTTAGCATGCCAAAAGAGTCGTGTTTCAGGTTGTTGAGGAGGGCAGCAGCCTTTCCTTTTCTGTTATTCTTCATATTCTCAGTCAGCAACTGACCTTTCCGAAGGGCATAAGACTTGAGACCAAGGTCCTCATGGATAGTTCTGACAATTGTCATAGAGCCAACGTCCATTTCCTTGGCTATGGCCCTCATGCTCTTCCCAGGGTTTCCATAAATCTTCTCCTTGACATTTTTGACAAATTCTTCGCCTCTTACCCTGTCCGATCGACGCGAGTGCTTTTTCCTTGTAGCTATCCCCTCTTTGTTACTGTCGGCCTCATCAAACTGCTTCTTGACACGATAAATAGTGGTTTTGGGCAACTTAAGAAAATCCACTATCTCTTTGGGGCTCCTTCCGGCGCGCAGAGCAACGATGATGGCAGCTCGATTTTCAAATTCTCGGTTACTCTTCATCACTACACTGCGCACACATGTACTGTTGCATTTTACATGAATATGGCTACGTAATGAAAAAAAAAACAAGTTTTTAATCTCAAGTAGTTTTTGTTTTATGGACTGTCAAAGTTAGTCCCAATTTACCTGGTACACCCTGTATATAAAATGCTCATGTTAGAGCATCAGGATACACCTTTTTTGTTTTTAATATAGATTTATATAATGAAAGGCATATATATATTGAATCAAAAATAATCTATGTAGCAATATTTCGTTTGGCTGAACGTCTACGTTTATTAAGGTACGTATTTGTCTTTTGTATGAGTACGCTTGTGTGTGTAAAAGTAAAGTTTCTACATATATACACTCATGGACAAAACTTTAGGAATTATTTAACTTTAGTAGCTAATATAATTTTTCCTGTCGAAGGGCGGTTGTGCCCGAAAGCTTGAAATAAATGTATTTGAAAGAGACTTATCCCTCAAGCTTATTGATTTGAACGAAAACAAAACTTTAGGAAGTTGTACCTTTTTGCATGTATATCGGTATTCAGACAATAACTCTGAAAGTTACACTCATGGACAAAACTTAAGGAAGTTGTACCTTTTTGCATGTATATCGGGATTCAGGCAATAACTCTGAAAGATACACTCATGGACAAAACTTAAGGAAGTTGTACCTTTTTGCATGTATATCGGGATTCAGACAATAACTCTGAACGGTATTGATACACAGTGATCCTTATTGAAGACACACGAGATAACCAAGTGTGAACAAAATTGCCTCTGTCTACTTCAAAAAATAGAAGATAGACGACCGGTGAAGACTTTCCACTTCCTTTTGTCTATGAGTGTATATCTTTATTTAATATCTGAATTTATATCCTGAAAGAATGGATTTTGATGGCCGTGACTGACTTATCCTTGGAATCAACCAGGTGAGAGAGTTTCATGACGATAGCCTTGAAATCCGGCGCCAGAGAATGAACAACGCCCAACTTGGTCCGACCACATGGCAAAAACAAAACATACATCAAGGTAGAGAATGAATATTCACTTAGAATATTCTATTTATATGTTGGATTCTAATAGGTTATCTATTATCATTCATTGTTTCATTTGCGACTCACTTTTGAGAGTTTGAACTTCGTAAAACATGGAAACCTTCAAAGTCAACTGAGTTAGATGTTATCCACAACATCGATTAGAGCGTGAGCTAGGTGAACAGAAGTTATGATCACACTCGACACATATGCGACAATTTTTTACTTTTTATATATATTAATACTAAAAATAAAGAAGGCATCTCCTGACCACGAGCACATGTGCTTTTTAGATGGCAAAGCGCCATCTACTGGAGCAAGAATAAACTAAACGTTTATTTAATTTGCTCCGTGATATTTGGCCAACCCAATTTCTTGATATATTTTTTCTTGCTCCACTAGATGCCATCTAAAAAGCACATGTGCTCCTGGTCAGGAGATGCCTTCTTTATTTTTAATATCAACACCTGACCCACTAATCTTTTATTTTTTTTTCTATTGTTTTTTCATATTAATACTAATGTGTATGTTTTTAATACATTTCTACGGTGTGTGTCCTCTTTCAAAGCCTATATATGCCAAGAATTACAATAGGAGGAATCCTGGATCGCATTTCTTAGAAGCGATAAAAAATCTAACGGCGAAAAGTTTCTTCATAGAAAAGACATAAGCTTGGCGACATTTCGGACAATAACGTCCTTTAACAGTCTGAATACGAATATAAGTTATCGTATGATGCACTTGCGCGCCATCTGTTATTAAAATTCGAAACTATTTTAAAGGCGTAAGATTCTTTTTGATATTGCCACGTGGAAAATTAGGGAAGACAAAAACTTCAGGAGGAAACAAAATGTATTTCAGGCAAGGACAAACTATGAAAGGTAAACAAAGGATAAGCCACGAGGTAAATTTACAGAGTAGCAAAATATAATCTTAAAAATAACCACTCTGTTAATAAAAATAATAAAATTAATAAATGCTTTGTTACAATTTTTCCATTGCAGTAAGGGCAGTAGAAATTGTTTAATATCAAAAACAATCTTACGCCTTTAAAATAGTTTCGAATTTTGATAAGTTATCGTATTCAGCCTGTTGAAGGACGTTGATGTCCGAAAACTCATCCAGATTATACTTTTTCTATAAAGAAACTCATTGTTAGCCTTTATATCTTCTTAGAAACCAAGGTTTCCTATAAGGTACCGGAAATATAAGAAACACAGACCAATACAGTATTAGAACTATATGGTAGATTCAACTCAACATTGATGAAGAAGATCCTTCCATTCTTTTTACATTTCAGAGTAAGAAGGGAAAGATGATGTTTTGTAAAAAGCAATATTCGCGCTCTTAAAAGTTCCATTTCTCATATATTAACTACAAATTCTACTTTGCTTTCTATACATGTAATTTCTGTATAGCATAACGGAAACATATATTATTGGGAGTATATGTTATTTAACATTCACACCCACAACACTCTTGTTCCACCCGACGTCACAGTAATGTCAGTACTCTAATAATCCTTTCGATATTTGCAACAACATTATACACCGCCGTAAACCTGAAGTGACAAAATAACGCCACATCGAAGCCATACATATAGAAAGAAATTACAATTGACAATTAAAAATGGTTTATTGACATCTAGTCAATAGTAGGGAGAAGGTTTCCAGCCATTTTTTAAGTAGGGAGAAATATATACAACAGACGGAGCACCCTCCGGAGGGAGGTCTGGATTTCATCAGGAGCTTAAAGCCGCCTTGAGTTCGGACAGGCCGTTGCGGATTATGGAGTCCATCATCCCAGCATGCTCTATGACAGTGTTGAGGAATTCAACAAGAATAATCTTGTGTTCAGGCGAGAGTTCCGCAAGGAGAGGCTCCCTAAGATTGGGGTATAGAAATAAATGATAAAAACTCGGTCATCAAGCCCACGGGAACAACCTCAGACAATTAATTGTTTTTGTCGCTAACGGGGACAATGGGCGACAGTTCACCCGGAAGTGGTGACCGACCTAGCCACTATGTTACAACCTGTTTGGGCTCTAGTACTCTGATTGTACACACGCTTCTTCGCTCAGCAGGATTTATCTTCATCAATACTTTATTTCACTATGAAACACATATTCCTAATAGAAACTTTTAACGCTTTGCCAAATGTTTTGATTTTTGTTCGCTTCTGACGAGGTCAAAAGATTTTTGTCAAAACGTCGAGACAATAAAAAAGATTTACTGGCAGAAGTATTTTTAATTTGAAGAACTATGAACAGAATGGATCCTCTACAGTTAAGGCACATTCATCCTATTTTGTTGAAACTTGAATACTCCTATCATCTCATTTTTCTCTTGCTGATTGAAAGTAAATGTCTTCTTTCCGCATACTAGTTTAAACACAAATCTTTCTACTGTAAAATTTCCTTGCAAACAAGTGGCTTTCTTTTTTATCATGCAACTATAAGTTACTGATGAGTTGTGCCATCTATCGCATTAAATATAAACTTTAATCGCTGATATTTAAATATTCAAGTATATTGGTCAAATACCTTTTTTTAATTAAACTACGAAATAAAAATATATGGGGAAAGTTTGATTCATTAGGGCTGAATCTTTCATATGTTTAATCAGAATAATATTCATTCTTATATTTGCATATCCATCATATAAAAATAATATATAAAGATAAAGGTCGCCTCTCCAGTCAAAATAGACGTCAAAACTAGACGCCATCTATTGACTTTCGCCGCAAACTAGCGGCCTCGGGTCGGTGACAAAGCCATAACACCAGTTTTGACGTCTATTTTGACGAGAGATGTGACCTTTATCTTTATAGATGAATATCCCCTCCAGGCAAAATTTCCATCTATATAAAAAGAAGTTAAGTACTACCATTCACTCCTATTTCTATTCAATTCAGAGGTTCCTTTCAATGGCTAGTCTGTTGATGGGGCAATACGGTCGTATCCCGAATTTGTCCATGAATAATATTTTCGGCCTTTTTATTCCATTTTTTCTTCCATCCATCCTTCCAGTAATATACCGTTATCCACTCTTTGTAAACTATTTTAAATTAATGGTAGAAAATAAAAAGTGTAACATATATTGTATCTCGAAAAAAAAATCAATTTGAACGAAGATGTATTTAGTCTCCTCGTTAGCTATTTAAATTTTTTTAGCATATATATTGATATTATTTTTAGAGAGAAACTTGAGATTTTTTAAGAAGATAAATAGAATATATATCAATCTCTCTTGAGGGAGCTATGTCAAGACAATGGTTCTGGTGCTCAATCATCTTGTGGCTGAGTGGAGGAGATAATGGAGCAGCGGCTGGTGTTGACAAGTTGGTCTCGTCAACATCCCGTCACCCCATTCTATCCCATTATTCCTCTCTGATTAAGAATAAAGAATTCTTGACTCATCCATCATCATCTATGTGCCTAACTTCTGGTAGGTCCTGGAACATACTACAATCAGACTGTGGAAAGATTATAAAGATCCGAAAGCTTGAACTTTTCATGAATAAAGAACTTTTCATGAACTCCGCCTTTGCTGGTCCCAAGCCCGAATGAAAAAGGAGGAGGGGTAGCAGTAACAAGCTCACTAAAAAACCTGGGTTCAGCTGGCCCGGATTATAGTACCCTGTAAGGGCTCCTAATCCAGGGATACAGGATAAGCAGTGTCTGTACTCCATGTTAAGAGCGGCTGTACATGGCGTCTGTTCTTCATGTCAGAGGCGGCCATTTCTTTTGGAGCTAAGTCGGCCTGCTACTGAGTAGTGCTCCCAGTCTTAATGACAAAGGCAAACACATTCTACTTCACCCAGTCATGATGGTTGTCAAACAGACACCATCAAGGGTCACAAATTGATACCCTAATATGATTGAGTGGAGATAAGAAAGAAGAAGAAGATGAATAAAGAAACGTATTGCTACTGTTTAATTTTTTTTAATACTTTATATCAATTTTCTCTTTTAACATTTGAAAAGTTGAGTGCAACTACAATCCAGAATTTTACCGGAATCCTTTTTTTACCCTAACACTACACGATCTAGATAAGAGAGGGTCCAATATAATGGATCGATTTACAGCGAAGAGATAAGAAAGAAGAAGAAAAAAAAAAAGCATTCATCCACTCTGAACATAACACATTCCAGGATGGAATTTGAAACCCCCTTCACATGGAATCTAAATAAACAAACCCTACCGGGGTTGTACTTAATGTCTTTCCCACCCTTTGGTCTTAAAAAAAAAAAAAAAGGTCTGAAGAGGCTCCCCCTCAGGAATTGGTGTTTGTGGCAGGTGGGATGTCATGGACTGATGCAGAAGATTCCTCCCCCCGGACACGCGGCGAGGCTCAGGGCCCTGCAAAATGACGAGGAACTCCGTGAGTCTAGCTCATCTACCCTCAAACACTTACTGAAAATTATATTTAAAATGCGACGGACGATGCAGCATAAACAACAATAACAAAGGCTTTTATTAGGGCCCATTGCCCTGTATGGATTCGCCATACAACAACAAAATAATACAGTAATTTTTTTCCTCCCTTTCCCCATGTGCACGTGAGCCTTTGTTTGAAAAGGGATTTATTTACACATCTGTTCTGAAACTTTCCTCATTACCTCTTTTGTGTATGATTCAATTTACAGCATAAACTGATGTAGACATTATGGAGAAGGAAAGATGGGTGCTGTTGGTCTGAAGACCTGGAAGTACCACTGTGTGTGACTTTGCTTCTTTTGGTCTCCTGACATGGAGTGCAGCCGCTCCTATAGAAAACAGAAAATACCCATTCCAAGAGTCTAGCATCAATATCTGTATAAAAGGACAAACCGAAGAATACAATATTACAGCGGTATGGTAGATTAAACTGATGAAACCGCTGGGAGGGTTCACCACTGATAAACCAGACCCTCCTATTATTTTATCATTGCATTAAGGAAAATAGAAAATTGATTTATTTTTAAAGAATCATACGCTTGGAACATAGTTAAAATTTATTATTACAGATGATGCGCTAATGCATCGTAAAGTAAAAACAATAAATAATTAAGAAAATAGCCTACAGAGACACATACAAATTCTACACTGATGTTGTCAAGAAAGGGTAAAGTACACTCATGGCCGAAATATACGGAAGTGGAAAGTCTTTGATGTTTTTGAAGGAGACAGAGGCAATTTTGTTCACTTTGTTATCTCGTGTCTTCAATAAAGGTCATTGTAATATCTTTCAGAGTTATTATCTGAATCCCGATATACATGCTAAAAGGTACAACTTCCTTAAGTTTTGCCTATGAACGTATATTGATTATCTTGCGTGTTTTCAATAAAGATCACTGTGTGTATCAAATATCTTTCAGAGTTATTATCTGAATCTCGATTTACATGCTAAATGGTAAATCTTCCTTAAGTTTTTTCTAGGAGTGTACATTGCGGGTGTCTGTGAGCATATACTGTTTTAAAAGTATCTATTAAAACCTTCAATCAATCTCAATTTTTTAATAATAATATACAAAAAGAAAAAAACCCAAACATCTTAGCTTTGCATTTTTTCTCGGTAAGTTACCTATAACTCATGTACTAAATAAAATATCTTTAAAACTTTCAAATCATCTAAACAGCCTTTAATTGATTAAAATCGCCTGAATACTAATTAAATAATGATATAGGTGTCTGAAGATGAGTTTCTTTATCTTTATTAACGTAATCTCGAGATATATCAGGCATTTCTGCCCTTCTACAGGAGTACATAAAAACGTATAAGTATACATTATGAAAAAAAGGCATCTCCTTATCGTGCAATATCAAATATTCTCGTTGATTTTTAATTATTCCAGAATTGGCCAAATACCCATTCTTGATTAATCAAGAAAAGCTAACCACGGACGCGCTTCGGGCATCCTGAAAAATCATGAAATGGGTAGTTAAGGCCAGAATTGCGTGAGACCGCGACACAATGTGAAAAAATAGTACAAATGTGATATTGTACTGGGATTAGGTGCATAAATGATGAAAAAAAGGGCATCTCCTTATCGTGCAACTGATCGTATAAGCATACGTTTTATACGTTTTTATGTACCCCTGTAGAAGGGCAGAGAAATGCCCGAAAGCTTTAAATTACGTTAATAAAGATAAAATAAACTCATCTTCAGAAACCTATAGGATTATTCAACCAAACAGCCTTTCTTAACCTTTTCTGGTCATCAAACCTATAAAAACTTGTGAAAAACATTTCGCAGATCTTTTTTTTTAACAAAGTATTTTTTACTGGATATTAGAGAACTACTACTTAAAGCTAAAATCTTTCTTTTTTTATCTAAAAAGTAAAATTAGGGCTTCATGTATGTGTGGCAAAATTATCATGCAAAATATATTAGTGTTATCTTAACGTGGATCTCTAAGAACCATTAGGTGAAAATTACTGACTTAACCATTAAATCTTCTTGTTAGTGTCGGGACATTGAAGAGTTCAAACTTGGTCGTAAACCTGAGGTAGCCTGTTCCATTGTTCGTCTTAACGACGTGTGCAGTGACCAGAATCCCAATGGCCATCTTCTACTCAGCTTCTGTATAGTTCTATTCAGACTCTGTATCTCATGAAGAAATTAGGCTTAAAATATAATCAAAATTGAAAATGAAGATGAAGCACTGCAAGCCTTTATCAATGCCGTGAATTCCATCTTCAAAGATGACTGGTGTAAGTGCTTCGATAATTGGTTTTCACGGATGACATCTTTCATAGGTGCTAAGGGTGAAAACTTTGAGAAATTCTGATAATATGAAAGTTGCAGCTTTAATAAAAATAAGTGATTACAAAAACTTTTGGAGCAACCCTTGTATAATAAATAATTCGAAACTATTATAGACGCGTATGATTCTTTCAAAGAATAAACAATTTCAACTGCCCTTACTGCAATGAAAAAAATAATGGGAGGGCCTGGCTCATCAGTGGTAAACCTTCCCAGCGGTTTCGCTAGTTTAATTTCTTGTTTTCTCAAGAAGCCTCTGGGACCAGAATTATTTTTGGTCGCAGTGGTACAGCATGCTCCTCGCTGACGAGCGCCAACAGTGCGAAACGCGTTCGTGGATGGCTTTTCTTGATTTATCAAGAAATTGGGTTGGCCAAATATCAGGGAACAGGTTGAATCAATGTTTAGTTGATTTCTGTTCCACTAGATGGCGCTATGGCATCTAAAATGCACATCTGCTTTTGGTCAGGATATGCTTATTTTATGCGCTAATGCATCACAATAAATAATGTACACCAACTTTTAACTTTCCCAACTTTCTTGATAAATACAAAATATTTATATGATGCATTGGCGCGCCATCTGTTATGAAAAATGTTAACTATATTTGACGCCTATGTTTCTTTTTAAAATAAAATAATTAAATCAAACTGACGAAACCACTTAGAGGGGTTCACCGCTGATGAGCCAGGCTCTCTTATTATTTTATCATTGCAGTATGGGCAGTAGAAAAATTGTTTTATTTTATTAAAAAAAAAACAAATGGTTGCCTGCAAAGTCGGTTTTACGGGCGAAGATTTTACGTGACAACGGTAGAATATTTATTGATATGAATATAATTAAATTGCACAATAGGAACAAGGAATTGAATGAAAATAAGAATTGCACAAATTTTAACTATAGAAATATATTTTGTTTACTAAAACATTGTACATGTAAACTTAAACTTAACTAATTCCTATTTGAGTGATTTTGTTGAGGATAGGACGATGATAGGAGAAATATGAAATGAAAGGAAGTGTTTCTGCTGTAATGTGTCTTGCGAAAGTCAAGTCGATAGTTGTTCCTTTTAACGTAGTTGACTTAGAAACGTTTGATACGCAATCAAGATTATACGTATTTTTCATGAATTTAAGAAACGAGTTGTCAGGCTTTACGTTTTTGTTAAAATCACCACACAGAAGAATCGGTATACTAGAATCAACTTGCACGAACGGTGGCACGTACTGGCTGTTGTGAATGTACGGACCGAGTCCTTGCCATAGTAACATTCCAATATCCTGCATACTAGCTCCTGGATGAATATATACAGCACCGAGTATAAACTTGAAGCTAGTATTAGCGGCGAAGCAAGTAACTTCAGTCATGCACATGTCACCCTTGGTTTTAATGACACGAGTTACGTCTGTAATCGCAACTTGGAACACTTCCGCCGTAGATGTCGATGATAATTTACGATAGATCGCCACTCCACCAGCCGCGTTGGTATTTGAAAATCAAAACACTTATTCAGATCGAAGGTTCAAATTTTTGCTAAATAAATTTGAAATTAAATAAAATTTGTAATTGTAAATGATGAAGTTGAAAATTAAAACATTTACTTAAATTAGATGTTAAAATTCTTGCTCAACACAGTTTAAATAAAGTTTTCTTATATCTGCCACTTTTTCTTAATATTTGTAATTTTAAAGAATCAATTCGAAAATCAAAACATTTATTCAGATCGAAGGTTCAAATTTTTGCTAAATAAATTTGAAACTATTTAAAATTTGTAAAATAATAATTAATTAATTAATTAATTTTAAACTAATAATTTACTTAACACTATCAACATTTATCAATAGTATGACATAACCTATAAACTCAGTTTCTCAACTTTTGTGTCAATCTAACAATTAATCAATCAATCATAGTTTACGATAATAAAAATATCAGTGTACAATTATTTACCTTTATTGTTGTAGTTGTTGTAAATGACGAATCTAAGCACTCCACATTTTCACTACAGACACAGCTGACGATACTTTAACCACACGTGTGAACTTGTATTATGACGCTTTCTTGTTTTTCCAACGCCAAGAACGTTCGAGAAAGACAAAGACAGAGACAAGCATGCGCCGATTCAATGCGCCTAATTCTCTAGCGCTGCGCGCGCAGCACTCTCGTTCGATGACTCATCGTAACGTTACCGGGCGTTACACTTTTTCATAAGTGACTCCCAGCCGCAACCTAATTTAAGACGTTGTCACGTCAAAAAACATACACGTCATAAATAATTTATATTTCTTATTTTTATTTTATTTCGACCTAGAGCGCTATGTCCCCCTAAGGACACTTGCACTTTAAAGGTAAACTAAATATAGAAAGAAAAGAAAGATAATTTAAAATATGTACAAGACTTAGTATTCAAGTTAGTTAGATGAAAATATTAATTTATAAAATATTTAATCCTCAAGTTCATTTTTTTTTCAAACAAACCATTTCTTATTTTCTTTACTGCAATGAGAAAAGATTGTGATGGCCTGACTCATCAGTGGTGAACCCTACCAGCGGTTTCGCCAGATTAATGTTGTATTTAGGCTCGGTTGGCCTTCAAAAGATGATCGGGTTTCCCGGAAATTTCATTTTGAAAAATGAACGTTGGGCAGAAAGCTTCTCACCTTTCCACATAAAGGAAGAAATTGAGGGGGAGAATCCAACCCTGAACTTAGAGGTTGCCAAATCCTGACGCAACACTCGTGCTGTGACTGTATGTTAGCCATTTAAAAGATAAACAATCCTTATATATGTCGAAAGTCTAAAATGTAATCACTACACTCATGGACAAAACTTAAGGTAGTTGTACATTTTATCATGTATATCGATATTCAGACAAAAACTTTACCAACATGCGTTATTTTTTAATATTACGAAGTCTTCTGATTTTAATAAATATTGGTCAAAATTACAACAAAAAGCTTTATTAAGACCTTTTTGTCATATACAGATTATCCGAATAGAAGAGGGTATATACAGGAAGAACACAGTAATGGTAACAATAATAGGCAATGTTATTTACAATGTATCAAATAGGGGAAAGAATAAATAAATGACTTAGCATAGACTTATATATAAGCAAACGAGAACAAGCAGTTCCTTTTTCTAAAGAATTTATTGGTCAAAATTGACAAAACAAAAATACAATAATAAATTTATCTATATAGGACGAAGATGCGATAAAAAAATATGTACAACATCACAACTGACAGCTTTTCCAAATCATCACTGGTACAAACCATTGTAACAATTAGAAGTACTTCAAAAATTCAATAGAAATCAACAAACAGCTTTAGCAAGACTAAGAAGTGACCATATAAAAACCTTAAAATTTCAAAATATACAAAAAAAACTTCAATAACTGCTTGAAATGCAATAGTGCAGAAGCATCTTCGGAACATATCTTATCATGCTCAGAACTGACAATAGAGGACCTATTTTCCAGGCCTATAACTACCATCGCAAAATTGGAGAAGAGTGGACTTCAGGAATTGGTTTAACCATGGAGATAAGCACCACAACATCACATATTTGAATATAGATTATACAGACAAATTTATATATAATATATTAACAAATATATGAAAAAATAGTACAAATGTAATATTGTACTGGGATAAGGTGCATAAATTCAGAAAAAAGGCATCTCCTTATCGTGCAACTGAAAGTTGCTGATTCAGTTGCACGATAAGGAGATGCCTTTTTCTGGAAATATAATATAGTTTTAAAAATGGATAAAAAAAACACGATTAAATGGTTAGATAATAATAATACTATATTAGATTGAAAGATGGATATATTTACTGATATTTCGGTTGGAAGGAAAACCTTTGTTAAGGCATAAAAACGTATTTATTGAAGTTCTAACAATTAAAATTTTAGCAAATTATTATTATTTTTAATACAATAAATGCAATTTTATTATCTAAAATTTCAAAAATGAGTATAATGAGTATTCAATTTAAAGCGCAATGTTCCCATAAGTACGCTTGTGCTGACATACATGTATTTTTCTACCGTTGTCTATATATATTTACAGTAATTTCAGGTCGTAAAGAATGGTCATAAGATTTTAACAAGGAGAAATAAAGATAAAAAAGGAAACTGTTATGAAATATTTACAACAAAATTAGGTTATTTTTATATGATAACTCAATTTAGAGAATAGACCCAGAGCAGCAGCTTTACACACCCAAGATAGAGAACATTGTGACTGCTGTGATAGAGATGTGTGGAGACATCTGAGGCTCTTCATTTGACAGGAAAACAACAACAACAAATTAACATGAACTCAGAACTTTTCACACCCAAGATAGACAACATTACGACTGCTTTGATAGAGATGTATGGAGACATCTGAGACTCTTCATTGGACACCACAACAACAACAACTCAATTTATTAAATAGATATGAATCATCATAGATATTTCTTTCTTTCTCTATTGTGTTCTAACGCTGTTGTCAAATCTCCGATCACATGATATATGATCCAAAAAGTCAATCGTTAAGCTAATTGCTACCAATCTTTTGTTATTTAATTGTTGTTTCAATAAGCCATTGTTAGATAAGTGTTTTTTTCTTCATGGCCCACTGGGAACAAATTACCATTAGGTACAATACGAACATTTCCTGATACTAATCGTTTTTATTGTTTTATCATATTGCAACACAGATTAGTGATCTTTTGATTTATAAAAAATGACAAATTACACTTCCTGAGTGTATTTTAAACACCTATTTGTTTACTCTAATGGTTTTTTTAACATGATTTGTTTAGAGAGATCTTGAGTAAATGGCTAAGATTCTTTATACTTGTTGACTTATTTAGAATAAAGGAAAGAAGAACTTTAAGCAGCATAAGATATAGTTGAATTATAATTTAGATTTCATTGGTAATGAATGATAAAATTATTTAATATTCATTAACCGCTAAAATGTATAATAATTAATCAATTAATGTCGTTAATAAGACCGTTAATCATTATTTATACTGCTCTGACACTTTTATGTTCATAGTTTGATATTCTTCTTCTTTCTTATCTCCACACTGGGTGAAGTAGAATGTGTCTGCCTTTGTCATTAAGACTGGGAGCACTACTCAGTGGCAGGCCGTCTTAGCTCCAAAAGAAATGGGCGCCTCTGACATGAGGAACAGACGTCATGTGCAGCCGCTCCTAACATGGAGTTCAAACTCATCCTGTATCCCTGGATTAGGAGCCCTTACAGGATGCTATCAGCCGGGCCAGCTGAGCCCAGGATTTTTAGTGAGCTTGTTACTGCTCCCCCTCATCCTTTTTCATCCGGGCTTGGGACCGGAAAAGGCGGAGTTATAATTTGATTAAATGCCATAACCAACATTCAACCTTACAATGTCGTCTATATATAAGCAGAATAGTCTAATGAAATAGTACAGCTATAAAAAGCGGTCTGGCAGATTAAACTGGCAAAACCTATGGGAAGATTCACAACTAATAAGCCAGGTTCTTCTAATAAAAAATATCTGGTGGATTAAATTGGCGAAACCGCTGAAAAGGTTTGCCACTGATAAGCCTTCTTAATATTTTCTTTTGCAGTAAGTACAGAAAAAAGTTTGTATCATTTAGTTTTCAAAGAAACATTCATGCTTTATGTGCGGTTTTAATTCTGTTATATATTTACCACAATTCTGAAAAACGATAAGTATAGTAATATTTTAAAATGCTCAAGATTTTGACAAATTTTCAAAAAGTTATTATAATTTTCAAGATCTTGATAGAATGCATGTTGTCATATTTAAAGATAGAGGTATTATTTTTGATCAATATGAAATAAATGATAATTTATAGTAATTCTTCGATGGGAGAGTGTCGCCAAAGAAAGACATTATTATTCCATTATACGTAGTTACTTCATTTGTACATTAACACAATTTACAAGGATCACAATATAGAGGCAGGTGCATAAAGACACATTTCCTTTTTATAAAATGCATTAAAAACGTATTTATTAAATAACAACCAAACAAATCACAGTTAAACCTGTCTATAGCGCCCCCTCTGAATAACGCCTCCCTCTCTATATCGCCCGATTTTAAATACGTAGTAAGATGCGATTTACATTAAAAGTGACCTGTCTATAGCACCCTCTCTCTCTATAGCACCCTATTATGGTGAGTCCCAAGAGGGGGCGCTATTGACAGGTTTAACTGTATTATACATTTTATATGTATTTAACCGTACTCCTGTAGAAAGGGCACCAAGACCCGAAATCTCGAGTCAATTAATTAGATTTTTTGCAAGAGACTCTTCCTTGGAAACAATTTTCTCTCTTAAATTGCCTTTATTTGATCTTATTTACTCGGAATTAAAAAAAAATCAAGACCAATAAATAAACGACTGAATCAGTTTTGTCAAATTTGAACACGAAAGTCAATATAGATAAAGAATTCTTCCTGAATTGAAATTAGACGAAAAAACATGGTGAAGGAAGACGAGTTTCTTTTATTAATGCATATAAATCAATAATAGAAATTCGTCTTCCTTCACCATGTTTTTCGTCTAATGAAAGTCAATCTTTGTACCATAGACTGAAGAAGAGATCTCCAATACTTTTACCCTATTTCCTTAATTAAATAATTAAAAAGGTTTCCGGAGATGAGTTTCTTTTTATTAAAACCATCTCAAGCTTTCAGACATCTCTACCCTTCTACAGGAGAACATATATAATGCCGCCTGATGCCAAACTGTCTCCTTGCCAAAGAGCTGCCGTAAACACCAGCTGAAACATCTTTGACAGATTCTGTCGATGTTGTAATCTCTCTTGAAAGATGTTACGGAATCTGTTACTGATTAGGGCCATAGCCTGAAACCATGACAAACAGGTTGGCTTATGTTCGAATTTGATAAAACTGGTCGCATATTAGTTGATCTGAATTTTCAATTTCTGGCCAAAGAGAGAAGATTAAAAAGGCATTGCTATAATGTATTCAGTACATGCATTTTTATAAATATTTAAAAGAGAGAGGTATCTTTCAAACACAATGACTACCTTCCTTACGTACTTTTGTAATAGAAAGGCCTAGGTGTCAAATCTAGAATTCTGATGCTTCTGAAGTACACAATACTTTTCACGATACGGACAATAATAGTTTGGTCAATGGTCAGAATATTTAATAAATTATTCTATTCATTGATACAATAGCGTTTTAAATATGATAATCAACTAAGCGCCCTCTATCTATGAAAATTAGAAATATATTTCAATGATATATATATTTTAAAATATTAAAAAGATGAAACTGCTGGGAGGTTTCATCACTGATGAGCCATGCCTTCTCTCTTTCAATTTTTAAACATTGCAATATGAGGGCTGTAGAAATATATTTTTAATATACAGTAGAACCTCCCTGCAAAGGACAACACATACTTGCAGAGCCAAAGTGTCCTTTAGGGAGAGGTATCCTCTTACCGGAGAGTTTCTAAATTGTAAAAATGATAATTTTTACAATGAAAACTATCCATTGTGGAGAGGTGTTCTCTAGCGGGAGTGTCCTCTCATGGAGGTTATATTGTATATATTTAAATAAGCGCTTTTAAAATATATTTTTAGTTTTCATTCCACCGGTTCCAAAACCACTTTATTAGGTACCGCTCAACAAGAGCAACCTAGTTTATGATAATTGAAACAATGAATAATATGCGAGTTATTCACATATTGAACAAAATGTTAACGCGGGATTAAATCCCGGTTCATGACTGTCGGGAATTGAGGGTGTTACCCACTCGTCCACCGACTTTTATGCGTTATAATCTTCATATAATAGTGTGTTTTTTTTTTTTGTTTGAAATTACTTACATCGAGAAAAAGGGCGTTTGCCGTAAGATAAGAAAAAATAGATAAAGAGTATGTTAAATATATTCTAAACAAAACACATGATTTGTAAACACATACGATTGATGTGACAAAAACTCTAATTACGGTATAAATTACATAATGGCATGTTGACCTTGTGTGCGGCCGGTATTCAGATGTCAAGTTGAAAGTCTTTATATAAAAAAGTGACCAAATATTTATTAGATAAGTGATGAAGCATTCTTTCACCTACATTGTCTGTCCTTCTATTCAATATCAAATATACACTGTGATATGAGGGGTCAGTGAAAGGATGGTCTAAACCGTTGATTTTTCAACCGCTACGACCCGGGTTCGATTCCCGCATTGTGCATTTTTAGAGATTTACCGGCCGAAGTATCTTTATTTTCAAGCAATATGAATGCCGGCCAGGCAGCCTCTATCTTTACGACTTTATTTCTGATTGAAAAAAAAAATGCTCCAATGGCCCCCGATTCTTGTAAAAGTCCAACCCCATCAGCGAGTCCAAGTAACAAAACAGGGCTCTGGCATATTTGTAAGTGCAAAGTCGAACTGCTTTTCACATATGTAGACATTTGGTGCGCTTACAGTAAAAACAGTCGCCAACTTCTAACCACCATGATTATCATGGTCTGTAACACGTGTACTAGGGATAAGCAAAAGAAAAAAACTGTGATATGAAACTGCCATGCTTTGTGTTAGTGTCTTTAACATTAGTGCGCTACTGTTATAAGAAATTTAAACTTTTTCAACGCTTATGTTTCTTTTTGGAATAAAACAGTTTTCGATTGTCCTTACTGCAATATTGACCTAGGCCCTCGCTTTAATTTATTATTGCAAATCCACACTGTGATATGAAGGGGTCGGTGGAAGGATGGTCTAAAACGTTGGTTTTTCAACCGCTACGACCAGGGTTCGATTCCCGCATTAGGCACTTTTTTTTTCTGAAAGGGTTTTTTTCTTAGGGGGTCAGTGGATTAGTGGCCTATAGAGTTGGTTTTCGACCGCTATGACCTGGGTTCGAATCCCGTGCATTGGACACTTTTTTTTCTAAGTGAAAAAGTATATACTCCAATAGCCTTCAATTTTTGCAAAAGTTAAACCTTAAGAAAGGGGAAGGGCTTAGTATAAACTTCTATACAAGTAGTTGAGAACAAACAGTTCTTAAAGAACAATAATTATTAGAATTGAGACAGATCAAATTTTAATAAATCCAATTATTTTAAATGAATATCGTATTAAAAGGAATAGAAACATTAAAGAACGAAAGTTTATTTTAAAGATAGAACAAACTTCTACTGTTCTTATTGCGAGAGAGAGAGATTGAGATTGAAACTACTTTATTACAATGTCCATATACGATTATATAAGGTTAAATACAGAATAAATATGAATAAATAATATTATATAATGATAAATATATCATTAAATTGATAAAGAGAGAGAGAGAGATTGAGATTGAAACTGATTTATTACATAGTTCATATAAGATTATATATGGTTAAATACATAAATATGATTATATAATGATAAATATATCAATAAATTGATAAAGAGAGATTGAGATTGAAACTGATTTATTACATAGTTCATATAAGATTATATAAGGTTAAATACAGAATAAATAAGACTAAAAAAGGATAAATATATGAATTAATATATATAGAGAGAGATGAAAAAAATATTGAGAGGGTTTGGATCATCAGTGATGAACCCTCTCAGTGGTTTCGTTAATTTAACTAGAGTTATAATATTGCATTGGACACGAATCTGCTTATATATGTTGCAATGAAAGATGGAATATTGTATTAATAATAAGATAGAATACAACTCGTTTAAAAGAAGCTTATCCTCGAAAGTCTGATGTTTCTAGCTCAATTTGAAAAAAAAAAGGATATAAGTATTGTCAAAATTCGAAACTACAGATCTGTATTATAGATGCGTATGATTCTTTTTAAAATAAAACAATTTCTACTGTCCTTACTGCAATGGAAAAATTAATGGGAGGACCTGGCTCATTAGTGGTGAAGCATCCCGGCGGTTTCGCCAGTTTAATCTACCATACCGCTGTTATATTTCACTAGACGAATGGCCCGAGTGAGAATATATTCTAAAAACGTTGACTTGGGTGGTCGCTATTAACAGGGTGGTCTGTATAGACAGGTGGATGTATCACACAGCTGATAACAGGGTTGTCTAGAGTGGTCGCTATAGACAGGGTGGTCTGTATAGACAGGTTTATGAGAGAGGCACAAACTTACAGGTTGTTGACGCCGCAATTCCCAGAGAGAGTGTTTTTTGTTGCATCATGCTGTGACTCACACGACGACCCAAGGTCAACAGGGGTGGAGCAGCAAGCTTAAGGCTTTCACCGTCTGGCGGCACTGCTTGCGAGTTATATCTACAATTCTGCAAATAACTCTAAGGATATTCAAAATATTCAAGAAATTGTTTTTCGAAAACCTTTCCGGGGATATACCTAATAATATCCCAGAATTTCATGGCGATTGGATGTATGGTTTTTGAATAACAGGGTTGTCTAGAGGGGGGCAGGGAGGACACGTGTTCCCTTGCAGCCAATGAGCGCGCATTCTATCCGTGAGCTTCAGACAAACAGACAAACAGATAAACAGACAAACAGACAGAATAAGGCAAATATATAAGTAGATTTTTCGATCTTCCTTTTTTAGTGATACTGATGATAGATATATTATTTTAAAAAATAATCATACGCGTCTATAATAGTTTCGAATTTTGATAACAGATGGCGCGCTAATGCATCATAATATAAGTATTGTAAACAGGTCATCTTGAGAATGTCCGTCATCCAGGAAAACACGTTCCGACCCTGATATCTTCGTGTCAAAGTGTCCCCTAACCGAATGTCACTTACAAGGGGAGGATTATGTAACAGTCCCTTTCTACGGGCCTCTTAACCGATATTTGGTTGTCTGGAGTTTTGTGAGGTTAGAGGTCTTATCATCTTTATGTTTCGTGTCTCTTTGTAAAATCTATAAAAAGTCCATGTGCATTTGCTTTCTGAGCTGTTTTACGCCAGCTATCATGATGTGGGGTGGAGCTTTCGTCTATCAAAAGGCATATTGTCCAATGAGGAGCCTCAGATTTCTCCATGCATCTTTATTACAGCAGCCGCAGTGTTCTCTATCTTGGGTGTGTAAAGTTACTGTTCTGGGCCCATGTCAATTTTTTTGTAAAACTGAGGCCATTGTTGGGCAATGAGAATATGTGGGTAGGTGTTAGTTCCACACCAGGAATAACACCTGCCCACATATTCTCATGTCCAGCAATGGCCGCAGCTCTAAAAAATTGACATGGACCCAGAACAGTAACTTTACACACCCAAGATAGAGAACATTGCGACTGCTTTAATAGAGATGCATGGATACCTCTGAGTCTCTTCATTGGACACAAAAACAAGGCACATTTTTAATGAAGGCCCTATGGAAACCTTGGCAGCCAACTCAACTAACATCAGTACCCAATTCCTTCTTACCCCAGTGAATGGTTTGACTGAATTCGATATCTTTGTCATCTTCCCCCTTCTACAGACCTGCTGAATAGAGCAGAATCTATTTGTTGTTAACTACATTGTATAGGAACAATACAGTTCTTTGTTTAATATGCGAGCGCTTCTTTTGATCACGAAGCCATTATCTCTTTTTTTCAGAATCCAGTGAAGTATTTTCACCTTTAAACACCATTTTTCACATATCTCCAGTACAGATCTTTCGAGAATTTTTGTTATTAGTTCCCTAGTTTCCTTTATTACGCAACCGTAAGAAAAATTATAATGAGTAATGGGCCAACATGGAACAATGATTTTCACTTTAAATAAGTGGTTTAAATATGATTTATTATCAATTTCAGAAACATTTTAAAAGCTACTAGGAACATTTTTTCATTTATACGCATCAAAAATTTCACCTGGTAATGCGGAATTTAGGAATTACCATATGTAATCTAGTAATACAAGTAATAAATCCGTTTGTATCCTATGCTTTAGAAATCCTGGAGATCAACAAGATGATAATTTAGCATTTATATATATCAGGATTCAGACAATTATTCTGAAAGATATTACAGTGACCTTTATTGAAGACATATGCGATAACCAAGTGTGAACATAATTGCCTCTGTCTCCTTAAAAAAAAAATCTGACGACTGACGTGATAGAATATTTTCTACTTCCTTAAGTTTTTTTTCATGAGTGTATATGCTAAGTGTGTTTGTGTGCTTATTCAATGAATATGTACATGGCGCCTCTGCCATCGCTGCAGAGTTTATTGGAAAATCATCAGCGGGTTTCCAGTGACACTACGCATATAGCGTTCTGCCAAGAAAACGTAGATCGCGTGTTTCGCCGCTGAAGAGATGATGATGGCGTGGTCCTCGAGGTCCACTGCGTAGATCCAGGACTGTAGATCCGTCTGACACTGGATGAATCTTGGTAGAGATACATAAACATGCTTTGCGTGTCTTCTTGTTATATACAAGGTCTGTTCAATCATTTCCCGGAAAGTTCAAATATTTAAAAAAATACAAATAATAAAAATTTTCGAGCACCAATTCTAATAAATAGAAAGCTTGAGCAATACGACAGTATATAGCATCATCATGATTTTCCACGTTCAGTACGTAAAATTTTATTTCAACACACAAAACGCGATATCCCGGCTAGGGATAATTGCGTCGATTTACATTTTTAAAACAGAAACAGTTATATACAAGAAAGTAATCAAAAATAAAAAGAGAAACAATAATATATATTAGGAACCTGAACCTTTCAGGTTAAAAAATAAATAACGTAAATAAAACAATTTAAAAATATCACTTCAAGTAGCCTCTTCGATTTTTAACTAAACAGCGAATTTTTATATACATTTTGCTTCGAAATCGGTTAAAGTCTGTATTCGAAACTTCAAAATTTATTATAAACTAGCCGAATGACCCGGGCAACGCCCGGGTTTTACCCGATTAAATGTTTTTATTCAAATACTATTTGTTACAATTATAAATTGGCGCAGTGGATGTCACTCTTGTGAAACGTCCCGCTCCAAACTTTGTGTCTGAGAAGCGATATTTTTATAGAGAGATGATCTGGCTTTGTGTCTTCTGCTCGAATGAATTTTTTCTGTTAGAATTTTGTTCCTGCATACTAAAAATGAACTGGCTTTACCCGTGGTCCCTGCTTTTGGAATTTTTCCCGATATAATTCCCGATATAAACATGATACAGCAATATTGTCATCATCATTTTCTGACTAAAAAACAACTATTTTTGCCCAGAACCTGTCAATTTCATTTTTTATTGGCTACAATTCCGATAAATATATTTTCCATATTTTGCTCTATGTCCTGTCAAAACGTTTTACATGTACATTAGGTCAGCTGATATTACTTCCCATCTTCACCGCTAGAGGCGCTGCTTGCGAGCGAAAAGGCAAATTTGCAACGCAATTTGCTAATAACTCAAAGAATATTCGGGATAGAGACCTGAAATTTTTACTATAAGTTTTTCCAGATTCTACTATATATACTGTTAAAATTTCAGTCATATTAGTTACGTATTGTGGACGTGTATAGCCGACATAGGAACAAACACACATACATACATACATGCATACACTGACTTTTATATATATAGGGATTACCTTCGACGATGATCATTTGTAAAAAAAAAATCAGCCGTATATGAATGGTATTGACGATTTAAAAATGGCAGAGAATCAGTGGACGATGATGTTGGTCGGCCACTTCTTCACAGGATTTCTGAAAACACACAAAAAAATTGAGAATTTAAAAAAGGAAAATCCAGTAATTGAGCTACGTGACATCGCGATATTTTGTATTTTGATTTTCTAACGAAATTTTTAGCTTTTCGGATGAACTATAGAACTGGTATTACAAGTAGACAAAGCTTTCCTTAACTAATGAATCAGAAAAAAAAATTGTAAATCGACCCCAGTTAAATCTTTGAAGCAAACAATTTGTATCCACAACAGTGTGGGGTCTACTCCCCTAGCGGGAATCCATTACACGGGCGGTATTCTGGGAAAACAAGAGGAAGGGGAGGGCCCCCTGTTTTTATACCATTCTTTGAGGGAAGAGGAATTTGTAGCCATTACTTTTGCGGTGTCCCTCTCAACGTAACACGTCAAAGATTGACAATTTTTCTCAGAATCATTGGCAAATGAGAGCATTGCCCACTATACGGTTAGTTCTACAGTTCAGTATAAAAAAATATCACACATACAAAAGCCTTTATTAAGACACACATTTTTTTCCCAGTAATTCTCAACCTGATCTGGAAAATCTTCCTTGAAATCAATTTGCTTGGCGACACCTAATATCTTGGGCTTCCACCGCCATTGTAAATAAAACCAAAAATACTTTATGTGTGTCTGAAAGACAACCTGGGTAATTGGAGATTTATTTTGTTCTTTCCAGGAACCTGGGTGAATTTGATCTAATAGTGAATTTTGTCGTTGGTAGAACACTCCTGTAGATTGGGTATCCTACATGCATGTGGGTGTATCATAGATAGTTGAGTGTATTCTACTCTTAGTCACAAACTTGATTACTAACTTTAAACACTCCTTATAGTAGGGAGGGATACTTACACGCAGGGATAAAGCCTTACACGTAGAAATAGAGCCTTACAGATGCGGATAGAGCCTTACAGATGCGGATAGAGCCTTACATGTAGCGAGAGATCCTTATACACGTAGGGATTGAAAACCCTTCACGTAGGGATAGAGCCTTACATGTATGGAGAGAACCTTATATGTAGGGATAGATAGAACCTTATACCGGTGCACAGAGGAGGCCCTGGAGTGGATTCGTCACCTCGACATTCCACTCTAGAGAAACTTGCCAACATTGTTGTATTGTGCTGTAAAAAACAATATCATACGCAATATATATACCTTACACGCGCGTAGGGATAGAACCTTACATGTAGGGATAGAGCCTTACATGTTGGGAGAGAACCTTACATGTAGGGATAGATCCTTGCACGTAGGGATAGATCCTTAAATTTAGGGATATATCCTTACTCGTAGGAAAATAACCTTATACGTAGGAATATATCCTTACATGTAGGGATAGAGCCTTATATGTAGGGATAGATCCTTACATGTAGGGATAGAACCTTAAATGTAGGGAGAAAACTTTATATGTAGGGATATATTCTCACACGTAGGGATAGATTCTCACACGTATCCTTACACGTAGGGAGGAAGGCTTACACGTAAGGGATATAACCTTACATGTAGGGAAGGAGCCCCAACACCAAGCGGAAGGTCAAGGTGGCGGAAGGTCAGACCTCCCGAGGACTTCCTCGTTTCTCCCTCCTGGCAGGTCAGCTGGCCCGGGGCTACTGTACCTTCCGCGCAACACATTAGCGAAACGGTAGAGCATTTTCTACAATCAAGTTTTATTATCAGCAATACCATCAATTCTGTGTCCCACATTTGAAAGTATTGCAGAACTCCGCTCATCAATGTCATAATTCTAACAACTATAGCTAACAACTGATTTATGAACACAAACAAAAAATGATAATAATTCCAACTTTCAACATCATTCAAACAAGGAAATTCCAATAAAACATTTTAATAGAAGCAATTTCGATAGTATTGTAACCAATCTATCCCCGATGGAAATTGCGAAAACGTTACTTCTTCTTTTAACAAAATCAATAACTATTTCTACAAACTTTACTGCAAGAAGTTATAATGACAGAGCGTTAGTGATGAACCCACCCAGGGAATTTCAATTTACCTCTGTCTTGCGATATTTGAGAAAGAGAACTAAATAGAAAAGTGACATAATGGTTAAGTGGATATATCAATTTGTACAAAGGTTAATCAGAATATTGTAAGAAAGATTGCTGCTTGGAATTTTCCAGTTATGCGGAGATGGAATTTTAGATAGAAGGTCCTTTTTTATTTTTCATATTATCTTCGACTTCAGGGGCAAAGACAGAAATTAACAGTTTCACATGCGTATCAATGTAACTAGTTAAAGAACTTCACAAGCTTATCTCTGATTCATTATTGACCGATGAAAGCGCATTGTCTACTTGTACTACCAGTTTGGCAGAAAAATTTGTGAATATCATTAATAATGAGAAATAAAATGACTGAGAATTACGTTAGTTGTCTCACCACCAAGGTTAGATGATTATCTAATCTTCTTTTTTTATTTTATACTTTTACCATTGTTTGTTAGTCCGGAAATTAATAAAAAGTTAACAGTTAGTATCTCGCAAAAATTCGCCTTCTTCTTCTCCTTTCTTATCTCCACTCAATCATATTAGGGTATCAAGTTGTCACCCTTGATGGTGTCTGTTTGATAACCATCATGACTGGGTGAAGTAGAATGCGTCTGCCTTTGTCATTAAGACTGGGAGCACTACTCAGTGGCAGGCCGACTTAGCTCCAAAAGAAATGGCCGCCTCTGACATGAGGAATAGACGCCATGTGCAGCTGCTCCTAACATGGAGTACAAACACTGCTCACCCTGTATCCTGGATTAGGAGCCCTTACAGGGTACTATCAGCCAGGCCAGCTGAGCCCAGGATTTTTAGCGAGCTTGTTACTGCTCCCCCTCCTCCTTTTTCATCCGGGTTTGGGACCGGCAAAGGCGAAACTTAGTACAAAATGAAATTGTACCAGGATCAGGTGGATAAATTAAGAAAAAAGGCATCTCCTGATCGTGTAACTAAAAGTTTCTGATGAATCTATCGGAATAAATATCAACTAATTTTTGATTATTCCAGAAAATTGGTCAAATATCATTTCTTGAATAATCAACGATTATTTGATATTTATTTCAACAGCTGGAGCAAGCCATCAGTAACCTTTAGTTGCACGATCAGGAGATGCCGTTTTTTTTTCAGTTAGTATCTTATTTATTGGAAAAAGCTCTTGTTTGTTTGTTTTTACTCCTGTACTCCGGCACGAGTCTATACAACACGAGATGTCTTAATAAATACTTTCGCACGTTAAGTGCTTATCTTGTCTATTTCCACATAATCATATCAGGGTATCAAGTGACAGACATCATGTTTGGGTGAAGTAGAATGCCTTTGTCATTAAGACTGGCAACACTACTCAGTAGCAGGCCAACTTAACTCCAAAAGAAATGGCCGTCTCTGAAATGAGACGCCATGTACAACCGCTCCTAACATGGAGTACAGATTCATCCTTGGGTATATATATATTAAAATACCAGACGACGGCTGAACTATTCAATCATAAGTTTGAGAGAGATGAATTCATTCTATTTTCTTATTGGCCTTAAGCGTCACCCAACTTATGGCGGATTGAACTCTTAAAAAGCTAAACTTTACATCAATTATAGTGATATAGCATAGCATGCCTTAACGTAAGGGGGGGAAATGACCCAAAAGATGAAATACGTTAGGTTTTTTAATGATTTGTAATTCGTTTTCCATTTTATTGACTTTCAGCCGAATTTACAATTTTATAAAAGTGGGGCATTGAACCCCTTCACTGGGTCAAAATGATTATTTTCTCATTTCTCTCTCCTACAGATTTTGGGGTTGCCTACACACAATCTTTTTTTACTTTTCCTGGTTGAAAGAATGTCACACAAATATAGGCGACATTTTGACATATGTCAGTCAGTTATTTTGACATCCACTCGGGTTAAGCTCTATATGGAACAATATAATATTGTATTTTTACTTTGTTATTTTTTTGCCACAAAGTATTAGAAATCTGAAGTTTTCGGGTATTTCCGCCTTTCTACAGGAATACCAAAACGAATAATAATAAATGCCGATAGATACTAACTATTTTAGATATTATCATATTAACTAGTGTGATTTATTACTTTGTATTGATATTACATATTGTCTATTAATCATGAAATTCTATTGGAATTTTCACCCCATTAAATACCATTGGGATATAATGTGTTATAAATTTCTGGCAGGTCTAATTTTCTATTGATATTGTTATATTGTCTTGGTATTAGCGCTTCTATGATTTATAACCTTTGGTATTCATTGTTTATATTATTGTAGTATACTTTTTTTTGGACTGTTCTATTGCAAATCTGTAGCCAGTTTCTCTGTAATGTTAGAATATTGAAGAGTTTTATGTTGTTGGCCATATTTTCAAATGTTACCAATTAGTAAGACCGCTCTATAAAGGTTTATTGTCATGAAGAGAGTCAATATAGGAAATTAGCACGTTGTGAACAATGTGTTATGAAGAGTAGAATGGATAAGTTATGTCCATTAAATACCGCTTGGAATTCTCATATACACTCATGGACAAAACTTAAGGAAGTGGAAAGTCTCTGATATCGTCGGCCGTCTATATATATTTTTTGTATATATCACACACACGCACACAAAAGATGGCGAGACATATAATACAGTTGAATTAACTCTGCGTAAAAGACAACAAAACTTAGTTTCAGGGCCAAAGTGTCCTTTATGTAGAGGTTTCCACTTACTGGAGAATTGCTAAAGCGCAGAAATGGTAATTTTGGTTTTTGAAAACTGTCCTTTATAAATAGGTGCTCTCTAGCAGTAGTGTCCTCTCATGCAGGTTCTACTGTGTAACAAAACAATAGCATTTTAATAAGATTAGATTTCCTTAGCGATGTAATGATTATATCTCGTTCACCGCGTCGAGTTTTATATTTTGATGTTGCCGTTCGTCTGTTTTTTAAAGGGGACAGAGGCAATTTTGTTCACACTTGGTTATCTCGTGTGTCTTCATTAAAGGTTACTGTGTATCAAATAGCTTTCAGAGTTATTGTCTAAATCCCGATATACATGCTAAAAGGTACAACTTCCTTAAGTTCTGCCCATGAGTGTATCTTTCAGAATTATTGTCTGTATCTCATTATACATGCTAAAAGGCACAGTTTCCTTAAGGTTTATCCATGAGTGTAACTTTAAAACGACACGATAGAAACTTAAAATAGGATTATATATGATGTTATAGAAGAGGCCGGTGGAGCAGTGGTCTAAACCGTCGATTTTCCACAGCCACGACCTGGGATCGAATCCCGCATTGGACATTTTTTTTCAGAAGAAAATATGCTTCAATGGTCTCCAATTCTGGCAAAAGTCCTACAACACTAGTGATTACAAGGAACTGAAGAAGACCTTGGTACATTTTTAAGTGCAAAAATCGAACTGCATTCTACATCTGTAAATATGTGTTGTGCACTTTCAGTAAAACAAGTCATAAACTACAACCATGATTATCATTTCCTGTACCATTATTACTAGGAATAATTGAAAAAAAGATGTTATAGAAAAATGTCTTGGCTACATTTTAATGCAAAAATTCCCTAGAAGTGAACAGTCTATTCCAGGGGTCAGCAAACTGAGGCTCGCCAGCCACATGCGGCTCTTTGGATGTGAAGCTGCGACTCTTTATATAGTTCCATACGTAAATATTATTTAGGCGAATACTATTTATTGTTGGCAAGAGAAAATTGTGTGGCTCTTTAAAAACTTTTAACTCTTCCGACTCAAAAGTTTGCCGACCCCAGGTCTATTCTATTTAAAATTTCTAAACAAACCTACGACTTCCAAATCGTCACTCCACGCTATGCCTCAAATGTTGTCTCAATTTGACTCTAAAAAAAAAAATCTACTGAAACATTAGAAATCTTTAAAAACATCCGTTAAAGAAATATTCTAAATAATTTCACTGCTTGATTAAGTTAAACAATGAACTTGAAGTAAAAAAATACCAATAAATAAAAATAATCTTGAAACCTCATGTTTTCACACCTAAATATAATAAATACTTAATCTAAATTAAAACAAAGCAATAACGCGCAGTCTATAGATAACAAATGAAAACATTAAGACGCGAGTGTTTCTTTCACAAATAAATCAAACTTCTACTATCCTTACTGCAACGAAAAATATATTGAAGTAGTAAACCCTCCCAGCGGTTTCGTCAATTTAATCCACCAAACCGCTTCTTTAGAGCTCTAATACTGTATTGGATAATTCTTATTTTATATGCTACAGACTCTCTCTTATCTAAATACAAAATATAAAAGTTTCTTGGTTCAAACACGAGGATTTTGAAGTAGTTACGCGATATAAACAAAGCTATATCGACCAAAATGTCACACAGCCAGCATGCTGCGACAGTTGACGACTTCCCAGTCATAAAGGCAGGAATGTCACGTCCCCCCGCCCCGACATAAATCTCCCCTCTCACACCTTTCTTCATTCTGACTTGTCACGTGATCCCCAACCTCCTCAAACATTTTCGCTACATATAAGGATTGATTGTAAAAAAAACATTAAAACTATAAAATATTTGTTTGCTCACAATGACTTTTTAATATTGTAACAAAGTATTTATTATTTTTTTTATTTTTATTAACAGAGTGGTCATTTTAATGTTTATATTTTGATACTCTGTAAATTTCCCTCGTGTTTTTTTACCATTCATAGTTTTGTTCTTGCCTGAAATGAATTGTTGTCTCATCCTGAAAAAAAATATATATATTTCAGGCAAGAACAAACTATGAATGGTAAACAAAAGATAAGCTACGAGAGAAATTTACAGAGTAGCAAAATATAAACATAAAAATGACCACTCTGTTAATAAAAATAATAAAATTAATGAATACTTTGTTACAATATTAAAAAGTCAAACTTTTAAGGTAGAATCGCTAATCTTTACAGGCTTATAGTGTAACGTTTCCTATTTAGTAATAAGGGAGAGATAGTCACAATACTTTGCGTTTTAATATTTAATTAAATTACAACAAGGTTAACCATAATATATAAACCAAACTTATGCATGATTACAAAAAAAAAAAAAAGTACAGTGTTGTCGACTGACTATGAACTATGAAGAAAAAAAATCAAAGAATAATTGAATATTTTATATTATGATACATTAGCGCGCCATCTGTTATCAAAATACGAAACTATTATAGACGCGTATGATTCTTTAAAAATAAAACAATTTCTACTGCCCTTATTGCAATGGAAAAATTAAACTGGCTAAACCGCTGGGAGGGTTCACCACTGATGAGCCAGGCCCTCCCATTAATTTTTCTATTGCAGTAAGGGCAGTAAAAATTGTTTTATTTTTTTGAAGAAACATACGCGTCTATAATAGTTTCATATTTAAAATTTTATATAAATAAATTCAAAGAATGTTACAAAGGTAGAATTGCAAAAGACATTAAAATTATAAAAGATTTGTTCTCTCACAATGCTTTTTTTAAATATTAAAAAGTGAAGTTTTCATAGTAGAATCGATTGCGTTTACAGGTTAATAATGGTGTCGCTGTTGACCGCTGGCGATTCGTCACCAAACTCTGCAGCGGTGGCAGAGACGTCATTTACATATTTATTGTATGCAACCGATAGTTACCCAGGGATATTGGAATAAGCGAAAATTAAAGCAAATATTAAACAAAACAACAAAAAACCTTTATTAAGACACTATTGTCTTACAAGGGGATTCCCCTAAAAGGTTGTATATGTACATGAGTGAGGAGGAAAAGCAAAATAGAGGTGAGGGGGAGCAATCAGCCGTTGTCTGTGGAGTTGAGCACTTCTTCCCTCATTTTATCAATCGCCTTGAAACATTTTAAATATTTATAAACAAATGCTTTATCAAGCAGGAGAGTAGTAATAATTTTATATACATGTCGTTCATTATAGTGAGTTAGCCCCGAAATTTCGCGAATTTCCAGTCAGTCTCTTTTCCTGTAGGAATGGGCAATGGAATAGATAATGGACCAGCTTGTCTTGGATGCCAGCATTGCAGAAGTAGAAATTTGAAGGGTCGCTGTTCCAAAATCCCGTGATAGATTAGAGCAAATATATTATTTAATGATGCATCAGCGCGCCATCTGTTATGAAAATTCTAAACTATTATAGACGCCTATGATTCTTTAGAAAATTAAACAATTTCCACTGCTCTTATTGCTATGAAAAAAATTAATAGGAGGGCCTGGCTCATCAGTGGTGAACCCTCCCATCGGTTTCGCCAGTTTAATCTAACATACCGCTGTTATATTCCGTTTTTTGATCTTCCTTTTATAGTGATACTGATGCTAGACTCTTGGAATGGGTATTTTAGATGAACTATGGACATAAGCTTTGAGGACAGCGGATTATTTAGATGTAATATAGTCTGATCCACACGCCTGATAACATCTCACTTCAATTGTTTTCGAATTTGCTCGTTGAAGAGCAGGTTTTTTTTTTTTCTCGAAATCTCACAAGACCTAAAAATAAAGAAAGTCTTTACCCTAATTTTTGCTTATTCGGACATATTTATATGTAATTCTACTGTCCTATAAGCTTATGTCCATAGTTTTCTTGAAAACCATTTCTGAGATTCCATCCTTCAGTGCTGCGTATATGAGCAGAATCATCCAATACAGTATTAGAGCTCTAAGAAGCGGTCTGGTAGATTAAATTGATGAAACCGCTGGGAGGGTTGACCACTAATAAGCCAAGCCATCCCAATATATTTTTTCATCGCAGTAAGGACAGTAGAAGTTTGTATCATGTATAAAAGAAACATTCGTGTTTAAATCCTTTCATTTTATATACTTGTATATGTCTAATTATTATATTTTAAAACAATAGTGAAGATTATGTACTTTTGCATATATTGACAAGATATTAATACAGTCATGTTTATACAAGCTTATATCAAAGAAATATCGACTATAAAATGTTTTTCACACAATGAGTATCTTTTTTTTATCGATTTGAAATGCAAGTTTGCGGACGAAAATTTTGATCTTCCTTTGATATAAAAATAATACCATGATTGAAGGTGATTGTAGGTGAGCTCATGAAATATATATAATGAAATTTGAATTACAAAGATTATTATATTTTGAAAAAAGAAAAAGAATCACGTTTTACATCTATCAATGCTACAATAATTTTATTTGAGGCGCTAATTTCATGTTTTTCTTTTACTTTCGGATTCCTAATAGTGAATTTGATATTGTAGTTTAGGATTTAACTTTAAAATGTTATCTGAAAGGTAAATAATGATCTAATATAAAGTAATAAAGCGTTATCTATATACAGCAAATAGATACATTAAGACGCGAATGTTTCTTTTGTACATAAATCAAACTTCTACTGTTCTTACTGCGTTGAAAAAATATTGGGAGGGCTTGGTACATCAGTGGTGAACTCTCCCAGCGGTTATGCCAATTTAATCTACCAGACCGATTCTTTAGAACTCTAATACTGTATTGGACCATTCTGATTATATATGCTATACTGAAGGGTGGAAGCTCTGAAATGGTATTTAAGTCAACATTCATCATGGCCTTCCTGTACCACGTGTTTTAGGGGCAAGTAAAGAAAAAACTTTGTTTACTATGTTATAAGTTTCTTTTTTATATATTGTTCTCTCTTTTGTAAATCAATAATGTTTGATTAATCTTCTTGAAATCAGTATCTTTAAAAAGTCTAAGCAAAATCAACAACTATCATGGCCTGTACCACGTGTTTTAGAGGCAAGTAAAGAAAAAAAGCTTAGTTGTTTAGTCAAGGCAGTGAGGTAAACTCAAGTTTGTGATCTCGCAACGTAAAACCCGTCATGTAGATAGCAAAGAGCTAATTCCATGTCTTTGTTGTGAGCCGGGTTGGTAAAAACATGGGTGTTGAGGGGCGAGGATTGCCAGCTACGCCCACGTCTGAGTCAGGGAGGTCTGTGACATTGTGCTTTGTTCTGTGGACAATGTCCTCCACGGCCGTTATTGAAAGATGACATGTTTCGGCTACAAGTGTATGAAACACAATCATTTATTTGAACATAAGGCATTGGCGAGCTGTCTATATATTAGCGATTGTGTTTAAAATGCTTTTAAAGCAGGGAATCCGCATAATTTTGCTTAATGAGTTCGCAGCGCTTTGGAAACAACTCGAAATATCATCAGCGCTTGGGGCAAGGGTGCCATTTCAGAACGTAACACGCGCAGGTAGTTTGAAACATTTCGCAACGGTCGATACCAGGCTTGGAGATGGGCCGTGGATGTCCATCGGTGGTTGACAACGGCCATTTAAAGTCAATAATCGAGGCGGACACAAACAACACTACATGAGAAGTAGCTGAGAGCTCAACGTTGACCACTCTACAGTTGTTCGTCATTTGAAACAAATAGAAAAGGTGAAAAATCTCGATAAATGGGTATCATACGTATTGAGTGAAAATAAGAAAAATCGCCGTTTACAAGTGTCTTCGACGCCACTTCTACGAAACAAGAATGAGTCTTTTTTTCGACCGTATTGTCACCTGAAACGAAAAAATGGATCCTCTATGACAACCGGCGACATTCAGCGTAATGGTTGGACCGTGACACAGCTCCGAATCACTTCCCAAAGCCCAAATTGCACCAAAAGAATATTATGATGACTATTTGGTAATCTAGAGTAGTTTTGATTCATCACAGCTTCCTGAATCCTGGTGTAACAATAATAAGCGGTGAAGTATTGTCAGAAAATTGACAAAGTACACCAAAAATTCTGCCTAATATGCCCTGGATTGTTCAACAGACCCCACGTCTCAATGATAAGGCGACAAAAGCTGAATGAGCTGGGCTATGAAACTCTTGATCACCCACCATACTCACCAGACCTTTCACTTACCGACTACCACTTTTTAATGCACCTCATCAACTTCCTGGAAGAGAAATGCTTTAGAAATTAAGACGATGCCGAAACGGCCATTAAAGATTTCATCGCCTCTAGAACTCCAGAATTTTATCAAAATGGAATAAACCAGATAGTTTTCCGTTGGCAAAAGGATGTATAGACTGTCTTCAACTCTAACTCGAGGTGTCTCGTTGTTGTTTTCTTCTTGTGTTCAACGGTCTGTTATTTTTCGGATATTATAAAAATATTTTATCAGTTTTCTGCATTTGTGGATGTTATGCTCTTTTTGTTACTCTCTGTTATTCTATATTTCTATTGCTTGTTGCCCTCTTCAAGTTTTATTAATTATCTTGTTATTATTATATTGTATGCTATTTTTCTGTAATTTATATATCTGGAGTATAAAATCTTGTGTTATGACATACTTTATATTGATGATTTCAAAGGCTATCGCGCTTCTGTTTTAAATTCATTTATGCCAAGTATGAACGCGGTACAGGTCTTGATAACCATGGTTGGTAGTTAGTGACTGCCTTTTACTCTAATTGCACTACATGTCTATACATGGAAAAAGTAGTTTAAATTTTTGCAACTACAAATGTGGCCTATCTACGTTTGTTTACTTGTACTTCCTGGTAAGGGTTGGACTTGTACGATAATTGGATGGCATTATAGCAGAAAGAGAAATTTCTCAATGCGGGATTCGATCCTGGATCGTTGTTACAGAAAGATCCATCCTGGGGATAAAAGGAAGGCTCCTGATGCCTCGACCTTCATCGCCTCGGGCGTGGTGGTGGCCATTCAATAGAACAGGTTTAAGGGCCGCCCGCATTCTTTCCCGATTTATGGGTTATCATTCGGTGTTTACTTCCTGTGCCTTGGTGGGCCAGCTATGTAAACACATAGTATTACGTGAAATATATTGCGTTAACGGTTTTATAGAAACCTTTCCATGTCACTCTTCCTATTTATAAAGTGGGAGGAGATTGAATAGAGCTAAAATTATGCTTCTTCAGAGAGAATTGATTTGAAAAACTACTTTTATTACATCGCTCATATAAGATTATATAAGGTGTAATATAAAATAAATAAGATTAAATAAAGATAAATATATGAATAAATAAATGTGAATATATGTACATAATGATAAATTTATAGTCTTGATTGGTAGCGCCCACCGCGGCGCCACCGATGGACTGCGAGAGTTCTTTCCCACAGAGTGGGCAGGTCGATGTGATGGCTGGTGTTACCCACCTCAAGATGGTACCTGTAGATGGTAGCCTTCGCTACACTTGTTATGCCTCGGGATGGAGGTCGACACCGAACAGCCAGGCCTTCAGATACAGAGGCACTTCGCAGGAGGCGAACACCTCCCGGAGCAGAGAGAGCAGTAGCTAGAGATCAAACACTTGACTAGGAATTTGTTCTGGTCTAATTCTAGAGATTGATCAACAAACCCCCTAATCGTTCCTACCTCGTATAAACAGATTTGTGAAATCAGATTTTGAATCCTTAAAAAGTGACGAGTATTATAAAACTGATTAATTTTATACATTTTATTGAATTCTATAGCCTTTTTTAAATTTAATAAAACAACAGGAATTTGCATGTACAGTTAAACCTGTCTATAGCGCCCCCTCTTGGGACTCACAAAAATAGGGTGCTATAGCGAGGGGATGTTATAGACATGTCACTTTTAATGTAAATCGCATCTTACTACGTATTTAAAATCGGGCGCTATAGAGAGGAAGGCGCTATTTAGAGGGGGCGCTATAGACAGGTTTAACTGTATATATTTAGATATATATGATATATAAAAGATATATTTCTCGTATTAGAAGCGATCAATTATTATTGTCAAATATAGAAATATATAGTGGAAGTTTATTCTGTATTTAAAAAGAAACATTTGTGTTTTAAGGCTTCCATTTCTTATATATAAATGACACGTTATTGTCTTATAATGATAATTTGTAATTTAAACAATTAATAACGTATAACATAGTGTTAAAGGTTATAGTGAGGGGGGAATAATAGTTATTTACATATATTGTGTATATGAAAATGTATTATGGAGCTTAATTTACCTTTGTTTATTGTCGAATAGCACATTTTCAACCTTATTGTTAAGTACTTGTCTTCTTCTTCTTTCTTATCTCCACTCAATCATATCAGGGTATCAAGCGACAACCATCATGATTAGGTGAAGTAGAATGCGTCTGCCTTTGTCATTAAGACTGGGAGCACTACTCAGTAGCAGGCCGACTTAGCTCCAAATATGAAATGGCCGCCTCTGACATGAGGAACAGACACCATGTGCAGCCGCTCCTAACATGGGCACAAACGCTGCTCATCCTGTATCCCTGGATCAGGAGCCCTTACAGGGTACTATCAGCATGGCCAGCTGAGCCCAGGTTTTTTTTAGTGAGCTTGTTATCCTTCTTCCTCCTTCTTTTTCATCTGAGCTTGGGACCGGCAAAGGCGGAGTTGTTATTTCTTTTTGACACATTGTCTGCAATAAGTGGCCAACAGAATATATGTTCTGGGATGCTACCTGATATCACATGAGCATTTCGGAAAGTCTATTTCACCAATTCTATATAAATAAGACTTAAAGTCAACATATGTCCCGTGAAAAATTAAAAAAATATATATATATAGACCTAATCATAGCTTTAAGAAGTTGCGGATTGTAATCAGTATTTTAATTTTTTTTTATAAACTATGCCCTATAAATTTTAAATAAATTCGAAAGGTTCATATAATATTTTTGACTTTTTATTTTTGTTAAAGCATTATTTTTAAGCCTTTTTTTCAAATACTTCATTAATTCTTTTTTGTCATTCCACAAATGCGATAAATTAGCTTATCAATAATGGTATAATCATAATCGCCATTTTGTTTTACATTTTTTAAACCAGATATAACACGTGTAAACATTACTTTTCTAAATTAATCCTAATAATTATATGAATAGTGAAATGGGCGCGTCTCTTATGTGATTTAAAGAAAAATATGCAAACAAACATACAATATATTTGTGGCAGACGATATAATATCGATCTAATTTTCTCCAGCCCAAAATATGGTGGCCAGCAGTATCCCTGCTCTCTTTAAAGGCTTGCCGTTCAGGAACCAGTCTTTTGATTGATACGGTTGGATCTTCTCTGCCGAATTCGTCCATGAATTCCGGCCTTCCTCTTCCTGGTCGGACAAATGTCAAAACATGCTGGTTCTCCTCAACCAGCCATAGGTTGGTGTCTGGTTGTATTCCTGTTCTCTCAGAGCTTCCTTTCTATAGCTAGTCTTTTGGTGGTATCGTAGGGTCTATCTATTTCTCCTCAGCCAGCCATAGGTTGGTGTTTGGTTGTATTCCTGTCCTCTCAGAGCTTCCTTTCTATGGCTAAGTCTTTTGATGGTATCGTAGGGTCTATCTATTCCTCCTCAACCAGCCATACGTTGGTGTCTGGTTGTATTCCTGTCCTCTCAGAGCTTCCTTTCTATGGCTAGTCTTTTGGTGGTATCGTAGGGTCTATCTATTTCTCCTCAGCCAGCCATAGGTTGGTGTCTGGTTGTATTCCTGTCCTCTCAGAGCTTACTTTCTATGGCTAGTCTTTTGGTGGTATCGTAGGTTCTATCTATTTCTCCTCAGCCAGCCATAGGTTGGTGTCTGGTTGTATTCCTGTCCTCTCAGAGCTTCCTTTCTATGGCTAGTCTTTTTATAGTATCGTAGGGTCTATCTATTTCTCCTCAACCATCCATAGGTTGGTGGCTGGTTGTATTCCTGTCCTCTCAGAGCTTCCTTTCTATGGCTAGTCTTTTTATAGTATCGTAGGGTCTATCTATTTCTCCTCAGCCAGCTATAGGTTGGTGGCTGGCAGTATTCCTGTCCTCTCAGAGCTTCCTTTCTATGGCTAGTCTTTTCGTGATATCGTAGGGTCTATCTATTTCTCCTCAACCATCCATAGGTTGGTGACTGGCAGTATTTCTGTCCTCTCAGAGCTTCCTTTCTATGGCTAGTATTTTGATGGTAGCGTAGAGTCTATTTCTCATCAACCAGTAAGTTGAGCCTTTCCATCATAGAGACCCCGGAGGGAGATAAATATAAAAGTTGATGTCAGGAAGACGAAACGCTCAAAACAAAGATTTCCCAATATAACCTCGACTATCGCTTCAAATTTCTTCTTCTCCATTTATTCTTGCACAATATCTTCACCATTTTACTTTATCTAAATGGAACTAAAATTGGTAGGCCCCATTTCTGATAGCTTTGTTCCTCACCATTGGTTTGATAAGCTTTCCCCATTGTGGTGGCATATCTTCTTCAAGGTATTTCATGTTTTATTAATACAGTAGAATCTCCCTTTAGCGGACACCCCACTAGCGGACACCTCTCTACAAGGACAGTTTTCATTTGCAAAATTACCATTTTTACAATTTAGCAACTCTCCGGTAAGAGGACACCTCTCCCTAAAGGACAGTTTGACTCTGCAATTAGGCGTCCTTTTGTCCTTTAGGTTCTACTTTATTACAATAAATTTCATAGCGCCATCTATTGTTTAAAATGATAAATATTTTAACGCTATTTAAAAAAACTACATATACACTCATGTATAAAACTTAAGAAAGTTTCATATTTTGATGTTGCCGGTTATCTATTTTTATTTTTTTAATAAACAGAGGTAATTTTGTTCACACTAGGTTATCTCTTTGTCTTCAACAAAGGTCACTGTAATATCTTCCAGTTATTGTGTCTGAATCCCGATATACATGCTAAAAGGTACAACTTCCTCAAGTTTTGTCCATTAGTGTAATATTGTGAGAATCCTGATATACATGCTAAAAGGAACAACTTCCTTAAGTTTTGTACATGAGTGTAATATTGTCTGAATCCCGATTTACATGCTAAAAGGTACAACTTCCTCAAGTTTTTCCATGAGTGAATCCCGATATACAAGCAAAAAGGTACAACTTCCTTAAGTCTTGTCCATGAGTGTAAATTTGTCTGAATCCCGATATACATGCTAAAAGGTACAACTTCCTTAAGTCTTGTCCATGAGTGTAATATGGTCCGAATCCCGATATACATGCTAAAAGGTACAACTTCCTTATGTCTTGTCCATGAGTGTAATATTGTCTGAATCCCGATATACATGCTAAAAGGTACAACTTCCTCAGGTTTTCTCCATGAGTGAATCCCGACATACATGTCTTCCGTGGCTGTCGCTCCATCTGACCTCCTGGTGTGTCAGTAGGGGAGGATCTCGCCAGAACCCGGGCCCTCTTCTCACAACAGGAGGAAGAACTGTCTCGGGCCAGCGCCAAAGTCGAGAAACTCTCGCGACAACTCGACCACATCCTGGTATGTCCCCATGTCACCTCCACATTGTCTCTCACTCACCACCTTGTTCAGCCTCTCGGTAGCTCCAAGATATCGGAGCTCCAAGAGCGGCACAGGAGAAATGTCCGATCCTATAAGAAGGAAACTCTCCCTCCCAAGTCTCATGTAAGTCTGTCTAACTTCTTCTGGAATATTGTAGTGTAGTTTATGTTTTTTAATCTAGGGCTAGGTTTCTTTTTACAATTCTTTTATTCCTCAAGCTTTCTAGCTAACATGCCCTTCAACACGGAGACCTAGAACTTCTAGCCAATTATAACACGCCTGTGTTTTAGTTAATGTTAATTTTTATAATTTTAAGTTTAAATTTTTATTAGGTTTATACAGTAAATGTAAACATTAAAGCACGAAAATTTATTTTTTACATGAAACAAAAGCCTTTCCCAATATTTTTTTCATCCAGGTAAGAATAGCAAAGAAAAAGTTTTTTTTTTAATGTGTAAAAGAAACCTTCATGCTTTAATGTTTATAGCTTTATATATATATTTTTTAGGTTTATTTGCATAGATTGATTGTTATTCCGGGGGGTATAAATTCTTGTATATTTAATTTTAGAATGTTCGTTGGGGTATCAAAGAATAAAGCTTTTCTTCTGCCTTCATATCTTCTGACAACTATTTTTCTAACGAGGCAATATGATGCATCTGCACGCCATCTGTTGTAATAAATTGAAACTATTTTAGACGCTTATGGTTCGTTTTAAAATAAAACAATTTCTACTGCTCTTACTACAATGATATTCTCTACCATTAGTCATTGCAGTAAGGGCAGTAGAAGGGGGTCGGTGGAAGGATGGTCTAAACCGTTGGTTTTCGACCGCTAAGACCCGGGATAGAATCCCGCATTGGACACTTTTTTTCTTATTATATATATAAAAAAAATGCTTTAATGGCTCCCAATTCTTTCAAAAATCCAATCCCACCAACGAGTGCAAGTAACCAAACGGGGCTCTTGCACATTTTTAAGTGCAAAAGTCAAACTGCTTTTCACATGTGTAGACATGTGGTGCACTTACAGTAAAAGCAGTCGCCATCTTCTACTCACCATGATTATAGTGGCCTGCACCACGTGTACTAGGGATAATAATAATAAAAGGCAGTAGAATATTGTTTTATTTAAAAAAAAGAATTAACTGCGTCAAAAAGATTTTCAATATATTTCTGTAATTTACAAAGAGAGAGAAAAATAAAGAAATTGTCATACAATATTCTCTATAAGATAAATCCTTTCGGAGGAGCGATTGCTCGAAGCATATTATATATTTATAATTGTATGTAATTCTACTGTCCTCAAAGCTTATGTTCATAGTTCTTCTAAAATACCCATTCCAAGAGTCTAGCAACAGTATAACTATCCAAAACAGTATCCAAAAAAATGCAATATAACAGCGGTATGGTAGATTAAACTGGCGAAACCGCTGGGAGGGTTCACCACTGATGAGCCAGGCCCTCCCATTAATTTTTCCATTGCAGTAAAGGTAGTAGAAATTGTTTAATTTCAAAAAGAATCATACGCGTTTAAAATAGTTTCGAATTTTGATAAATCCTTTCGTAAGAGGTTTCTTTTATTAACTTTAACCGCGGGCTTTCGAGATCTCGCTCTTTAACAACCAAATGGTAATATATTTTGGTTGTTGAAGAGTGAGGACTCGAAAGCTCGCGGTTAAAGTTAATAAAAGAAACTTCTTACAAAAGGATTTATCTTGCCTATAAAATATATACAGAAAGATAACCTACAAGAAAATAAGACCTAATCCAAATAAATTAATAGTGTGTGACGTTTCGGTAACAGCATTGTTACCACACACATGAATATATAAATTATTCTTTTGTCTGAAGATGGTAACAACGCTGCTACTGAAACGTCACACACTATTTAATTATTTGGATTTGGTCTTATTTTCTTGTATCTATAATCTATAATCCAAATTGTGCTTTATCAAGAAAGATAACCTATGAATTCAATTCTATAGAATAATCCCTTATATCAATATTGAGTAAAATTGATCATTCCTCCAGGGAAAAGTGTCTTTTAAATACATTTTTATTCTCTAGCTTTCAGGCAAGGACGTCCTTTTACCTGCTATAATATTTTACCATTATACCATGTTTTCTCCAGTAGAAGGGCGTCTGTGCCTTAAAACTAGAGAATAAAAATGTTTTGAAAAGACACTTTTTCCTGGAGGCCTGATTAATTTTACTCAACTACGAATTCATGTTTTTATGAGTAAATTGATGGCGACAGCTTCTAAATGTTTTTTTTTTTTTTTTGTTAAATACGGAGCGATATCTCGTACTTGAGTATGATTCCATTGAAATAGAAATAAAAAAATTCTCTCAAATTTTTAGATTAAATGAAATAAAGTTTATCAAATATACACTCATGGACAACTCTTACCTTTTAGCATGTATATCGTGATTCAGACAATAACTCTGAAACATATTACAGTGAACTTTATTGAAGACACACAAGATAACCAAGTGTGAACAAAATTGCTTGTCTCCTTAAAAAAAAAAAGACGACCGACAACATAATTTTTTTTCCATGACTGTATATATATAATAATAATAGTTCATCCTAATATTCACTATAAAGATGGAATAAAAATGTGAAATAATGCAAATTTTTTTTTTTTTCTATGTCAATTTTCTCCCCGTCCCTTCAATTATCTCTCACGATTGCTTCTTGTTATTATAGAGATTTTTTACGAGAACAATATAATTTTCTAGAATTCCCATCTTGCTAATCACATATTAGAATTTCAGTGACAGAAGAAATATGAGCCTTTTTTTATAATCTGGAGAAACAAAAGTATAATATTGCCACGTTGAAAATTAGGCCTGACAAACTTCGAGATGACACAGCAATTTATTCAATACAAGAACAAACTATGAATGATAAATAAAAGATAGCAATGAGGGAAATTTACAGAGTAGCAAAATATAAACATTAAAAAAATGATACTCTGTTAATAAAATAATAAATACTTTGTTAAATAGCACCTTCCTTATGGGAGCTGTGACCCACAGCTAGCAATTATTGTAGATACTGACATGGATCTGACGTGCTTCTGCCAAGGATTCCATCGAAGTCTTGGAACTTTGTCCCTAGTACCTTTGCGTCCTTTTTCTTGCGGCGTGAAGAGCGGCTTTGTCGTCGTATTGTCTATAGGAACATTGCCATCTTGGAGGGAAGTCTTGGCTTTGACATGGCGGTGGAATCCTGGAGCCAGTCTCTGAAAATGTAGATCACACACCCATGGCCTCAAGGTCTTCTCGGCGATCTTCAGTTTGTCTTCCCTAATTTACCCAGCATCTCCACCAAAATATCACGTAGAAAATTAGGAACGACAAACTTCGGTATGACACAGCAATTTATTCAATACTAGAACAAACTATGAATGATAAACAAAAGATAAGCAATGAGGGAAGTTTACAGAGTAGTAAAATATAAACATAAAATGATACTCTGTTTATGAAATAATAAATACTTTGCTACAATATTGTTACGCCATACCCAGACGCTGTCCGTGTTCTTTGTCTGATCAGGATTCCACAAAGATGTTGGAATATTACACAGAGTAACAATGGCTATAGATGAGCTCGTGTTTGAAAAGGAACTTGTATACTGGTATTGGTGATGCAGTCGTGGCTAAAATCTTGAAAGTATAATAACAAAAATGGTTTTGATCAGATATTGTTTTATTTGAGCTAAAGTAATATATAAGAACATAATTTGATTAAAGTACTGCCTGGCTTAAGGCGTAAGAATAAAAAATGAAAAGCTTATTTACATAATGTACAATGTTCTTATATAATAAAGAAAATAGATTAGATGCTTGTATTTATGTGATCATCTTGGGGATTATGCTATGGAGTTATTTGTTGGTTATTTTTAGTACTAAATGGTATTGGTGATGCAGTCGTGGCTAAAATCTTGAAAGTATAATAACAAAAATGGTTTTGATCAGAGATTGTTTTATTTGAGCTAAAGTAATATACAAGAACATAATTTGATTAAAGTACTGCCTGGCTTAAGGCGTAAGAATAAAAAAATGAAAAGCTTATTTACATAATGTACAAATGTTTTGAGCCTACCGACGGGGAAGAGCAACAACGAGTTTTTATAGGGGAGGCACAACCTCTGGCGGTCGTTTTAACAGAGTATTTGAATCGATGAAATATAATTTTAAATAAAATAATACTTTGATATAACATATATATATATACATGTGAAAAAATAGTACAAATGTAATATTGTACTGTGATAAGGTGCATAAATTAAGAAAAAGGCATCTACTTATCGTGCAACTGAAAGTTGCTGATGGATTGCGCCATCTATCGGAATAAATATCAACTATTCTCGTTGATTTTTAATTATTCCAGAATTGGCCAAATACCCATTCTTGATTAATCAAGAAAAGCCAACCACGGACGCGTTTCGGGCTGTTGGCCCTCATCAGCGTGGTGCAAGCTGTACCTCAACGACCAAAAATTTTGGTCATTAAGGCATCCTGAAAAATCATGAAACGGCCTTAACTACCCACAGTACAATATTACATTTGTACTATTTTTCACATTTTGTAGCGTTCTCACGCAATTCTGGCCTTAACTACCCGTTTCATGATTTTTCAGGATGCCTTAATGACCAAAAATTTTGGTCGTTGAGGTACAGCTTGCACCACGCTGATGAGGGCCAACAGCCCGAAACGCGTCCGTGGTTGGCTTTTCTTGATTAATCAAGAATGGGTATTTGGCCAATTCTGGAATAATTAAAAATCAACGAGAATAGTTGATATTTATTCCGATAGATGGCGCAAGCCATCAGCAACTTTCAGTTGCACGATAAGTAGATGCCTTTTTCTTAATAATAAAATAATATATATATACAGTATAATGTGTTTATAGTTTTTGTTGTTTTCATGTAAAACATATACCAAGATTTGTTTTGTATAATTGATATTAATAATAAATGATATGTAAAGTTAAATTGGTTACGGATTCATCCTTCTAACTTACTTTAATTACACACAACAAAAGATACACACGTGATATTTTACAATAGATTCCATAAATAATTGGAATACTCATTATAACCTTAGTAATTAGATCTTTATACCTCTTTCTTTACTTAACACTTGTTTATTACATGTGTTCAAGTCTTTGTAAAG